>JADBJO010000504.1:565941-623441 GCA_016801955.1 Conus betulinus | reverse complement strand
GGTTGCCTAAAAAAAACACGTTAGTCCACTTTCATGTGATCTGATCATGAGAGATACGGTCAGGTGCCATGACATCGACAGCATTGTAAGGCTGGGGAAGGGTCTAGGTTTTTTGGGGGAGGTAGGGTAGGTTGCAGGTATTTTAGGGTTTTAGGAGGGGGGATGGAGGGAGGAGGAGAGGAAGAAAAGACCAAGAAAGGGGGAACGAGGAGAGAAGCAGAGAAGAGAAGAAGAAAGAAAAGAAAGAAGATAAGAAGAAGATAGGAACAAGAGCAGAACAAAAAAAAAAAAAACGATGAATGAAAAAAAAAAAAATGAGCAAAAAAGAGAGCGAGAACAAATATACAAATGCTAAACTCCGTTGCACCGTATTCATGACTACAACAGACGAATGGCAAACAGCGGAAGAGAGAGAAAGCAGGGGAAGGGGAGGAAGAAGCAGAAGAAGAAGAAGAAGAAGAGAAGAAGAAGAAGAGTGAAGAAAGACGAAGTAAGAAAGAAGAAGTTCGAGGAATAGCGAGAAAGGACATGAGGAGAAAACAGAGAAACAAAAAGAAGAAGCGGAGGAGCGGAAGAGGGAAGAAGGAGAAGAAGAAGAAGAGGAAGAGGAAGAAGAAAGAAGGGAGAAGAAGGGAGGAAGAAAGAAGAAGAAGAAGGAAGAAGAAAAGGGAGGAAGAAGAAAGAGGAAAAGGGGGAAGGGAAGGAGTGGGAACGGAGGAGGAGGGGGGCGTAGAAAGAGGGGAAAAGGAAGGAAGAAAATGAGGAGAAAGAAGAAAAGAGGAGAGGAACCAGGTGCAGGGTGTTGGAGGGAAGAGGGAAAAGAAGGGGAAGAAAGGAAACAGGAGGGAGAGAGGGAAAGGGGAGAGAAGGCGGAGGAGGGTGGAGGAAGAAGAGGGGGGGGGGAGGAAGAGGAAAGAAGAAAGAAGAAAAGCTGAAGTTAAAGAGTTGAAGGAAGACTAGAGAAGGAGGAATGAGAAGAGAAGAAGAGAAGAAGAAAAAGAAGAAGAAGAAGAAAGAAGAAAGAAGAAAGAAGAAGAAGAAGAAGAAAGAGCAACAACAAAAGAAAGACAGAAGAACAACAAGAGAACAACAACGACTACAGCAACAACAAACGACAACGATGACGACGACAAGACGACGATGGACGACGCAACGACCGACGACACGACAACAACAAAAACACAACGAGAAGCTGAGGGGTGCAGGAAGAGGAGAGGAAAAATGAAGAAGTATGAGGAGAAGGATCAAAAGGAGGGGGAGAAGGGGGAGGGGGAGAGAAGAGAAAGAAAAAGGTGGAGGAGAAGAAAAAAAAAAATAAAATAAACAATATGACGACGACGACAACGACACCAACCAACAACATGATAATGCTGACGATATTGTTGTTGTTGCTGATGATGATGATCATCATCATCATGATTACGATCATGAAGATCATATTGATAAAAAGGAAGTATGAAGGGCAGAGTTAAGAACACAAACGGGGCGGTCATTGGTAAAGTGAACTACGTCTTTTAAAATTTCGTTGGGCAAAGTATTTTGCTTTAAACAATATAAAACATGAGGAAAAAGAAAGATCGTTTGCAGGTACACAATCTCTCTCTCTCTCTCTCTACTCTCTCTCTCTCTATCTCTCTCTCTCTCCTCTCTCTCTATCTCGCTCTCTCTCTCTCTCTCTCTCTCTTCTCTATAGGTATTATGTATGTATAGTATGTATTAGTGTGTATCTAGGTTACGTTTTGTAGTCTATATATATATATATATATATGTGGTGTGTGGAGTATGTATGTACAATGTTTATATCTATATCTATGTATTATATACATATCGAGTGTGTGTGTGTGTGTGTGTGTGTGTGTGTGTGGGTGTGTGTGTGTGTGTGTGTGTGTGTGTGTGTGTGTGTGGTGTGTGTGTGTGCGTGCGCGCGCGCGCGCGCAGCGTGTGTGTGTGTGTGTGTGTGTGGTGTGTGGTGTGTGTGTGGTGTGTGTTGCGTGCGTGTGTGTGTGTGTGTGTGTTGTGCGTGTGCGTGTGCGTGTGTGCGTGTGTGTGTGTGGTGTGTGTGCGTGCGTGCCGTGCGTGCGTGAGTGCGTGCGTGTGCGTGCGTGTGTGTGTGTGTGTGTGTGTGTGTGTGTGTGTGTGTCCGTGTGTGTGTTTGTGGGAGTGTATGTTCTGTGGTGTGTGTGTGTGTGTGTGTGTGGTGTGTGGCGTGTGTGTGTGTGCGTGCATGAGTGCCGTGCGCGCGACAGCGCGCGTGTGTGGTGTGTTTGTGTGTGTGTGTGTGTGTGTGTGCTGTGCGTGTGAGTGCGTGTGCGCGTGCGTGCCGTGCGTGCGTGCGTGCGTGGTGTGTGTGTGTGTGTGTGTGGTGTGTGTGTGTGTGTGTGTGTGCGCGTGCGTGCGTGCGTGCGTGCGCGTGCGAGCGTGCGTGCGTGCGTGCGTGCGTGTGTGTGTGTGTGTGTGTGTGGTGTGTGTGGTGGGTGTGTTGTGTGTGTGTTCAGTATGGTGTGAGTCTATGTTGTGTCATTTATGAAACAACTTAGAACTGCGGGAAAACAAGTGCAGGCTCCAACATCATGACGAAAATGACCGTCGCAAACTTTCGTTTTTTTTTTTTAGAAAAAAAAAAATAAAGGTCAGCAGGGGGAGGGAGACGAGGGAATGAGAACGGGAACGAAAAGTGAGGGTGCTAGACAATCAGCCTACAAGAGAGAGAGAGAGAGAGAGAGAGAGAGAGAGCAGCCTGGGGGTACAATGGTGGTCCATCCTGTTCCCATGTCCATGCAGTGTAGTTCACAGGATCCGGCCAGGACAGTCAGAGACCTCTGCCAGCCACAGATGGAGATGGTGGCGCTGCAGGATGCTTTCCCTGTCTGGCGCTGTCCCTACCGGCCATCAACAACCGGCATCGTGCAATAGTGATGGCAGACTACCGGCCATCAACAACCGGCATCGTACAATAGTGATGGCAAACTATCGGCGCACACACACGCACGCACACACATGCACGCACGCACGCACGCACACACACGCGCACACCCATACACACACGCGCGCGCGCGCGCTTGCCACACACACACACACACACACACACACACACACACACACACACACACACACACACACACACACACACACACACACACACACACAACACACATTTTCTTCTCTTCAACTGGTCCCGCTCCTGAAACCCCTGTTCCATCCCCCCCGTGACCAAGTACGTGGGCGCAGTAAACCAGTGTTTGGTGCTACTGAAACTACATGGCGCAAATAAACCAGTGTTTGGTGCTACTGAAACTACATTGCGCAATAAACCAGTGTTTGGTGCTACTGAAACTACACGGCGCGCATAAACCAGTGTTTGGTGCTACTGAAACTACACGGCGCAATAAACCAGTGTTTGGTGCCACTGAAACTACACGGCGCAATAAACTAGTGTTTGGTACCACTGAAACTACACGGCGCAATAAACCAGTGTTTTGGTGATGCTGAAACTACACGGCGCAATAAACCAGTGTTTGGTGATGATGCTGAAACTACACGGCGCAATAAACCAGTGTTTGGTGATGCTGAAACTACATGGCGCAATAAACCAGTGTTTGGTGATGCTGAAACTACATGGCGCAATAAACCAGTGTTGGTGCTGCTGCTGAAACTGTGTGTCTGGATTCCTCAGTGTTTGGTGCTAGTGAAACTACATGGCGCAAATAAACCAGAGTTTGGTGCTAGTGAAACTACATGGCGCAATAAAACCAGTGTTTCGTGCTAGTGAAACTTCATGGCGCAATAAACCAGTGTTTGGTGCTACTAAAACTACATGGCGCAATAAACCAGTGTTTGGTGCTGCTGGAACTGTGTGTCTGGATTTCCCATTTGATTCCAAGGGCAGATAAGGTAAAGATGCAATTAAGTAGCAGATGAAGATATCAAGCGAGTTATAGGGTGTACATCATAAAGAAATTAAATACACGCACAACAATGTGTAATTACTTACTGACTGCAAATTCTTCAATAAAATTGTGCCATCAGAGAAGGTTGGTACACCAACGTGTAATCCTTTGCCAAGTATATACCAGACTTCCAAGTTCCCTGCTTCAAGTTATGTTTACTTCATACCACAAACTGATCATTCCAATCTGCATGTCCACACTGACTTCATAACTAACAAAACTCTCTCTCTCTCTCCTCTCTCTCGCTCATCTCTCCTCTCTCACTCTCCTCTCCTCGCTCTCTCTCTCTCTGTGCGTGTGTATGCATGTGTGTACGTGTGGATGTCCTGTTTTCTGTGTGTGCGTGCGTGCGTGCGCGTTGCGTGTTGCGTGTGCGTGCGTGCGTGCGTGCGTGCGTGTGTTGTGTGTGCGTGCGTGCGTGCGTGCGTGCGTGTGTGTTGGTGTGTGTGTGTGTGTGGTGTGTGTGTGTGTGGTGTTGTGTGTGTGTGTGTGTGTGTGTGGTGTGTGACTTCACAAAACTAACAAAACTCTCTCTCATCTCTCTCTCTCTCCTCTCCTCTCTCTCTCTATCATCTCTGTCCTCTCTGTCCGGCTCTGTCTCTCTCTCTCTCTCCTCTCTCTCTCCTCTCTCCTCTCTCCTCTCCTCTCCCATCTCTCTCTCTCTCTGGTGTTGTGTGTGTGTGTGTGTGTGTGTGTGTGTGTGTTGTGTGTGTGTGTGTTCATTCATTTAACGTCTTTCCACTAATTGTGATATTAAGACGATTAAAAAAAAAAAACGAGTGTGGTTAAGAGAATAAGACAAGTGCATGACTGAAAGTTATTGAGTTCCAAGTATGCGTGCATGTATGTGGTGAATGTGTGTACACATATGGTGCTTAGGCGGTTATTAAAAATATATATGATTTAGACATAAGTATATACTACACTATTAGAAATAGTAAACAAAACAAAACAAACAAACACACACAAAAAATATATATATATAACAACAACAAAATCAGTGAACACCCCCACCCCACCCACCCACCCGCTTCCTTTTCCTTCCCTCTCAATCCCTCCCCATTCCTCCCTCCCCCTCCATCCACTTTTATATAAGAAAAACAAATTCAGATACTGTCATGACCAATTGGACTGATATCTAAACTTACAAAAAGTCTAGGTTAAAGCTGGTGACACTGAATATAATGTTGTGAGTCATTTTGCAACGGCGAAACTGGAAATAAAAGTATTTACAAGTTCTTACGTTTGTGCTTATGCTTGTGCACGCACACGTATGTGTGCATGTGCGTGTGCGCGTGTGTGTATACATATACGAGTGTGTTTGGGTATGTATGTGTGTGTGTGTGCATATGTGTGTCCTTATATGAGTGCTTATATGAATGATAATGGTAATTACAAAGCACTTAAATTTTTCCCCCAAAAAAAAGTTTCAAAGGAAAATTTTTTTTGTAACAAAACTAATCAATTTAACAATTCGCGCTCTCTCTCTCTCTCTCTCTCTCTCTCTCTCTCTCTCTCTCTCTCTCTCTCTCTCTCTCTCTCTTCATCTCTCTCTCTCTCTCTCTCTCTCTCTCTCTCTCCTCCTCTTCCGACCTCTCTCTCTCTCTCTCTCTCTCTGTGTGCGTGTGTATGCGTGTGTATGTGTGTGTGCCTGAGTGCGCGCGCACGCGTGTGTGGTGTGTGTGTGTGTGTGCGTGTCTGTCTGTCTGCCTATGTGTGTGTCTATGTGTGTGTGAGACACGCCATCAACTCGTCCTCAAATCCTGTGATCTGGATCCTGGCTGTTGGTCCAGGGACTTGGCCAGGCATTATTGATGAAGCTTCAGCCGGCCAGAACAAATCACTCCGTGGTGGGCGATGGCTCCACCTGATGGTGAATTATTCAGCTGACAGCGCCATCTCTGTCTCTCTGCTTCTCCATTTAGCTTGATGCCATCCAATGCGCCGGCACAGAGGCAGCAGCTGGTAAGCACAGCACCAATGCCATGGAGTCTGGTAACGAGATGTGTCAGTGAGCGGCACTCTGCCCTAGCTCACAACGCTCTTGTCTACATAGTTCCCGTCTTGTCTACATAGCTCCGTCTTGTCTACATGTTCCCGTCTTGTCTACATAGTTCCAGTCTTGTCTACGTGTTCCCGTCTTGTCTACATAGTTCCAGTCTTGTCTACATAGTTCCAGTCCTGTCTACATGGGTTCCCGTCTTGTCTACATAGTTCCAGTCCTGTCTACATGTTCCCCGTCTTGTCTACATGTTTCCTGTCTTGTCTACATGTTCCAGTCTTGTCTACATGTTCCTGTCTTGTCTACATGTTCCAGTCTTGTCTACATAGTTCCAGTCTTGTCTACATGATTCATGTCTTGTCTACATGATTCCAATCTTGTCTATGTGTTCCCGTCTTGTCTACATGATTCATGTCTTGTCTACATGATTCCAGTCCTGTCTACATGATTCCAGTCTTGTCTACATGTTCCAGTCTTGTCTACATAGTTCCAGTCTTGTCTACATGATTCATGTCTTGTCTACATGATCCAATCTTGTCTACATGATTCCAGTCTTGTCTGCATGATTCCAGTCTTGTCTACATTGTTCCCGTCTTGTCTACATGATTCCAGTCTTGTCTGTATGATCTAGTCTATTCACATGATTCCAATCTTGTCCACATGATTCCAGTCTTGTCTACATGATTCCAGTCCTGTCTACATGATTCCAGTCTTGTCTAGATGATTCCAGTCTTGTCTACATTGTTCCAGTCTTGTCTACATGATTCCAGTCCTGTCTACATGATTCCAGTCTATTCTACACTTGTCTATTTCCAGTCTTGTCTAGATGATTCCAGTCTTGTCTACATTGTTCCCGTCTTGTCTACATGATTCCAGTCTTGTCTGTATGATTCCAGTCTATTCTACATGATTCCAATCTTGTCTACATGATTCAAGTCCTGTCTACATGATTTCAATCTTGTCTACATGATTCCAGTCTTGTCTACATGATTCCGGTCTTGTCTACATGGTTGCAGTCTTGTCTACACGATTCCAGTCCTGTCTACATGATTCCAGTCTTGTCTACATGATTCCAGTCCTGTCTACATGATTCCAGGTTGTTGTTTTCCACATGGTTCCAGTCTGTCTACATGATTCCGATTCTTTGATTCTCTTGTCTACATGATTCCAGTCTTGTCTACATGATCCAGTCTCTTGTCTACATGGTTCCAGTCTTGTCTTGTCTACATTGTTCCAGTCTTGTCTACATGACATGTTCCAGTCCTGTCTACATGGTTTCCAGTCTTGTCCACATGATTCCAGTCTTGTCTACATGATTCCAGTCTTGTCCCACTTGTCCACGTGATTCCAGTCCTGTCTACATGTCCCAGTCTTGTCCACATGATTCCAGTCTTGTCTACATGATTCCAGTCTTGTCCACATGATTCCAGTCTATCACTGTTCTGAAGAAACCTGTTTCTCCATTGTTCTGTGTTACAGGAGGGGATGGCATAACATCGGTCCTTGTCTGGGGTGTGATTCTCTCCACAGGGGCTGCTGGAGTCCAACTCTGGCAACGGTACTCTTGACCAATATGACTGCCAGGGGTTTTCTTATGGTGAAGGGAAATTCTCCGGGGACAGCTGGCACCAGCCCCTCTCGCCATGACATAACTCCTTTTGATGGGATTGTGTACTGTTTTATCGGACGGTGCAAGAGAGAGGAGAGAGAGAGAGAGGAGAGAGAGAGAGAGAGAGAGAGAGAGAGAGAGAGGAGGGAGGAGAGAGAGAGAGGATAGGGGGGTGGGACAGAGAGGAGATAGACAGACAGAGAGGGGAAGAGAAGAGAGAGACAGAAAGAGACAGAGTGCGGAAGAGAGAGACAGACAGAGACAGAGACAGAGAGAGAGGGGGGGGGGGGGGAGGGAGGGGAGAGAGAGAGAGGGAGAGAGAGAGACACAGAGAGAGACAGAGAGACACAGAGAGAGAGAGAGAGAAGACAGAGAGAGACACAGAGAGAGAGAGAGAGAGAGGCGAGGGAAAATGTGAGGGACAGGTTGAAAAAAAACACGTAAAAAAAAAAACGAAGGAGATAGTGTGCTGGATGTAGGTGTGAGCGTCTGCAAATTCATCTTGTGAATGCTTGCAAGCATGTGTGTGTGTGTGTGTGTGTGTGTGTGTGTGTGTGTGTGTGTGTGTGTGTGTGTGTGTGTGTGCGTGCGTGCGTGCGTATGTGTGTGAGTGCGTGCGTGCGTGTGTGAGCGTGTGTGTGTGAGCGTGTGTGCGTGCGTGCGTGTGTGTGTGTGTGCGTGCGTGCGTGCGTGCGTGTGTGTGTGTGTGTGTGTGTGTGTGTGTGTGTGTGTGTGTGTGTGTGTGCGCGCGCGTGTTTGCGCGCGCAATCCAAAGATCCCATGGGATCAGTCTCAGCCCAGGCTATCATGACTGTGCCAACCACAGATCTCCACTGGAGGACGGCACAAACTGTACTCATGGGGGAGAGGAAGGGGGGGGGGGGGGGGGGGAGTCACATGAAGGAGCGTCATATTGGCCACCAGAGACTGAGGACCTCTCAAGCATGGCTGGCAAATCCAGCGAGTTGACCTGTGAGGCAGTAGACTCTCCTGCCGCCTCCTTGGCCTAAGCCTCTGCCAAGGTTTGATCGAACGACGACGGCGACGAAGAAGAAGAACAGACAGAGGAAGAAGGGCTTGCCCTGCACAGTAGTGGGGATGAAGACAGACATGTGCATACAGTGAGGAATTTTTTTTTTTCTTTCTTTCCTTCCTCGTTTTTTTTTTTTTTTCCCTTTAGTTCACAGGCACATCAGGACCGCTGTACTGGGATGCTGCCCAGTTTCCATCCAGCAGGACCCTTACCGTCCGCCTGCCAGTGAACCCATTCAACATCAGACGACGATGATGGTGGTGGTGATCAGATTGAAGAACTCTGCTCCCTGCTCCAAACGGTCATCACTGAGGTCAACACGAGGACAGGAAGAATGTCTACGGCCCAAACTGTAAGGAGATCATCAATGACAGGGGAGATCACAATGACAGGGGAGATCATCAATGACAGGGGACGAAGGATCATCAATGGTTGCTGGACTGTACCAGTGGTCGTGTTTTGGTCCTTGCATTCACTGTCGGTCAGCGTTACGGTGCCCAGACTATGGACATGACTCTCCCTGAGCTGTCAGTACACAGCCAGGTATATTCACCTGAAGAACCGGAACAATAGACATGGTTCTCCTTGAACTGCCAGTACCACCAGCCAGGTACATTCACCTGAAGAACCGGAACAATAGACATGACTCTCCCTGAACTGTCACAGTCAGGTACATTCACCTGAAGAACCGGAACAATAGACATGACTCTCCCTGAACTGTCACAGTCAGGTACATTCACCTGAAGAACCGGAACAATAGACATGGTTCTCCTTGAACTGTCAGTACCACGTACATTACATTCACCTGAAGAACCGGAACAATAGACATGGTTCTCCTTGAACTGTCAGTACCACAGCCAGGTACATTACATTCACCTGAAGAACCAGAACAATAGACATGACTCTCCCTGAACTGTCACAGTCAGGTACATTACATTCACCTGAAGAACCGGAACAATAGACATGACTCTCCCTGAACTGTCACAGTCAGGTACATTACATTCACCTGAAAGACCGGAACAATAGACATGACTCTCCCTGAACTGTCACAGTCAGGTACATTCACCTGAAGAACCGGAACAATAGACATAACTCTCCCTGAACTGTCACAGTCAGCCACGTACATTACATTCACTTGAAGAACCGGAACAATAGACATGACTCTCCTTGAACCGTCTGTACCACAGCCAGGTACATTCACCTGAAGAACCGGAACAATAGACATGACTCTCCCTGAACTGTCACAGCCAGGTACATTACATTCACCTGAAGAACCGGAACAACAGACATGAACTGTCACAGCCAGGGTACATTACATTCACCTGAAGAACCGGAACAACAGACATGACTCTCCTGGAACTGTCACAGCCAGGTACATTACATTCACCTGAAGACCCGGAACAATAGACATAACTCTCCCCTGAACTGTCACAGCCACGTACATTACATTCACTTGAAGAACCGGAACAATAGACATGACTCTCCTTGAACAGTCAGTACCACAGCCAGGTACATTACATTCACCTGAAGAACCGGAACAACAGACATGACTCTCCCGGAACTGTCACAGCCAGGTACATTACATTCACCTGAAGAACCGGAACAATAGACATGACTCTCCCGGAACTGTCACAGCCAGGTACATTACATTCACTTGAAGAACCGGAACAATAGACATGACTCTCCTTGAACTGTCAGTACCACAGCCAGGTACAATCACCTGGCTACATTACGAACACGTAAAGCCTTAAAACAAGGACATTTCAGGGAGCTGACGTTGGTACTGGACACATGACACGATTTTGTCATGGCGAACTTTACTGCACAGTTGAAGCACAAGAAGAGAGTGAACAAAACAGCCATCCCAACTCTACACCAACTGGAAGATTCTGGCATCTGAACAGTTCCCAGTGACCATAGGAAGAAAAACGCCACAACTTCTTCTACCGCTGCAACAAGGCCCTGTGCACCCCACGACAAATTCCACCAGCTGATGACCGACACAGAAAAAGAGGTGCTTGGAATAAAATACGATGGAAATCCTAGCCAGGGACCAAAGCAATGGGTTGGAGATCAGTGACCTTAGGTAAAGCTGCAAATAGCTCAAGAATACTGAGGGGGAGAAGCATGGCGATCGTGAACAATAATCCGATGGAAATCCTGGCCAGGAATCAAAAGCATGTGTTGAAGCTCAGCGACCTTAAGAGAAGCTTAGAAACAGCTCAAGATGACTGAGGGGGTGAAACATGGTGATCATGAACAAGTGAATCAGCGAAGAGATGAAGAATGCTAAGGAAAGCGGGACTGAACAAAGGTGTGAGGACATGGAGAAAAGGCCTGGACAACCATGACACAAAGAAAGCCTGGGACATTGTGAAAGACTTGGCCAAACAAAGTCTGTAGCATTGGTGGCAGAGAAGGCAGCTGTCTCACACAGACAGGACATCAACCATGGCAAGGTGGACTGGATGTTGCTCTGCACTGTGCCACAAACACAGCAAAGGAGATCCAGGTGAGCTATCAGACCACAATTTATTCATGAACATGACTTTTCGATACTCAAGTCCGGTAAAATTGCTTACATGTGTTTGTGTGTGACAAGAAAGAGAGACACACTCACACACAAATGCACACACACAAAGTATCCCTCTCTCTCGCATGCGCGCGCACGCGCACACACACACCACACACACACACACACACACACACACACACACAACAAAACAGCCATTCCACAAGAAAATGATCATTATGCTGAGTTTCTAAATAATCAAAAGGAGTTTATTCAAAATTTCAATGATCACAATTCACGTCCATTTGAAGGATGTAAACAAAAAAAAAACACAAAAATAAACAAATGAATAAATGAGGTATGGTTATGGGAGGCAAATATCTAACATGAAAATCACACTGTCCATCACACTGTCAATTCACACCAATGATAGAACTGACTGCTTTGAACTAATGACACTTGTGCAAATGCTAAACACTCTAAAGTCAAGTTACTGCACAGAAAGTTAAAAGCAAACACTCACTGATAAACTTCAGTCAGGAAAAAAAGATGCCCCTGACAATGTATAATAATACCTGGCCCATGTCAGAAAGAACAATGATACATAGAACTCAATGGGGAAATCTGAAAGAGAGAGGACAGACAGACAGACAGACAGACAGAGAGAGAGAGAGAGAGAGAGAGAGAGAGAGATGTGCTTTTGTCACAAAGGATTTACACAGATGGATGGATATATGAAGAGAGAGTTCAGAGAGAAAATTTAAAGTTATGTTATTCATAGCCCTCCTAACAAGTTACTATGTCTGGCTGAACTGCAAGTTAGTTAAAATCAGAGCCATGCACTACACAACTAAAAAAAACGAAGAAAACAAACATGATAAGAATTTTTTTTTAAAAAAATTGACGTAACAAGTACCCTAATTCATTCCTAAAAAGATCTGCTCTCTCTCTTTTTTTTCCTTTTTTTCTTTTTTTTTTTGTTTTGTGTTTTTGTTTTTGATGTATTCAGTGCATTTCAACGAAGGCATCTGACACAGTATATTGAAAAATGAAAGCAGGAAGGACACTTCCTCCCCAGCTAAGTCACCGTGTAACTCATCAGTTCTGAAAATTCCTTTCATAACTTTCACTACTTTGGTGATTTTCTTTTTTTTTTTTTTCTTTCTCACTGACCACTACAAACAGGCATGCTGTCTAGGGGGACAGTGAGGGGAGATAACTGGCAGCACTACATATAGGCATACTGTCTATGGGGACTGTGAGGGGAGCTAACTGGCAGAACTACAAATAGGCATGCTGTCTCTGGGGACAGTGAGGGGAGATAACTGGCAGCACTACATCATGTCACTCACCACTACAAATAGGCATGATGTCTATGGGAACAGTGAGGGGGCATACAAATAGGCATGCTGTCTATGGGGACAGTGAGGGGAGCTAACTGGCAGCACTAAATCCTGGCAGACTCCAAAAGGATAAGGACAGAAGCCATCAAAGCAGAACACAATGAATAGCATGTAAAGAAGAGAAAAGGCAGTTGGCTCAACTCAAGTGTAAATGATAATACTGCAGCACAGTGTTGTAAGCCTCACCTCCACCCAGTGTGTAAAGATGCAAAGACCATGAGTAGGTAGGTACATGACAATACTCCAGCACAGCATTGTAATCCACCCAGTGTAAATGACAATACTGCAGCACAGTGTTGTAATCCACCCAGTGTAAATGTAACTCCAGCACAGTGTTGTAAACCCAGTGTAAATGACAATACTGCAGCACAGTGTTGTAATCCACCCAGTGTAAATGACAATACTGCAGCACAGCGTTGTATCTCCCACCAGTGTACGTGTTGTAAAGATGTGTAAATGACAATATGCAGCACAGCAAATCCACCCATGTAGTGACAGCAGCACAGCGTTGTAATCCACCCAGTGTAAATGACAATACTGCAGCACAGCGTTGTAATCCACCCAGTGTGTAAAAATGCAAAGACCATGAGTAGGTAGGTACATGAAACTAAAAGTAGCAGTCGAGACATCAGCTTCAGATCAGTTAAAAAAAGAAAAAAAAAAAAAAGAAAGAAAACATGGACAAAACAAAATGCCAACTTATACCTCTTGATTGAAGACACGTTCTCTCACACGTCCACAGTCTTCACACGTTTCATTTAGCATCACTCTCAGTAACATGACCTTACAGGAACAATCAAATACACACAGCCCACAGAAAAACAGGGGACTGACGCACTTCATGATGCAATCGTGTATTTTCTTTGAAATTTTTTCTTAACCTTTAATCACCAAGTCATGACAACTTGAAGATTTCAAATCACCCGGGTGCAAACTACATACCTACAGAAGAAAATCTTATATACCTATAAACTTACAGGCATTCTACCAGACACTATTTTCCAATCAAAGTTTAAAAAAATAAAGAAGAAGAAAAGCCAGCATGATATGACTGAAAAATAACAGAGTAACATCACCACAACTCCATTATCAAACATTGCCTGTGTAAAATCTGGCATTGATTTTCACATGTGTATTGCACGCTCCACAAAACTGATTTTTTTTTTTTCTTCCTTTGTGTGATTCAGGCTGGTGGGAAAAGGTGTTGTATGGCACTGTAATACATTGGCTGTGTCTGCCAGCATGTAACAGCCAACTGTAATACATTGGCTGTGTCTGCCAGCATGTAACAGCCAACTGTAATACATTGGCTCTCTGCCAGCATGTAACAGCCAACTATTCGGAGATAACTCATACACTTTAATCACATTACTTACTGACTGTCTCTTGTTCAAAGTGTGAGTTACTGATATGAAAACAAACAAAACAAAAAAAGCACGCTCAACCTGATCCCTTATAACTGTATGAGCAGGGCAGAGTTGGGTGAACTCAGTCTAGGAAACCACTGCCCATGACTCCATAACTCGCAACCACCCAAATAACAATGTTCAGTCATTAAACAATGTGGGAAGGATGCAAGAAGTACCGATAAACACAACAACAACAAACAAAAAAAAACGGGATTTGACATTTAACTACCTTGGAAATAGGACAAACTATCATAAAATCACAATATTTATGCCAACACTGGTCAAAAACATGTCTTTCTTCCCCTCCCTTCTCCCCCCCCCCCCCCCCCCCCCCCCCCTCCCCATTATCTGCTAATCATTATCACCACCACCAGATTCTCACAGCTTTGACAACAACATTGTTCCATACCAGCACACTCTCAGTTCCATAGTTCCACATCACAATCTGTTAGACACATCTGATTTCCATTGGCTTTGTGCACACACAACTGTTCCACGACACGCCTCTGTCCAAAGGGAGACAAGCCAGTATTCCTCACAGCAATACAATCTGTGAACAGCTAACTCTTACTATCAAGAGTTTTTCAAACCCTACATTTTCATGATACTGCCAACACCTGTCATTTTCAAATTGTTGAACTTGAAAATTCAAACACTCGGGCATTCTCATGGCCATTTCAAATACCATTATCCTTATATCAGGATCATTTACAAAAATGTCATTTTCAGATTTGGACGATTTCAAGCACTTGTTAACTCCTGCCATATTTCAAACTTTTCCCTCCCAGAACAGGAACTCTGGACTATTTCAAACACCCTTCAGTTTGAGATTGTGAGATGCGCGTATGCACTGTCATCTCCAATCCAACAGACTAACTATACAGTACTGTTTGTTGAGCAGATCTTACTGTCATCAGTTTGACTCTGTCCAGAACGCTCAGTCTCTCTGCATCTGTTTGTACTGATGATGAAAAAACAAAACCCAGCTGCTGCCATATTGTAGCCCCTGATTTTCTGCCCCAACAGATACCCCCCCCCCCCCCCCCCCCCCCCCCCCCCTACAATCAGCACCTGACAGACAGGGTCCACAGTTCATAGTTTACCATCAGAATTATCTCCCTTCTTGTATGGGTCTTCCGCACACATTTCCCTGTTCCTGTCCCTCTCTTCCTTTATCCTAAGTCTGCTTCTCCTCCCCCCCCCCCCCCCCCCCTCCCTCCTCTCCATCCTTTCTGTTTCCCTCTGTCTCTCCCTCTCTCAACCTTCCATCCCCTCCCTTCCTCTCTCTCTTTCTGCTCTTATTTTCTCTCTCTTCTTCTCCCTCCTTTCTTTCCTCCCTCCCTCTCTCTTTTCTTTGTATCTCTCTATTCTACCATAAACCCTTGTCCATGAACCACTAACAAGCATTGTGTGGGGATGGTTTTGTGTGGGGATGGCTTTGTGTGGGGGAGGGGGTGGGGACGAGAGAGAGTCAGAGGAAGGAGGAGGGGATTTTAGGGATGTGGACATGCATGTGCATCATTGTCTAGGTACCCATGTGCTCTCCTGGAACACAAAAGTCTGTCTATGGTCTTGAACATCCAAGGAACAGCACCCATTTCCAGATCTGCCAGATACTCTACTGCTCCAGTTTGATTGTCATGACAACTCACATCTTCCCGAATCTCTTAAATGGCTGCTGAGCTCTGAGGAGGGCATAGGAAAGATGCGCTCACCTAGTGATGGCCAATACACCGACTGATGTGCACAAACAAATCTTTCAGGAATAAATATGGACTCATTTTCTTTTAAACAAAAAACACTGCTGTAAACAAAAACATTGCTGTAAACAAAAAGGCAATTTCCCGTCAACTGTCAATATCTTCTTCCCATCAAAAAAAAAAATCATTTCTGTTTCCATAAAAATTGTGTCACACCATTATGCTATGTGAGCTGTTGTAAGGAACTATCCCTTCCTGTAGTAAACAGGCGAAGTGTACAGATGATTACTTACAGAGCTATAGCAGCTGACACACAGTCTGCCTGCTCTTGTTGCTGAAATGTCTGTGTTCAGAGCTATAGCAGCTGTCACAGTGAAATGTCTGTGTTCAGAGCTATAGCAGCTGTCACAGTGAAATGTCTGTGTTCAGAGCTATAGCAGCTGTCACAGTGAAATGTCTGTGTTCAGAGCTATAGCAGCTGTCACAGTCTGCAGTGTTGCTGCCTGTCTGTGTTCAGAGCTGAGCAGCTGTGTGAAATGTCTGTGTTCAGAGCTATAGCAGCTGTCACAGTGAAATGTCTTGTGTTCAGAGCTATAGCAGCTGTCACAGTGAAATGTCTGTGTTTGGAGCTATAGCAGCTGTCACAGTCTGCCTCTGTTGCTGAAATGTCTGTGTTCAGAGCTATAGCAGCTGTCACAGTGAAATGTCTGTGTTCAGAGCTATAGCAGCTGTCACAGTGAAATGTCTGTGTTTGGAGCTATAGCAGCTGTCACAGTCTGCTGCTGTTGCTGAAATGTCTGTGGAGGTGGGGCTCAACACCCCCCCTCTCCCATGGAGCTGCGCAGAATGATGCTGGGATAGGGCAGGTTGGAAATTACACACTAAACATGATCCGCACCACTAGCAACTGAAATTACCTAGAAAATCTGACATCTCTCTCTCCTCTCTCTCTCTCTCTCTCTCTCTCACACACACACACACACACACACACACACACACACACACACACAAATTATTCATGAGTTTCACTTTTCTACGCAACAACAAGTCAACCATTGAAATTCAAAACAACATTCTGAGATTTGAGACAAGATTCCTCCATTTAGCAATAACTATATACATGTTTCTGTATATAACAAATATTGAGACACAATGAAAAGCACACATTTTAATAACTTAGTTTTAAAATAAAAAAAAAAACAGACACCAGGAAAAAGTGAGGGGAACTGAGATCACATGTCACGTTAACGACCATGTCAACCGATGTAGATGGTTTACACGCCTAACCAGTGTACACAATCAGGGCTCACGACAGTGCTGGTGTTTTCCGATACATTGGCAACAACACTGCCCATTCCTTGTCAGCAAGACACATGAGCCTGTTTCTCAGAGGAACTGTCCGAAACAAACCACCCCTCGCCCACCCTGGTTCCTCCTGTCGCCCCCTCTTCTTCCCCATCCCCTCCAAATCTAAAACAAGCAAACAAAACAACAAAGTCTTCAATCCTCAGCTTCCTGCTCCTCTGTCCAAAGGCTAGAGCTCTGAACAAATTTAAAACGTAATTGTTATGACTCCGCCAAACAACATCGATGAACGAATCACAAGACAAAACATGACGTGCTTTGACCTTTTAGGTCTTTTTCAGGCAAGATAATCAACACTCAGGACTACAAAAAAGAAGAACAAGCAATCACTTATCTTTGTCGAATTCGGCGCAAGATGGGCGATGAATCTTTTTGAATGGTTCTGTCTTGTGATTGGTTTGTCCACATTGTTTGGAGGAATCGTGATAGTTACTTTTAACATTTGTACAGATCTCTGCCTGCAGTGTGATGGTTTGTCCACATTGTTTGGAGGAATCGTGATAGTTACTTTTAACATTTGTACAGATCTCTGCCTGCAGTGTGATTGGTTTGTCATTTGAACATTGTTCGGAGGAATCATGATAATTACTTTTAACATTTGTACAGATCTCTGCCTGCAGTGTGATTGGTTTGTCCACATTGTTACATTTGAACAGATTCTCTGCTGCAGTGTGATTGGTTTGTCACATGTTGTTGTTTGGAGGAATCATGATAATTACTTTTAACATTTGAACAGATCTCTGCCTGATTGGTTTGTCCAGGTTGTTTGGAGGAATCATGATAATTACAACATTTGAACAGATCTCTGCCTGCAGTGTGATTGGTTTGTCCAGGTTGTTTGGAGAATCATGATAATTACTTTTAACATTCAGTGTGATTGGTTTGTCCATGCTCTGCCTGCTATGAAGGATGATGATAATTCTGCCTGACAGGATGGATGATGATCCATTTGAACAGATTCTGGAGGTTGGTTTGTCCATGATAAGGACTTTGATACATTTGAACAGATGAACTCTCTGCCTGAAGTGTGATTGGTTTGTCCACATTGTGTTGGAGGAATCATGATAATTACTTTTAACATTTGAACAGATCTCTGCCTGCAGTTGTGATGGTTTGTCCACATTGTTTGAAGGAATCATGATAATTACTTTTAAACATTTGAACAGATCTCTGCCTGCAGTCACCTCACTTACCAGAGCTGAAGTTTACCAGGGGCGAGATGAGGCGGTTTGTCATGTTGATCATAAAAATGGCCACATGGTCTTCCAGAATGACAGACTGTGTGCATGATGATTCCTTCTGCTATGAAGGATATGGGGATGATCCATTGCTATGAAGGATATGACAGCATGATGATCCATTCTGCTATGAAGGATATGACAGCATGATGATCCATTCTGCTATGAAGGATATGACAGCATGATGATCCATTCTGGAAGGCATGACAGGGATGATCCATTCTGCTAGGGACAGGACATGTGTGTGTGCCAGTTGTTTTTAGGTTGCTTTTGTTTCTGAGTGACTACATTCACATAGGACCTCACAACAACCTAATGGCCGCTGAGGTGTATGCTGGTCAGGGACAGACTGTGGTGTCCTTGCTATGGAATGGGGCACAGGGGTCAGGGACAGACTGTGGTGACCCTTGCTATGGAATGGGGCACAGGGGTCAGGGACAGGGACAGGCTATGGAATGGGGCACAGGGGTGCAGGGGACGACTGTGGTGTCCTTGCTATGGAATGGGGCACAGGGGTCAGGGACAGACTGTGGTGACCTTGCTATGGAATGGGGCACAGGGGTCAGGGACAGACTGTGGCGACCTTGCTATGGTATGGGGCACAGGGGTCAGGGACAGACTGTGGTGACCTTGCTATGGAATGGGGCACAGGGGTCAGGGACAGACTGTGGCGATGGTATGGGGCACAGGGGTTGGGACCATGTGGTGACCTGCTATGGAATGGGGCACAGGGGTCAGGGACAGACTGTGGCGACCTTGCCATGGAATGGGGCACAGGGGTCAGGGACAGACTGTGGCGACCTTGCTATGGAATGGGGGGACACGGGCGTCAGGGGGGCACAGACTGTGTGGTGACCTTGCTATGGAATGGGGCACACGGGTCAGGGACAGACTGCGGCAACCTTGCTAGGGAATGGGGCACAAGGGTCACGGACAGATTGGTGACCTTGCTATGGTATGGAGCAGAGAGATCAACTGACCAAGTATCACAGCATGTTCAGTCTCCTTCACATGGGACAGCTTGTGTTTTATATCAGTGAAATATAGACACTTTAAAAGTCTACTCCAAACACAGTTAGTATCCTTCACATTTGGAACATAGCTCTCTGCCTAAATTGAGTTCACAGGGATTTTGCCAGAACTGTCAATGTCAAAGCCTTGAGCCGACAGTCTGAAACAGCTTCAGACCACCTGCAGCAGTTTCTGGACTTGGTCTGGGACTCTTCTCCCAGCGCTGAGTGTGGTCAGTTGACAGGAAGGTGTTCACGCACAATTCAGACTTACTGAACACCTTAGTTCTGCTGATAGGAAAGAGTTCACACACAATACTGAGCTACTCACCACCTGGGTTCACAGCAGTATCAAATAAATCATTCACTGTCGTGGCTTCTTTTCTTTTTTCCTTTCTATACGCAGCAAACAGAAAGACACATACTAGCGTGGGTTTGTTAAGTGTCAGTGGCAGTCTGAAGCTCCTGAGCAGAACTGAGCAACAGGCAAGTGTCCAGAGCACAATGCAGAAGCAGGGTGCAGAAAGCAGACAATGGGCCAACAAAGCCATTGTTTCAGCGTAAAATGGGCCAACATAGCCATTGTTCAGCATAAGATTGGCCAACAAAGCCATTGTTTCAATGTAAAAACGGGCCAACAAAGCCATTGTTTCAGCATAAAATGGGCCAACAAAGCCATGGTTTCAGCGCAAAATGGGCCAACAAAGCCACTGTTTCAGCGTAAAATGGGCCAACAAAGCCATTGTTTCAGCGTGAAATGGGCCAACAAAGCCATTGTTTCAGCATATCAATGTTTGCAGCTAGGCTTACAGCCAAGCGATCTGCAGTTCAGGAACCTGAATCCTGTGAACCTCATTTCCATCTGGTCATCTGCTGATTGGACACAGGCTGTGACGATTTGTTGATAAAAACTCTAGCCTGCTGACCAAATGGACATCAGCTTTTTCGCCAATTTGAAGATGTTTTCAGCAATCGACCGAAGGCCGTTATCTTACTTCATGCCTGGTTCTTCTGTCAAGGGTTAAAGTCTCACTGGGAAGGCTTTTGAGGGGCTGGGGAGGAAGAGAATGGGTGTGTGTGTGGTGGGGGGGGGGGGGGGGGGTTCTTGTCTGCAAAAATGTCAGCTCTAAAGAGAAACAATCTAAACCTGGAGGTTTTAACCAGGGATTGAACCCAGGATCTTCAGCTGACGAGAGCAATGCTGTCACCACCAGACCTACCAGGACCTGCTGATTTTACAACCATTGAAGTCGTTTTTCGTTCTTATAAAACAAAAAAACACAAAAAAATACAAAAAAATCCTGTGCCTTTTTCATGGAAGGTCCACCCATAGACAGTGAAACATTCTAATGTGTCATTACAAAACAGAATCACACGCTAACAAAACGAAACAAAATGCAAAACAAGCCCAAAATCAGTAAGTGCAGAATCCATAAAAACCCAAACATGAGTACAAGACAACCAGCATTCAACAAGACGAAACACAGCTAAAAACGAGAAATCCAGATGTGTGCACAAACAGTACGAACACCCGACTGTGGTCTCCCATCCAAGTCATGACTGTCGAATTCTTAGCATGGACCACTTTGTTCTTATCACTTCCATTAATATCTTGCGTTTCATCTTCCGAGGCTACTCCTGAACTGTGTATTAATAGTTCTTTATTGTTCAAATCTAATTTTCTGCTCTTCAAGACTAGCCCCATATTGGTAAAAAAAAAAAAAAAAAAAAAACTTCTCTCTTTTTTTTTTTTTTTTTGCATACCCAGGCTGACACTCCAGCAGACACTCCCTGTATAGACAGGCAAGGATGAATCCCATTTACCCAACAAAGGCAGCGGAGTTTTGTGTGTATGACTTTTTTTATCCTGCCATAAAGGCAGCTGTACTCCAGCTTCGGGGAAGCTGCATGCTATGTGTAACATGTAATCCATACCAATGGCCAAACTGGCCTTCTCTTCCGAAAGTTGGTGATGGGATTTGACATGTGTGCAATAATCATAATAATTATAAAGTAGTAGTTATACCATGTTCAAGACCAGTTTTTTGCCAGGACAGAGCAGTATCAGTCGATGCCAGTTCTTCAGCCTTAACCTCATGACTGAATTGTCATCCCCTTGTTGTTATACTGTGCATGGCAAACTCCTCAATGAGAAGTAGCACAATAGTCTGCGAAAGAGGAATGCAAGCCCTACATGATACCCCTTCAATGCCAGTTTTCCCTTTGGCATTCTAGCGCCCTTGCTCCCAGAGAGCTGAAGACTAGGTCACCACTGCCGAGACTGACCCTCACCCCAGCCCCTTCACATCCCCCCCATACCTGCCCCTTCCCCAACACATGAAGACACGCCTCTCACTGAACACAAAACCCTACTGTTGAGCGCAAAGACATAAAAAAGGGGGGTTCAAGACATCTGCAAAGGGACACCACCCCCACGTCTACTTCTGAAAGCTCTTCATGAGCTCGATGGGCAGCGGGAAGATGATGGTGGAGTTCTTCTCCGCGGAGATGGAGTTGAGCGTCTGCAGGTAGCGCAGTTGCAGGGCTGTGGGTGATTCGCTGATGATCTCCGACGCTTCCTTCAGCGCCAATGACGCCTTCTGTTCTCCCTCTGCGGCAATGACCTGCACACAGGTTTCAGTTTCAGTTTCAGTTTCAGTTTCATCTAGCAGGTGTCACTGCGTGTGGACAAGTCCATATACGCTACACCACATCCACGAAGTTTTGAGATCAAGCCGTACATGATTTAAAGCTGATGGATAAATGAATTAATGACTGAGATGAGAGAATCTAGAAGAGGGCCTCGTGGCTATGGCTTAGCAAATGTTTGACCTACGCATTAGCCCAACACGTGATTCAGATCTGGAGTTGTCACCCTGGCTTAAGGCTGAGTCAGACCAATTGACATAGGCTACAACACCAAGGCTACATCAAAATTGTTATGGTCAGTTATATGGGGATTGTGTTCAGTCATGACAAGCTCCTAGCATAACACCATCAGTCTCCAAAATTCCTTGAAGTCATAGTGTGGGCTGCCCAAGTAATCAGAAATGGTCACACACATGATGTTCTCATCCCCAGCTGATGCATTTGTACCATAGCGTTCAAGTACTTCAGCTGTTCAGATGATCACTGAAGTCTTTTAGCCAGGGAATGACAACAACAACAGAGACCTTGAGTACCTACCTGACATTGGTTGCACAATTATCATCGTTGTATATGTGTGTAGCAAGTGTACACATGTGTGTGTTACTGTGTATGGGTGTGTAGGCATGGGTCCATGTGTGCATGTGTGCGAGCGCATGTGTGTGTGTGATGTGTGTGTGTGCGTATGCATGTGTGTGCGTGCGCATGTGTGCACAGAGGAATGTGAGGCATCGCAGCATGACATGACCACACAGTGCCATCGTCTCAGGCTTTGTGGGGGGGGGGACATCCAAGAGGGGTGGAGCCGGATGGTCGTCTATCTACAATTCAGGACCCATCCTACGTTTGGTGTTTCCTGCAAATGTTGGATCAGGAAAAGCACCAAGAAGATTTGTACAACATCATCAATACAAAAGTCCCTCATTTTCCCTGATTTCTTTTCACCCTCATAAAAAAATAATGGACTGGGGTGAAGCAGGAAAGAAGAGCATACATAAGTACACACACAGTAAACATGTGCACACACACTGCAGACACACACAGTAAACATATATACACACACAATAAAAAACATATGCACACACTGCAGACACACACAGTAAACATATATACACATACAGTAAACATATGCACATACACTGCAGACACACAACAGTAACTATATATACACAGACAGCAAATATATGCACACACTGCAGACACACACAGTAAACATATGCACACACACTGCAGACACACACAGTAAACATATGCACACACACTGCAGACACACACAGTAAACATATGTACACACACTGCAGACACACACACACACAGTAAACATATGTACACACACTGCAGACACACACAGTAAACATATGCACACACACTGCAGACACACACAGTAAACATATGTACACACACTGCTGCAGACACACACAGTAAACATATGTACACACACTGCAGACACACACAGTAAACATATGTACACACACTGCAGACACACACAGTAAACATATGTACACACACTGCAGACACATACAGTAAACATATGTACACACACTGCAGACACGCACAGTAAACATATGTGTACACACACTGCAGACACGCACAGTAAACATGTGTTCACACACTCCAGACACGCACACAGTAAACATGTGTGTGTTCACACACTGTAGACACACAGTGAACATATGTACACACACTGCTGACACACACAGTAAAAATATGCACACACACTGCAGACGCACACAGTAAACATATGTACACACACAGTAAACATATGCACACACACTGCAGACACACACAGTAAACATATGTGCAGATACTGCAGACACACAGTAAACATATGTACACACACTGCAGACGCACACAGTAAACATATGTACACACACAGTAAAACATATGCACACACACTGCAGACACACACAGTAAACATATGTGCAGATACTGCAGACACACAGTAAACATATGCACACACACTGCAGACGCACACAGTAAACATATGTACACACACAGTAAACATATGCACACACACTGCAGACACACACAGTAAACATATGTGCAGATACTGCAGACACACAGTAAACATATGTACACACACAGTAAACATATGCACACACACTGCAGACACACACACAGTAAACATATGTGCAGATACTGCAGACACACAGTAAACATATGTACACACACAGTAAACATATGCACACACACTGCAGACACACACAGTAAACATATGTGCAGATACTGCAGACACACAGTAAACATATGTACACACACATGTACACACACAGTAAACATATGCACACACACTGCAGACACACACAGTAAACATATGTGCAGATACTGCAGACACACAGTAAACATATGTACACACACAGTAAACATATGTACACACACACACGGCACACACCCTGTCGCCACGTACACACGCACACCAGACACACACAGTAAACATATGTACACACACAGAAGACACACATTAAAAACATATGTACACATGCAGTAAACATGTGTACACACACACAGTAAACATATGTACACACACAGCAGACACACAGTAAACATATGTACACACACAGTAAACATATGTACACACACCGTAAACATATGTACACACACACTGCACACACCCAGTCACCACCCACACACACACACCAGACACACACAGTAAACATATTTACAAACACAGTAAACATATGTACACACACAGAAGACACACAGTAAGCATATGTACACACACAGTAAACATATGTACACACACACTGCACACACCCAGTCACCATGTACACACACACACAAACGACACACACAGTTAACATATGTACACACACAGTAAACATATGTACACACACACTGCACACACCCAGTCACCATGTACACACACACACACACACACAAATGGCACACACAGTTAACATATGTACACACACACAGTAAACATATGCACACACACTGCAGACACCTAGCCACCATGTACACACACACACACCAGACACACACAGTAAACATATGTACACACACTGCAGACACATACAGTAAACATATGTACACACACTGCAGACACATAAAGTAAACTTATGTACACACACTGCAGACACCCAGTCACCATGTACACACAGACAACAGACACACAAAGCACGGCGCCTCACACCTTAGCCCTGGCCTCTCTGGAAGCCTCTGCCTCTGCAGCCATGGCCCTCTGGAGCTGGATGGGCAACCGCACGTCCTTGCTGCACACAGCATTACACAGCAGTCAGCCAATGCACTGCACACAGCAAAAACAGCAGTCAGCCAACACACTGCACACAGCATTACACAGCAGTCAGCCAACACACTGCACACAGCATTACACAGCAGTCAGCCAATGCACTGCACACAGCATTAGACAGCAGTCAGCCAATGCACTGCACACAGCATTAGACAGCAGTCAGCCAATGCACTGCACACAGCATTAGACAGCAGTCAGCCAATGCACTGCATACTGCCCTCACATACAGCAGTCAGCCAACACACTGCATACTGCCCTCACAAACAGCAGTCAGCCAATGCACTGCATACTGCCCTCACAAACAGCAGTCAGCCAATGCACTGTATACTGCCCTCACATACAGCAGTCAGCCAATGCACTGCATACTGCCCTCACAAACAGCAGTCAGCCAACGCCTGTACATTTCATCATTAGCCGCGACAACTTTTTCAACAGACTGGGGGGTAGCCCATTACTGTTAACTTCACAGCTTCTATGTCTGAAGAAAACTGTAACAGTCTGTCTTCCTAAAACCATCTCCAGTCACACACACACATTCAACAGATTTTCAAAACCTGCAGGCATGCTGAAGACTGTCATATAGTCCCACTGCTGTTGTCCACTCATGCAGAATTCTAATCCGCCAAACATTCCGCTTCATGTGTCATAATCAGATGACACCATAAAAACGTGAAAACAAAAAGGCATTGACAAGCAGTCTTCAGTGAAACCAATAGCAATAGCAACCCCCCCCCCCCCCCCCCCCCCAGGCCCCAGGACTGACAGCACTGGCAAAGGGGTAGCCAGAGCCTTCCCCGTGCATCAGTCTTCACAACGTGGTCGTCAGATGACTGCTGTGAAAACTGTCCTGTCTGCAGAGCTGAAGCAGCAGTAGATGGTCAGATCTGTACGCAAACACCGTGTTGTTTCTCTTGTGTGTCACGGAACGCCTAGGTGGAGGAAGGATACTAGGGGTGATGTCACACTATGGAAGGCCTACCTGGTGGAAGGATACTAGGTGTGTTGTCATACTATGGAAGGCCTAGGTGGAGGGGAGGATACTAGGTGTGTTGTCATACTATGGAAGGCCTAGGTGGAGGGGAGGATACTAGTGTGTGTTGTCATACTATGGAAGGCCTAGGTGGAGGGGAGGATACTAGGTGTGTTGTCACACTATGGAAGGCCTAGGTGGAGGGGAGGATACTAGGTGTGATGTCATACTATGGAAGGCCTAGGTGGAGGGGAGGATACTAGGTGTGTGTGTCATACTATGGAAGGCCTAGGTGGAGGGGAGGATACTAGGTGTGATGTCATACTATGGAAGGCCTACCTGGTGGAAGGATACTAGGTGTGTTGTCACACTATGGAAGGCCTACCTGGTGGAAGGATACTAGGTGTGTTGTCACACACTATGGAAGGCCTAGGTGGAGGGGGGGATACTAGGTGTGTTGTCATACTATGGAAGGCCTAGGTGGAGGGGAGGATACTAGGTGTGTTGTCATACTATGGAAGGCCTAGGTGGAGGGGAGGATACTAGGTGTGATGTCATACTATGGAAGGCCTAGGTGGAGGGGAGGATACTAGGTGTGATGTCATACTATGGAAGGCCTAGGTGGAGGGGAGGATACTAGGTGTGATGTCATACTATGGAAGGCCTAGGTGGAGGGGAGGATACTAGGTGTGATGTCATACTATGAAGGCCTAGGTGAAGGAAGGAAACTAGACGTGATGTCATACTATGGAAGGCCTAGGTGGAGGAGGGATAGTAGATGTGATGTCATACAATGGAAGGCCTAGGTGGAGGAGGGATACTAGGTGTGATGTCATACTATGGAAGGCCTAGGTGGAGGAGGGATACTAGGTGTGATGTCATACTATGGAAGGCCTAGGTGGAGGAGGGATAGTAGATGTGATGTCATACTCACATCTCCACTCGTTCCACTTTAATTCCCCAGCGATCCGTGGCTTCGTCTAGAGCCGTCTGGAAATGGATGAACATTACGTTATGCTTCTGTCTTTGAAGAAAGAGCTGAACAATACAAAACAAACATTACATTATACTGCTGCTGTCTTTGAAGAAAGAACTGAACAATACAAAACAAACATTACGTTATGCTGCTGTCTTTGAAGAAAGAACTGAACAATACAAAACAAACATTACGTTATGCTGCTGTCTTTGTAGAAAGAGAAAGAACTGAACAATACAAAACAAACATTACATTATGCTGCTGTGTTTGAAGAAAGAACCGAACGAACAATCCAAAACAAACAAACATCACGTTATGCTGCTGTCTTTGAAGAAAGAACTGAACAATACAAAACAAACAAACATTACATTACTGCTGCTGTCTTTGAAGAAAGAACTGAACAATACAAAACAAACATTACGTTATGCTGCTGTCCTTGGAGAAAGAACCAAACAATACAAATCAAACAAACATTACGTTATGCTGCTGTCTTTGAAGAAAGAACTGAACAATACAAAACAAACATTACGTTATGCTGCTGTCTTTGAAGAAAGAGCTGAACAATACAAAACAAACATTACGTTATGCTGCTGTCTTTGAAAGAAAGAACTGAACAATACAAAACAAACATTAAGTTATGCTGCTGTCTTTGAAGAAAGAACTGAACACTACAAAACAAACAAACATTACGTTATGCTGCTCTTTGAAGAAAGAACTGAGCAATACAAAACAAAAACAAACATTACATTATGCTGCTGTGTTTGCAGAAAGAACTGAACAATACAAAACAAACATTACATTATGCTGCTGTGTTTGAAGAAAGAACCGAACAATCCAAAACAAAACACATTACATTAAGCTGCTGTCTTTGAAGAAAGAGCTGAACAATACAAAACAAACATTACGTTATGCTGCTGTCCTTGGAGAAAGAACTGAACAATCAAAAACAAACAAACATTACGTTATGCTGCTGTCTTTGTAGAAAGAACTGAACAATACAAAACAAACAAACACATAAATAACAAACAAAAAGTCTTCCCCACTGAAATACATGCACACACAGTATCACACCTAAACATGCAAACACTGATACACATCATGCAGAAACACACACACACACACACACACACACACACACACACACACACACACACTCTCTCTCTCTCTCTCTCTTACTCTCATACACACACACACACACACACACACACACACACACACACACACACACACATAAAGGCATATGGCACATGCACACAAACATAACATCCACTCTTACATATGCCTCTCTCTCTCACACAATCAACACACTCAAAAACAAAAACAGTTTTCCATATAAAATCAGACATATGCATTCACTGATCTGTCCATTCATTCCTGAAAGCAGTCTCACCTGTATAGATGGACTCACCGATCTGTCCATTCATTCCTGAAAGCAGTCTCACCTGTATAGATGGACTCACCGATCTGTCCATTCATTCCTGAAAGCAGTCTCACCTGTATAGATGGACTCACCGATCTGTCCATTCATTCCTGAAAGCAGTCTCACCTGTATAGATGGACTCACCGATCTGTCCATTCATTCCTGAAAGCAGTCTCACCTGTATAGATGGACTCACCGATCTGTCAATTCATTCCTGAAAGCAGTCTCACCTGTACAGATGGACTCACTGACCTAGTCAGTCCAACAGAATCTTGACCAGACTGTTGACAAAGCAAGCGCCAACGTGTTCCTCAGACACGTGCTGCCAGGCAAGGCCACTTCTTCCTCCAGGACAAAGATACTCCCCTCAACGCGCCTCACCTCACACCCTCACCTGCATGGACTCGCTGATCTGGTCACGGTCGGACAGGATCTCGCCCAGGTTCTTGGTGCCCAGCACATTGCGCAGGGTGGTCTGGGCCAGCAGCTGGGTGGAGTGGGCAGCGTTGGGCCACATTGGCCACGGAGATGGTGGGGTTGTAGATGCGGTAGTAGACCACACAGCGTCCACAGACACCGTCACACTGTCCCTCGTCAACACCTGTAGATTGACCATGCTTTCTTTTTTTTTTTAAACAAAGCGGTGACGTTATAAAGACTATTTGTATATATCTTTTGTATTCTCAATACAAACGAAGTGGTGGGATTATGTAGATCATATGTATTTATCTTTTGTATTCTAAATATAAAAGAAGTGGTGGGATTATGTAGAGCATATGTAAACATCTTTTGTATTCTAAATATATTAAATGAAGTGTTGGGGTTATGTGGGGTATTTGCACATATCCTTTATATCCTAAATGTAAACAAAGCAGTGAGGTCATGTGGGAAATTTGCATGTTGTATGTATAGTTTATATCCTAAATGTCAACGAAGTGATGGGGTTACGCGGCACAAATGAAAACAAAGTCCTGGGGTTGCACTGGTATATGACAACAGAGCAGTAAGTTCATGTAAACTGTCTGCAGTTATCTTTCCCATCCCTATGGTAACCAGTCTCCTCAAGAAGTCATCACTGCATGTGGGCTTGTTCCTATGCACTATACCACATAAGGCCAACGTGGAGAAGGCGAAGAACCATCACAGATAAGACCATGAAGTCATGTGATGTCAGCACAGTCTGATGAGCTGGTGGCAGGTTTCCAAACAACAGTAGAGGAGTGACTGCTATGTATTCAACTGTGCTGATGAGGCCGTCCTTCAGGTCACTACAGTGTATCATATATCACACTGTGCTGATGAGGCCGTCCTTCAGGTCACTACAGTGTATCATATATCACACTGTGCTGATGAGGCCGTCCTTCAGGTCACTACAGTGTATCATATATCACACTGTGCTGATGAGGCCGTCCAGGTCACTACAGGTCACGACAGGCCGTCCTTCAGGTCACTACAGTGTATCATATATCACACTGTGCTGATGAGGCCGTCCTTCAGGTCACTACAGTGTATCATATATCACACTGTGCTGATGAGGCCGTCCTTCAGGTCACTACAGTGTATTCCAGGTCATATCATATATCACACTGTGCTGATGAGGCCGTCCTTCAGGTCATATAGTGTGCTGATCATATATCACTACTGTGCTGATGAGGAGGCCGTCCTTCAGGTCACTACAGTGTATCATATATCACACTGTGCTGATGAGGCCGTCCTTCAGGTCACTACAGTGTATCATATATCACACTGTGCTGATGAGGCCGTCCTTCAGGTCACTACAGTGTATCATATATCACACTGTGCTGTGAGGCCGTCCTTCAGGTCACTACAGTGTATCATATATCACACTGTGCTGATGAGGCCGTCCTTCAGGTCACTACAGTGTATCATATATCACACTGTGCTGAGGCCATGAGGTCACTACAGTGTATCATATATCACACTGTGCATGGGCCGTCCTTCAGGTCACTACAGTGTATCATATATCACACTGTGCTGATGAGGCCATCCTTCAGGTCACTACAGTGTATCATATATCACACTGTGCTGATGAGGCCATCCTTCAGGTCACTACAGTGTATCATATATCACACTGTGCTGATGAGGCCGTCCTTCAGGTCACTACAGTGTATCATATATCACACTGTGCTGATGAGGCCATCCTTCAGGTCACTACAGTGTATCATATATCACACTGTGCTGATGAGGCCATTCAGGTCACTTCAGGTCACTACAGTGTGATGAGGCCATCCTCATCATATATATATCACACTGTGCTGATGAGGCCATCCTTCAGGTCACTACAGTGTATCATATATCACACTGTGCTGATGAGGCCATCCTTCAGGTCACTACAGTGTATCATATATCACACTGTGCTGATGAGGCCATCCTTCAGGTCACTACAGTGTATCATATATCACACTGTGCTGATGAGGCCATCCTTCAGGTCACTACAGTGTATCATATATCACACTGTGCTGATGAGGCCATCCTTCAGGTCACTACAGTGTATCATATATCACACTGTGCTGATGAGGCCATCCTTCAGGTCACTACAGTGTATCCTTCAGGTCACTACAGTGTATCATATATCACACTGTGCTGATGAGGCCATCCTTCAGGTCACTACAGTGTATCATATATCACACTGTGCTGATGAGGCCATCCTTCAGGTCACTACAGTGTATCATATATCACACTGTGCTGATGAGGCCATCCTGATCACTACAGTGTATCCGTCATCCTTCAGGTCACTACAGTGTATCATATATCACACTGTGCTGATGAGGCCATCCTTCAGGTCACTACAGTGTATCATATATCACACTGTGCTGATGAGGCCATCCTTCAGGTCACTACAGTGTATCATATATCACACTGTGCTGATGAGGCCCGTCCTTCAGGTCACTACAGTGTATCATATGGTTTAGGTGCTAGCTAAAAGAAAACAATTGTTTGTATTTTTGTTCAAAATATTTTTGATGCAGAGAGCTCAGAATAGGGAAAGTTGGACATTTTTGTGTTGGGCAGTCAAAGTTTCATCATTTTCTACATCACAACAGAAGTTTGGTGTAATTCTTGGTTTTCTATACGACAACACTTTTGATGAAATTCATCATTTTCTACATCACAACAGACTTGTGATGAAATTCATGGTTTTCCACATCACAACAGACTTTTGATGAAATTCATGGTTTTCACATCACAACAGACTTGTGATGAAATCCATGATTTTCTAAATCACAACAGACTTTTGATGAAATCCATGATTTTCTAAATCACAACAGACTTTTGATGAAATCCGTGGTTTTCTACATCACAACAGACTTTTGATGAAATTTGTGATTTTCTACATCACAACAGACTTTTGATAAAAATTCATGGTTTTCTACATCACAACAGACTTTTGATGAAATTCATGATTTTCTGCATCACAACAGACATTTGATGAAATTCATTGTTTTCTACATCAAAACAGACTTTTGATGAAATTTATGGTTTTCTACATCACAACAGAGTTTGGGTGTAAATTATGGTTTTCTACATCACAACAGATTTTTGGTGTAAGGCTGAAAGGTATTCAAAACTACACTGAATGACATGTTCTTATTTGACCCTTTCCATTAATACTTGATAACAGGCTCTGAGGTTTGTTTCATGACCCATAAAATAAAAACAATAATTCCTCCCTTGCCAAGGGAAATAATAAATTGCACCGCACACATCGCTAAAGAATCTTAATCATGCACACTTCAGGGGGCAAAACAGCAAACAAGAAACATACTGGAGCCTGTCACATATTAAAAAAATGTCATGAAAATTCTTCTGTCCAAGTACAGACAGGTCTCCACAGGAAGACAGAGACCAGCTGTTCATAAACTGTTTGATAATGCTCACAGCTTTTCAAAATATAAAAGGCAAGTCATTTCCATGTCCACCAGAACAATGGAAATCCAATCCGACTATCCTTTACAAAGGTCAAATATTACATAAAGCAAAGGCAAGTTTTTGTCAAATGTTACATAAAGAAAAGGCAGGTTGTTGTTAATAGTCTCATGTGATTTAAAAAAAAAAAAAAAATGGAAGCAAAAAGCCAAAGCGACTGTTAGGTATGCGTGGGGGATCATTCACTACACAGACAGATGTTGGTTATCCTTTATCAACAGTCTGGCAAAAAAAACAGGTCAAATAAACCATGGATGTGGGGAACAGGAAACTGGGGATGATCCCTGTATAGAGTTCTGAAAACACACATCTCACAGTTCATGGCCTTCCAAAAGGACAACAAATTTACAAACTTTAAACACACTTTTGAATACCTAAACTGGACCTTTGATTTCTTATTCACAATAAAGCACAATATTAGGCCAATCATAGGGGGCACTGCCCAGGTACCGCGGGAAAGAAGTTGGGAACTGCACATTATCCACAGCATCAGTCTGCAACATCTTGCAAGCCTCTTGGGATTTGTCCTTGTTTAGCAGAGATGAACTAACAATAACAACACTAAGTGTAACTTCCAATTATTGTCAGTTTTTCTTTCACACATGTGGTTTGGTTCACTCATGAAATAAGTGCGATTGATTTCTGAATAGGGGCTACCTTTGATCAATAAAATGAGGATTTACTCGTCATGATTCTACCATTGGTAGGGTCCAGTTTCATAAGTATCTCCAAACAGCTAAACAATTCCCGTGTTTTAGTCTCTGAATTCAGGCAGGAAACAGAATTCACTTGCAACAACCTAGTTTCCCTTTTTTCTGGGGGGGGGGGGGGGGGGGGGGGGGGACTGGGGGGGGACCCTCGGGGGGGAGGGAGGAAGGCAGTCGACGTAGACGGAATCGGTTTCTCTCCGATTCGGGCCCACTTGCGCCGGTATCGCTCGGATATCAAATCTAAAATCTTGACAAACTTGTGAGGCCTTAAAAGGGTACGTCAGTCTCTGAAAATTCTTCCCAACCTCTGATTACTGTAGGAACCCTGTGAGAAGAATGATCCATCATAGACTGTGTGACTGCTGTGAGGGGGTAGTCGTTGTAGACAGCGGTGGACATTCCACAAGACCTTACAATCATCCGCCATCAGAAAAAAAAACAGCAGCAATGTCAACAGAAAAAAAGCAGCGATGTCCAGATCAGGAATGCATCCTACATCCCTCCATCATGACCCCAGTTCACTGACCTCCTGGGGCGGGATGTCAAAGGTCACTGTTCTCAGGTCAATCTTGGTGTAGTCCTCGATGCAGGGCAGGACAAAAAGATCCCTGAAACACACCAGACAGACATGTTATGTCACACACTGGAGGTGAAAAGATGCCTGTAACACACCAGACAGTCATGTTACATCACACACTGGAGGTGAAAAGATCCCTGAAACACACCAGACAGTCATGTTATGTCACACACTGGAGGTGAACACAGTACATGTCAGGACAAAAAAAGATCCCTGAAACACACCAGACAGACATGTTACGTCACACGCTGGAGGTGAAAAGATCCCTGAAACACACCAGACAGACATGTTACGTCACACGCTGGAGGTGAAAAGATCCCTGAAACACACCAGACAGACATGTTACGTCACACGCTGGAGGTGAAAAGATCCCTGAAACACACCAGACAGACATGTTACGTCACACGCTGGAGGTGAAAAGATCCCTGAAACACACCAGACAGACATGTTACGCACACACTGGAGGTGAAAAGATCCCTGAAACACACCAGACAGACATGTTACGTCACACACTGGAGGTGAAAAGATGCCTGTAACACACCTGACAGACATGTTACGTCACACACTGGAGGTGAAAAGATCCTTGAAACACACCAGACAGTCATGTTATGTCACACGCTGGAGGTGAACACACAGTACAGAGTGGTGGTGTTGATGATGTGATTCTGTTGTTTGTTAACACACCAATGAGACATGCTACGTCACACACTGAACCTGAATACACACCAGAGAGTGTTGACATTGATGTCGTGGTTCTGTTGTTTGTTACAGTCCCCTGAAAAGTACCAGTCCGACATGCTATGTCACACACTGGTGGTGAACACACGGCACAGAGTGGTGGTGCTGATGATGTGGTTCTGTTGTTTGTTAACACACCAACGAGACATGCTATGTCACACACTGAAGGTGATCACACGGCACAGAGTGGTGGTGCTGATGCTGTGGTTCTGTTGTTTTGTTAACACACCAATGAGACATGTTACGTCACACACTGAAGGTGATCACACGGCACAGAGTGGTGGTGCTGATGGTGTGGTTTCTGTTGTTTGTTAACACACCAATGAGACATGTTACGTCACACGCTGAAGGTGAACACGCGGCACAGAGTGGTGGTGTTGATGATGTGGTTCTGTTGTTTGTTAACACACCAATGAGACATGTATGTCACACACTGTACCTGAACACATGGCACAGAGTGTTGATATTGATGTCATGGCTCTGTTGTTTGTTAACACACCATGAGCCATGCTGTCACACACTGAAGGTGATCACACAGCACAGAGTGGTGGTGTGGATGGCGTGGCTCTGTTGTTTGGTAACACACCAATGAGACATGCTATGTCACACACTGAACCTGAACACACAGCACAGAGTGTTGATATTGATGTCATGGTTCTGTTGTTTGTTACAGTCCCCTGAAAAATACCAGTCCGACATGCTATGTCACACAGTCTGAAGGTGAACACATGGCTGGCACAGAGTGGTGGTGCTGATGCTGTGGTTCTGTGTTGTTTGTTAACACACCAATGAGACATGCTATGTCACACACTGGAGGTGAACACGCGGCACACAGAGCGGCACAGAGTGGTGGTGCTGATGGTGTAGTTTCTGTTGTTTGTTAACACACCAATGAGACATGCTATGTCACACACTGGAGGTGAACACGCGGCACAGAGTGGTGGTGCTGATGCTGTGTTTCTGTTGTGTTTGTTAACACACCAATGAGACATGCTATGTCACACACTGGAGGTGAACACGCGGCACAGAGCGGCACAGAGTGGTGGTGCTGATGGTGTGGTTCTGTTGTTTTGTTAACACACCAATGAGACATGCTATGTCACACACTGGAGGTGAACACATGGCACAGAGTGGTGGTGCTGATGCTGTGGTTCTGTTGTTTGTTAAAAAACAATGAGACATGCTATGTCACACACTGGAGGTGATCACACGGCACAGAGTGGTGGTGCTGATGGTGTGGTTCTGTTGTTTGTTAACACACCAATGAGACATGCTATGTCACACACTGGAGGTGAACACATGGCACAGAGTGGTGGTGCTGATGGTGTGGTTTCTGTTGTTTTGTTAACACACCAATGAGACATGCTATGTCACACACTGAAGGTGAACACGCGGCACAGAGTGATGGTGCTGATGGTGTGGTTCTGTTGTTTGTTAACACACCAATGAGACATGCTATGTCACACACTGAAGGTGAACACGCGGCACAGAGTGGTGGTGCTGATGCTGTGGTTCTGTTGTTTGTTAACACACCAATGAGACATGCTACGTCACACACTGAAGGTGAACACGCAGCACACAGAGTGATGGTGCTGATGGTGTGGTTCTGTTGTTTGTTAACACACCAATGAGACATGCTACGTCACACACTGAAGGTGAACACACAGCACAGAGTGGTGGTGCTGATGCTGTGGTTCTGTTGTTTGTTAACACACCAATGAGACATGCTATGTCACACACTGAAGGTGAACACACGGCACGAGTGGTGGTGCTGATGGTGTGGTTCTGTTGTTTGTTAACACACCAATGAGACATGCTACGTCACACACTGAAGGTGAACCCATGGCACAGAGTGGTGGTGCTGATGCTGTGGTTCTGTTGTTTGTTAACACACCAATGAGACATGCTACGTCACACACTGAAGGTGAACACACAGCACAGAGTGGTGGTGCTGATGCTGTGGTTCTGTTGTTTGTTTAACACACCAATGAGACATGCTATGTCACACACTGAAGGGTGAACACACGGCACAGAGTGGTGGTGCTGATGGTGTGGTTCTGTTGTTTGTTAACACACCAACGAGACATGCTACGTCACACACTGAAGGTGAACACACGGCACAGAGTGGTGGTGCTGATGCTGTGGTTCTGTTGTTTGTTACTGTTGCTGCTGTCCCCTCTGCTACTGCTGCTCTTGCCATCTGTTCCTGGTTTATTTAAAGCTTTCTTTCCAGCTTCATTGTTTCAAATTACCAGAGTATAACTCTCCTGTATTACCAGAGCATAACTCTGCTATAATTACCAGAGCATAACTCTCCTATAATTACCAGAGCAAAACTCTCCTATAATAACCAGAGCATAACTCTCTTATAATTACCAGAATATATCTCTCCTACAATCACCAGAGCATAACTCTCCCATAATTACCAGAGCATAACTGTCCTATAATTACCAGAGTATAACTCTCCTATAATTAGCATAAACATAGAAACTTCTCCTCTAATTGACATAAACATAGAAACTTTTAATGCTGATGGTCCACTGTGATTGTCAAACAAGTCATGGAGAGTTTCAGTGTGTGTCCATTGTGTTTGTATAAAAAACAATCACAGAAGCTCTTAATAATGACTGCCCCCTGGGACTGAAAAATACAACTACAAATAAAGAAAATGATTGTCTGCTGTAATTGTAAATTACATTCCACAGTAAACTGACCAAGCAATCTGGCCATATCCATGTCTTTCAGCAAGAAGTTGTTGTTTGGGTTCCACCCCTCTCGTCGTCCCCCCCACCCCCCACCCCCCTTTATCTCTAATTAACTAACCCAGTCCTAATGTCCCTCTATTCAAGGTTTTCTCCTGTAAAAACCTTCCTCGTTTCATTGCCACAGACCAAGTCAAGAGAACTGAAAGAGGTTTAATTCATCATCAAATATACACATGATACATTTTTCTTCTGAATGGAATGTTTATCCACATGTTCATTCCATCTCAGTTGATCTTCCCAATGCCCTTCCTACCCTCTCCAGTACACTGCAACATCCTGAGCCGCTTGTTATCCAGGCGGCGTGGAGTAATCAACATGGAGGTCTGTAATTACCTTTGTGTGTTCGTTTTACTACCCCCCCCCCCCCCCCCCCCCCCCACACACACTACTGTGGCCCTGCCAGAAGGGTCACACTCCACCTCCTCTCCAAACACTAACCGGACCTGGGGACGTCCACTCAGCAGGAGGCTGCAACTGTCTTATTGCAGCCATTTGACTACAGCACAGCTGACTTATAGCTGCAATTCCCCACAACGCTAAGTGTCTTCAGCGGCATTCATGAGGTGGAAAGTCTGATCATCAGTTCCATTTCTCCACACAACAATCTGATCTGCTGACTGAATGTGAACAATGCCGCCACCGTTTGGCGCCAGTGTTGTCAGTATCAGGGTCGGCACTGCCTTCTCCAGCTCCAGCTCTAGTGTCCCTCTGTCTCTGCTCTGTGTAAATTGCATTGTACAATCTTCAGTGTGTGTGTGTGTGTGTGTGTGTGTGTGTGTGCGTGCGTGCGTGCGTGCGTGCGTGCGTGCGTGTGTGCGTGCGTGTGTGTGTGTGAGTGTGCGAGTGTGTGTGTATGTGTGTGTGTGTGTGTGTGTGTATGTGTGTGTGTGTGTGTGTGTGTGTGTGTGTGTGTGTGTGTGTGTGTGTGCGTGTGTGTGTGTGTGTGTGTGTGTGTGTGTGTGTGTGTGTGTGTGTGTGTGTGTGTGTATGTGTGTGTGTCTGTGTGTGTGTGTCTGCGTGTATGTGTGTGTGTCTGTGTGTATGAGTCTGTGTGCGTGTGTGTCAGTGTGTGCGTGTGTGCATGCGTGCATGTGTGCATGTGTATGTGCATGTGTGAGTGTGTGCCCAAAATAAAAGTGTTTCCAAGTAGCAATTTTCTTCCTCAACATCGTGTCATTTTGTCCTACGAACCTCTAGGAAGTCATTCTGATCTTCTCACAGATCATAAGCTTTGATTTTCCAAACGAAACACCGGGTTTTAACAATGTCGCCCAATCATCTCCCTAATGCCACACCCCAACACCACTCTAGGAAGTCATACCTTTTTTGTGTGTGCGTGTGTGTGTTTTTTTTTTCTAGAGAGACATTCCCTTTGTCATTCCTTTCTCATTTCCCTTTGTCATTCCTTTCTCATTTCCCTTTCTCATTCCTTTCTCATTTCTCTTTCTCATTACTTCTTTATATTCTTGAATTCCATTTGCTCCACATTAAATCTCTGAAGTTGTGGTCTTTCCCGCTATTCATGTTCACATCATATCAATGTATAGCTACTGATTGCACAGCAAGGTATTTACATTCACAGCAAATAGCTCCAAGTGGTTATTCTGAACATTCCTAGTTGCTACACACAATCAAAACATCTCTAGGACCTGACAGGAAGTTGACTCCCAAGCCATACCAAACCAGTCACAGTTCTCTACATCATGCTTAAATCAGCGTAGGCTCCGCTTCTCTCAGAGATCAAAGTTTTCAGCGCCACACCCGTATAAAATATTGAAAGAATGATTAGGGAGAGAAACTGACACAAAGAAGTGACAACGCCTCCACAATCAACCCACAGCAGAAAGCATGCATAAAACTACAGCCTGGGCCATTCCCAAAGGGACCCCGCCTGAACAGATGTCAAATCATGTTCGTGCCAACAGACCTGCGGTCTCCCGCCATGCACTGGTCATTAAGAAACTGGCATTCAGCCGGTGCGCTTTGATCCTCCCCCCAATCCCACCCCACCCCAGCCCAGCCCCCCACCCCACCCTCAGCCCCCATGAATCAGATCAATACATTTCCAATTGGTTCCTACCAACACGCCCTGACCACTCTCACATACGGTCCACAAGAGGGGGGGAGGGGGAGCAGGGGACGGGGAGGTGGGGCAGATGAGTTCCCCCAGCAAAAGGAGGTGATGGAGGGTAAGGTGATGGGTCAACTTTCTTTAAGGAGATGTGAATTTGGGAAGGGTAGATTAAACAATGGATCACAGACGGGCCATTACAGAGATGTCAATCTGGGAAGGGTAGATTGAACAATGGATCACAGACGGGCCATTACAGAGATGTCAATCTGGGAAGGGTAGATTGAACATGGATCACAGACGGGCCATTACAGAGATGTCAATCTGGAAAGGTAGATTGAACAATGGATCACAGACGGGCCATTACAGAGATGTCAATCTGGGAAGGGTAGATTGAACAATGGGCCAGAGACAGGCCAGCAAGGCCGAGAGTTACAAAAAAAGGGAATAGAAGAACTCTACCAAGGAAATTGTTCCAGACTGTCAGTGTCATCACGGAGACATTCCTACGTGCACCTAGTCCACCCACACATGCTACACCCCTAGTCCACCCACACATGCTACATCTCTAATCCACCCACATACTACTACACTCCTAGTCCACCCACACATGCTACATCCCTAGTCCACCCACACATGCTACATCTCTAATCCACCCACACATGCTACATCCCTAGTCCACCCACACATGCTACATCCTAGTCCACCCATACATGCTACATCCCCTCTGCTACACCATAGGCACACAACACAAGCGGATTTATTCACCCCTCTACTCGCCATAAGCACACAACACACGCAGGTTAATTCACAGATGAATAAATCAGTGAGCCTATGGATCAGGACAGAGCAAGGAAGAGGCACCCTGACTGGCTCCACTCAGCAGTGGCCCGGCCTGTGGGTGACTCCAGCATGCTGGTCAGTCCCTCAGAGAGTGACCTGGCCTGTGCATCGATCCAGCACGCTGGTCAGTTCCCTCAGAGAGTGACCTGGCCTGTGGTGAACCCAGCACATTGGTAAGTCCCTCAGACAGCGACCTGGCCTGTACGTCAATCCAGCACGCTGGTCAGTCCCTCAGAGAGTGACCTGGTATGGGCCTGAATCCAGCACACTGGTCAGTCCCTCAGAGAGTGACCAGTGGCCTGTGCCACTGACCTACAGCTAGGAATGTATAAAGTGCAAACTGCATGACACTGCTAATGTGCAGGCAGTATATAACAAAGCCCCACATTCATCACTTGACACTGTTCCCTTGGTATTGAAAAACAACTATAACGACAACAACACACACACACACACACACACACACACACACACACACACACACACACACGCACGTACCTATTGCCACCTGTTAAAAATTAACATTAGAAACTGTAATACATCATTAAAAAGTACAGAAGGATACTACTTCTTTGTTTTTACAATATTAACATTTAGTTTTCTGTTTTATAATGTAACTTAGTTTTGTTTTTTACAATGCAACATTCAGTTTTCTGTTTTTACAATGTAACATTAGTTTTTGTTTTTAGAATGTAGCATTTAATTTTCTGTTTTTACAATGTAACAGTTAGTGTTCTGTTTTTACAATGTAATATTTAGTTTCCTGTTTTTACAATGCAACATTTAGTTTTCTGTTTTTACAATGCAACATTCAGTTTTCTTTAAAAAAAAAAAAAAAAAAAAAATCCAGAGAGATTATCATGTCCATGCACATTCTTCCATCATAATTGCATGTGCAGGTGCTTGTATGCCTGCATGTGTGCCCATGTGCATGCACACAAACATATTCAAAAGTGCACATCCAACATGCGCACGCACCTGCACACATGCGCATACACATGCACACACACACAATGCAACTTTTTTTTTTCCTTACAAAACCCAGTTCTCATACAGAGAAGATCTACAATAAAAACTGACAAATACATAAAAAGGGTCATGCAACTTGTGTAATGTGATGCAGTCTCATGTAGTGTCAATGGAGACAACAGACAGACAGACAGACAGACAGAGAGACTGTGTGGACACAGCTGAAGGGAATAACAGTGGGTCGAACATAAAAGCAAGAATGACTAAGAAACAATCGCAAGGCTTCAGCAGAGAAAATGTGCTGATTTTATGGTGTACATTATGCTCAGTACAGCAGATGTGTTTCCTCACTACGGTCACAAGGTCTTCAGACACACCCTCAATCTGCGTCACCAATGTGCAGACTTTGTAGTGTACAGTGTGCATGTGCTCAGTACAGCAGATGGGTTTCCTCGCAAAGGTCAAAAGGTCTCTATACACACCCTCAATCTAACCCACCAATGTGCTGCAGGCTTTGTGGGGTATAGTGTGCTCAGAACAGGAGACGCTGGGCACTGTTCTGAGGCATCTTCTCTGCACTGCTTGCATCTTTCTATGCACTTAGGCAGTCGCCGTCCACAACTTGCATGCTCGCAGAATGGTCGACAGCATGGTCACATGCAGAAACTTCAGCTTGAATCTAAGAGTCATGCCCTTGGTTCTCTTCACTGGTTTAAGCTTTGCCAGTGCTGCTTATCATATAGCCTCCCCCCCCCTCCTTCTCCCCCCCTCCCCCCCCCACCACCCCAACTCAAACTCAGGCCTCAATCTGTCACAAAGAAATGAATGGAAAAGAACAAGATGCAAAGCATATAAACGTACTCCCAGTTTATCCTGAATACACGTGATATACTCCATAAAGAGAAAAAACCGTCTTGGGCTGGTGTAACCATTAGTAATGGCTATTCTGGTAAACATCGGCCATCATCTGTGACCTATAATGAACATACTTACAAATTTTCAGAAAGATCCGCCAAGAACTTTCTGAGATTTTTCCCATCAAGAAGAAAACCATTATGGGCTGTTAGTAACGGCTATAACGGTAAACTTAAACATCGGGAATCTCTGTGAACCATAATGAACATACCTACAAATTTTCAGAAAGATTGGAAGAAAAAACCGTCACAGGCCATTAAAGCCGTTAGTAATGGATATAACGGGGCAAACTAAAACATTGGGCATCATTCGTGACCCATAATGAACATACCTGCTCATTTTCACCAAGTATTTTCTGGGATATTCCATAAAGAAGAAAAACTGTTACAGGCCGTTACAGCCATTAGTAACAGCTATACCAGTAAACTAAAACATTGCTCATTATTCGTGACCCATAATGAACATATACCTACAAATTTTCAGAAAGATCAGCCAAGTACTTTCTGACATTTCCCATAAAGAAGAAAAACCTTTACAGGCCGTTACAGCTGTTAGTAATGGCTATAACGGGGTAAATTAAAACATCAGGCATCATCTGTGACCATTAATGTACATACACACAAATTTACAGAAAGATCGGCCAAGTACTTTCTGAGATATTCCATAAAGAAGAAAAACCGTTACAGGCCGTTACAGCCATCAGTAATGGCTATAGCAGTTAACTAAAACATCGGGCATCCTCCGTGGCCCATAATGAGCATACCTACAAATTTTCAGAAAGATTGGCCCAGAAGTTTGTCTGGAATGAGTGGAGCACATTTTGACCTGTTCTACAAGAACTGGGAGTACAAAAACCTATGACTGTATCGCCTTTTCCATTTCTGATACATTTCGTTTGAACCTCAGCAGTGTGTGGGGACTAGTTTCTGAATTCCATACAAATATTCTTCACTTGTAGAAGTGCAAGCTGAAAAGGAATGAGAATACCAGGCTTTCATTTATTTCAGAACAAATTCCCAGACAGGAACGAAACGAGAGTGAAGGATTGTGAATGACGCTGTCTCATTACATGACCAGACAGCATAAATGTCTGTAAAGTGACAAGTGTCTCTCTGCATCGTGGCATCTTCATACAAACCCCCTCTCTCTTTCTCACACACACACACACACACACACACACACACACTCACACTCACACACACACACACACACACACACAAGAGCGCGCGCATGTGCGCGCAAGCACGCACGCACACGCACACACACGCGCGCACACACACACACACACACACACACACACACACACACACACACACACACACACACACATAGCCAGATCGCTGCTGTTTCCATGGTGACAAAGAATCGACATAAAAATAGACAAGGGTAATGAATCCATTCTTTTTTCACTAGCAGCAAGGCCAGGCCTCCTGAGAGGCAGGACCAATCCCTCAATCATACTGTCTCCCTCCACACTGCAGCCTGGCTTGCCTGGACACACACACAGGGGAATGGTACTTGGACACACACAGTCGGCCGGAAAGGCTCTGGACACACACAGAGGGGAAGGGTGTGGACACACACAGAGGGGGAAGGGTGTGTGGACACACACAGAGGGGGAAGGGTGTGTGGACACACACAGAGGGGGAAGGGTGTGTGGACACACACAGAAGAGGGAGGGTGTGTGGACACACAGAGGGGGAAGGGTGTGTGGACACACACAGAGGGGGAAGGGTGTGTGGGACACACACAGAGGGGAAAGGGTGTGTGGACACACACAGAGGGGAAAGGGTGTGTGGACACACACAGAGGGGAAAGGGTGTGGACACACACAGAGGGGAAAGGGTGTGGACACACACAGAGGGGAAAGGGTGTGTGGACACACACAGAGGGGAAAGGGTGTGGACATACACAGAGGGGAAAGGTACTTGGACACACACAGTGAGCCGGAAAGGCTCTGGACACACACACAGAGGGGGAAGGGTGTGTGGGACACACACAGAGGGGAAGGGTGTGTGGACACACACAGAGGGGAAAAGGGTGTGTGGACACACACGGAGGGGAAGGGTGTGTGGACACACACAGAGGGGGAAGGGTGTGTGTGACACACACGGAGGGGAAGGGTGTGTGGACACACACAGAGGGGGAAGGGTGTGTGGACACACACGGAGGGGAAGGGTGTGTGGACACACACGGAGGGGAAGGGTGTGTGGACACACACAGAGGGGGAAGGGTGTGTGGACACACACGGAGGGGGAGGGGTGTGTGGACACACACAGAGGGGAAAGGGGTGTGTGACACACAGAGGGGGAGGGGTGTGTGGACACACACAGAGAGGGGAAGGGTTTGTGGACACACACAGAGGGGAAGGGTGTGTGGACACACACAGAGGGGAAGGGTGTGTGGACACACACAGAGGGGAAGGGTGTGTGGACACACACAGAGGGGAAGGGTGTGTGGACACACATGGAGGGGGTGATGGAGAGGAACCAGCAGAGGGGGGAGGGTGCATGGACTCACACAGAGGGAGGAAGCATTGTGGAGAAAAAAAAACAGCCAAAAAATGAACAGAGAAACATGCACTTTGCATGTTGTATAAACAATGAAAATCAAGTACATTGACTGAATGCAGTCTAAACAAAACCTTATCAAAAATTGAAATCAGAATCAACTTTCAAACACATCATGTTTTTGCCAAACAGTCCTGCCAAAGGTCACTGTGCCATTCTGCTAGCCACTCTACGGTGACAGAGTTTGCTGACAGTCCACAGAAAGGTTTCCCCCCCCCCCCCCCCTCCGCTGTATTGGATGACCTCCATGTCCCATTCCTGTTCCACCCCCCATTCCCCACAGAACCTCCACACATCACCTCCCAACCACTGTCATCCCCTCCCACCACCTCCCACTGCCTCGTCACATGACCACCACATCAACTATCTGTTGCAGTTTTCAGCATCCCCACTGTCAAAGCTCATGATGGAGGCTGGGCACTGCGAATGATAAACAACAATCAACAGTGTTGGCAACATGAAGGCTTGCAGTGTGCTCTTTATTCTGCACTGTCAATGACGACAACATGAAGGCTTGCAGTGGGCTCGTTATTCTGCACTGTCAATGACGACAACATGAAGGCTTGCAGTGGGCTCTTTATTCTGCACTGTCAAGCTTCCAGTGGGCTCTTTATTCTGCACTGTCAATGACAACAACATGAAGGCTTGCAGTGGGCTCTTTATTCTGCACTGTCAAGCTTCCAGTGGGCTCTTTATTCTGCACTGTCAATGACGACAACATGAAGGCTGGCAGTGGGCTCTTTATTCTGCACTGTCAATGACGGCAACACATGAAGGCTTGCAGTGGGCTCTTTATTCTGCACTGTCAAGCTTCCAGTGGGCTCTTTATTCTGCACTGCCAATGACGACAACAGGAAGGCTTGCAGTGGGGCTCTTTATTCTGCACTGTCAATGACAGCAACAGGAAGACTTGCAGTGGGCTCTTTATTCTGCTCTGTCAATGACGGCAACAGGAAGACTTGCAGTGGACTCTTTATTCTGCTCTGTCAATGACGGCAACAGGAAGACTTGCAGTGGGCACTTTATTCTGCACTGTCAAGCTTGCAGCAGGCTCTTTAATCTGCTCTGTCAATGACGGCAACAGGAAGACTTGCAGTGGGCTCTTTATTCTGCTCTGTCAATGACGGCAACAGGAAGACTTGCAGTGGGCACTTTCTTCTGCACCATCAGTGATGGCTTAAGTGTATAAACCTGACCTTCAGGCAGCTGCAGAGAACTGTCAGCTGAATGAGTACAATACCCGGAGCCTGTTAAGAGCAGAGCCGCCGTCTGTAGAGAACTATCGGCTGAATGAGCATAATACCCGGTGCCTGTTACATGCACTCCATCAACATGTCTCAAAAAATACTTTAATCCGGTACAAAAAGCCTTTCAGGAGTTAGTTTGTTCCTTCCACGAAGTGTTGTACATGCTGTTCGTCTGTTGAACCAAATCAGATCACCTGCCCAGTTGCTAACATGTTCCATGGTTTGCCCTCGGATGTTTTTTTTTGTTAAAACAGAAAGAACAAAACATTTAAGTATTTTCTAACACTGCAACCTTTCCAACTTCTTGAATGGGCCCATACTTTCTTCTGTGTGTGTGTGTGTGTGTGTGTGTGTGTGTGTGTGTGTGTGTGTGTGTGTGTGTGTGTGTGTGTGTGTGTGTGTGTGTGTGTGAGAGAGAGAGAGAGAGAGAGAGAGAGAGAGAGAGAAAGACTCTGTGTGTGTGTGTGTGTGTGTGTGTGTGTGTGTGTGAGAGAGAGAGAGACTCTGTGTGTGGTGTGTGTGTGTGTGTGTGTGTGTGTGTGTGTGTGTGTGTGTGTGTGTGTGTGTGTGCATTTGTGTGAGTGAGTGAGTGTGTGTGTGTGTGTGTGTGTGTGTGTGTGTGTGTGTGTGTGTGTGTGTGTGTGTGTGTGTGAGACAGTGTGCATATGTGTGTGTGTGTGCGAGTGTGTGTGTGTGAGTGTGTGTGTGTGTGTGTGTGTGTGTGTGTGTGCGCGTGCGTGTGCCTGTGTGTGCATGCATGCCTGCATGTATGCATGCGTGTGTGTGTGTGTGTGTGTGTGTGTGTGTGTGTGTGTGTGTGTGTGTGTGTGTGTGTGTGTTTTGCAAAAAAATTGGTTATGACATAATTTAGGCAGTAATTTTTTATAAATGATGCCATTTCTTGGCATGAGAAAGCTTGAGGAAGACTTCTGAAGGGATTAGATGGTAGGACTTGAGACTTCACCATTTCATTGTAATGGTAAAAATGAGTAATGACAAACACACTGCTGTTGGACCCCAGAATCTGATGACACGTCACAACACTCCATTCCATTTTGGACTTTTATCTTCAGAATAAGCCTTGTCCTGTACTCCCTGTGAACACTATACATCTAGGTTGGGCATACTATGAAACTATAGGGATGTACATACAATGTTCCAGCCACCACTGTATCACTTTCAATCAGCATCACTTCAAAGTTACCTCTAGGCCACCAGAGACAACTGTGGTTATTTCTCTTGAAACTATCTTTTGTATATACTTCATCCGCACACAAACCAAAAATTGCTTAAACTGCAAAACAATACAAGTTACGAAAGATCATTGCCTTCAAAACTTTTGTACTTCCCTGAGTCAGTTTGGAGTTATCCAGTTTGTTCACTTGATAATGTGTGTATGCAGCAGCATTTGAGATGATTTGTTTTCGTTATTTTCCATCCAGGATCCTATCCAGTAATTCAGTGTCCTTAACAATGAATCATGTCCAACCCAAATTGGCGGCTGACCATTCTGTCAAGGTTCACACAAAATACGGCTTAGTTCTCATCAAAATGCAGCACTGCTAGCTGATGATGTGTGTTTTTGCTATGCGCAGATGTCCTGTTTATATGTGATACCTGTGAAAGAAACATGTTAATATCATAGAAGAGAGCTCTTTAAGAATGATGACACCTTTTTTTTTTCCTTTTTTCTTTCTTTTGCATTATCACAGCAAGCCTCAGCAAGTACGCTCAAACCTAAGAGATATTTTCATGAAGGAAATGTTATGATGGTTACTTTGAACAAGGAAGTCATAATTGTGTTGCTTGAAGAATACCACATTAGGTTTGTTTTCATAATTTCTTTGATCTTTCACACAGCAGCACAGCAGCAACTCTGTCTTGTCATAAAACAATGTCATAGTTTCAACATTCTGAATAACCCAGTCACTCATGGTTCTTTGGCAAATGGTGTCTGAAGAGAGACTGTTCATCACTGGTGTCTGAACAGACCATTCATCACTGGTGTCTGAACAGACCATCACTGGTGTCTGAACAGACCATTCATCACTGGTGTCTGAACAGACCACCATCATCACTGGTGTCTGAACAGAGCGTTCATTACTGGTGTCTGAACAGACCGTTCATCACTGGTGTCTGAACAGACAGTTCATCACTGGTGTCTGAACAGACCGTTCATCACTGGTGTCTGAACAGACCATTCATCACTGGTGTCTGAACAGACCATCACTGGTGTCTGAACAGACCATCACTGGTGTCTGAACAGACTGTTCATCACTGGTGTCTGAACAGACCATCACTGGTGTCTGAACAGACCGTTCATCACTGGTGTCTGAACAGACCGTTCATCACTGGTGTCTGAACAGACCATCACTGTTGTCTGCACACAGACCATTCATCACTGGTGTCTGAACAGACCATCACTGGTGTCTGAACAGACTGTTCATCACTGGTGTCTGAACAGACCGTTCATCACTGGTGTCTGAACAGACCATCACTGGTGTCTGAACAGACCATCATTGTTGTCTGAACAGACCATTCATCAGTGGTGTCTGAACAGACCATCACTGGTGTCTGAACAGACTGTTCATCACTGGTGTCTGAACAGACCGTTCATCACTGGTGTCTGAACAGACCATCACTGGTGTCTGAACAGACCATTCATCACTGGTGTCTGAACAGACCATCACTGGGTGTCTGAACAGACTATCACTGGTGTCTGAACAGACCATTCATCACTGGTGTCTGAACAGACCATCACTGGTGTCTGAACAGACCATCACTGTTGTCTGAACAGACTGTTCATCACTGGTGTCTGAACAGATCGTTCATCACTGGTGTCTGAACAGACCATTCATCGCTTGATTAAAACTTACTCCTGCACACATAGACCCATTTGTGATCAAATGCCAATTAAATTCAAATGTGTGATATCATCAAACATTTTTTTTTTAACTTTGGGGATCTTTCATGTCTTTTGTTCTCATAATTTTCGAGTTACTCACAGAGGTCATCCAGAAAGATTTCGTCTGGTTGAGACTGGCCTCTTTGTGAACTTACTTCACTGGCTCATGATGTCCAAAAAAAAAAAAAAGAAAGAAAGAAAAAGAAAAAGAAAAAGACAAAAGCTCCAATACATTATTTGATTTTTGTGCACAGAGAGCAGCACATGACAGGCGATGCAAATAGCTTGGAGGTACTCTCACTTTCCTCATTATTTCTCCACAGGGTAAGGAGTGGATATGCTTGGTCTGACCAAGATTTACGACCTGACCAGGGATCAAGTGCAGTGCAACATGCATGTCTTCAAACACACCTGAGCAGGGGTCAAGGACAGTCCAACATGCATGTCTTCAAATACACCTGACCAGGGGGTCAAGGACAGTCTAACATGTGTTCAAATACACTTGACCATGGGTCAAGTACAGTCCAACATGCATGTGTTCAAATACAACTGACCAGAGGTCAAAGACAGTCCAACATGTGTTCAAATACACCTGACCATGGGTCAAGTACAGCCCAACATGCATGTGTTCAAATACAACTGACCAGAGGTCACGGACAGTCCAACATGCATGTGTTCAAATACAACTGACCAGGGGTCAAGGACAGTCCAACATGTATGTGTTCAAATACAACTGACCACAGGTCAAGGACAGTCCAACATGTGTTCAAATACAACTGACCAGAGGTCAAGTACAGCCCAACATGCATGTGTTCAAATACACCTGACCAGAGGTCAAGTACAGTCCAACATGCATGTGTTCAAATACACACCTGACCAGGGGTTAGTACAGTCCAACATGCATGTGTTCAAATGACCAGGGGTCAAGTACAGTCCAACATGCATGTGTTCAAAATACACCTGACCAAGGGTCTGACACCAGGCAGAAAGGGTTTTACAGAAAATCAAGTAGCCAAACATTACAGATTTATCACATTTCTTTCTTATTATCCCAGCTAAACAACGACTTTTCATCACAAAAAAAAAAAAAAAAAAAAAAAAACGCTTTATAGAAATGATATGGCAGGCCACCTGAAGGACACCTCAAGGTTACATGTTTGAAGAACAGGTCACATTAAAAAAAAAAAGTCTAATATCTAAACAACCAAGACAGGTGATCCCCTTCAAACCAACAACACTCACCTGGCCCCTTGGCGCCTCCAGACAGCAGGCGACCCAGCCTGAAGATGACGGCACGCTCATATTCCTGCACCACCTGTGGAAAGGCACACACACGCCAAGACAAATTCTACATATGACTGCACATGACATATTCTACAGATGACAGCACACACAGCACATGACATATTCTACAGAGCTGACACATGACATATTCTACAGATGATGACACTTGATGTATTCTACAGATGATGGCACATGACACATTCTACAGATGACTGCACATGCCATATTCTACAGATGATGGCACATGACACATTGTACAGATGATGGCATATTTGACACATTCTACCGATGATGATACATGACATATTCTACAGATGATGACACTTGATGTATTCTACAGATGATGGCACATGACACATTCTACAGATGACTGCACATGCCATATTCTACAGATGACAGCGCATGCCATATTCTACAAATGACAGCACATGACATATTCTACCAGTGATGATACATGGCATATTCTGCAGATAATGGCACATAACATTCTACAGATGACAGCACATGACATATTCTACAGATGATGCACATCACATATTCTACAGATGACGGCACATGACATATTCTACAGATGACAGCCCCTGACATATTCTACAGATGATGCACATGACATATTCTACAGATGATGGCACATGACATATTCTACAGATGACAGCCCCTGACATATTCTACAGATGATGGCACATGACACATTCTACAGCTGATGGCACATGACACGTTCTACAGATGATGGCACATGACACGTTCTACAGATGATGGCACATGGCATATTCTACAGATGATGGCTCATGACACATTCTACAGATGATGGCACATGACATTCTACAGATGATGGCACATGACACATTCTACAGATGATGGCACATGACATATTCTACAGATGATGGCACATGACATTCTACAGATGATGGCACATGACATGTTCTACAGATGGCGGCACATGACATGTTCTACAGATGATGGCACATGACACTTTCTACAGACGATGGCACATGACATGTTCTACAGATGATGGCACACTTGACACGTTCTACAGATGATGGCACATGACACATTCTACAGATGATGGCACATGACACGTTCTACAGATGATGGCACATGACACATTCTACAAATGATGGCACATGACACATTCTACAGATGATGGCACATGCCATATTCTACAGATGATGGCTCATGACACATTCTCTACAGATGATGGCACATGACATTCTACAGATGACGGCACATGACACATTCTACTGATGATGGCACATGACATTCTACAGATGATGGCACATGAAACGTTCTACAGATGATGGCAGATGGACACATTCTACAGATGATGGCACATGACACGCTCTACAGATGATGGCACATGACACATTCTCTACAGATGATGGCACACTCATATTCCTGCAAAGCCTGTGGCAATGCACATGCAGCACATGGCCTATCTGCCTGCAGATGATGGCAAGGTCATACACCCACATCCGTTAAAGAAAAAGAAAACTAGGTTGTTATGGTCATGTACCAAGATCTAATGGCCTGGTTAAAACAATCCTCCAGGGACTAGGCTGGAATGGTCATGTACCAAGATCTAATGGCCTAGTTAAAACAATCCTCCAGGGACTAGGCTGGAATGGTCATGTACCAAGATCTAATGGTCTGGTTAAAACAATCCTCCAGGATCCTGTTGTTGGGCTGGGTCAGAGAAGAAATCAGAAGAAAAAAGCAGAAAGACAACACTGCAGAAACAACAACTGGCAGAACACTTGCAAAGACCTGTGCACACAGATGTTGAGCCTGTGCACACAAATGACACACACAGGGCAGCTTGGTCAAACAGTTCAGAGAGTATGCCCCAGGTCCTCCCCACAGCATCAGGAGAAAGGAGAAGAACAGACAACATTGTTTGCAAGCACGGATTCAGACCTGTTTACCCCCCGAATTCGTGTACCTTACATATCTCACACAAAAACCTATAATTTGAAAAAGAAAAACCCGTAATCTTCATAATCGCAATACTTTCGCAACTTTTGAGGATTTGGAAGAGCCGGCCATTGGCGCGTAAGATTGTTTCGTCACCATCTTTGATAAGGTAAAAGATGCAAGGCATGCTGGGAAAATGTCTTCTAACTGCTTTTGACTGAAACGGTAGCAGACGAAACTTCACGTTTAACAATTTTCTTTCGGGGGGGGGGGGGGGGGGGGGGGCTGTAATTCCCGTAATTTCAATTTTTTCCTGTAAAAATTTCAGACAAAATTGTAAGGGTACACAGATCTGCAGATTTATGTACAATTTTCCTTTATTGCTGTAAGTTCTTTAACATGCCCCGTGTGCACGCCACACAGAGGACTCTCACTTCATTCTCTCCATCAAACAATTGGCATCCTGACAACCTTTTAAAACCCAGTGGGGTAGCACTTCAACGAATATCAGAACAGCATACAGTCTCAGCAGAGCAATGACAAGTGGTACACACACACACACACACACACACACACACACACACACACACACACCACACGCACACACACACACACACGCACACCACATGCACCACCCACACCACATGCACCACACACACACACACACACACACACACACACACACACACACACGCACACACACACACACACACACACACACACACACACACACACACACACACACACCACACACGCACACACACACACACAACCACATGCACCACACACACACACACACACACACACACACACACACACACACACACACGCGCGCGCGCGCGCGAAGAAGATAACTGCAAGATGCTGCTATAAGGGAACCTGCAGAAGAGTGAACGCCATACCTTGATACAGACCACCAGGGAGAATGGGAAGAAGACGGCAACCAGGAGGTAAGAGAAACACGTCAGAATGATGGAGCAGCATCCACCATCTTCCTCCGAGTCACTGGCTGCAACAGATAAATAACACTGCTCTTACATATACAGACATGGCTCTTAACGGACAAATAACACTACTCTTACACACAGACATGGCTGCAACAGACAAATAACACTGCCCTTACATATACAGACATGGCTGCAACACACAAATAACACTGCTCTTACACACAGACATGTCTGTAACAAATAACTCTGCTCTTACACACAGACATGGCTGCAACACACAAATAACACTGCTCTTACACACAGACATGGCTGTAACACACAAATAACACTGCTCTTACACACAGACATGGCTGCAAACACACAAATAACACTGCTCTTACACACAGACATGGCTGCAACACACAAATAACACTGCTCTTACACACAGACATGGCTGTAACAAGTAACACTGCTCTTACACACAGACATGGCTGCAACAGACAAATAACTCTGCTCTTACTTACAGACATGGCTGCAACAGGCCAATAACACTGCTCTTACATACAGACATGGCTGCAACAGACAAATAACATGCGCTTACACACAGACATGGCTGCAACAGACAAATAACATGGCACTTACACACAGACATGGCTGCAACAGAGAAATAACACTGCTCTTACGTACAGACATGGCTGCACAGGCCAATAACACTGCTCTTACACACAGACATGCCTGCAACAGGCCAATAACACTGCTCTTACATACAGACATGATGCAACAGACAAATAATACTGCTCTTACATGCAGACAAGGCTGCAACAGAGAATTAACACTGCTCTTACATATACAGACATGACTGCAAGAAATAACTGCTCTTACACACAGACATGGCTGCAACAGACAAATAACACTGCTCTTAGTCTTATATATATACAGACATGGCTGCAACAGAGGAATAACATTGCTTTCACATTTAGACATGGCTGCAACAACAGAGAAATAACACTTCTTACATACAGACATGGCTGCAACAGAGATATATCACTCCTCTTACACACAGACATGGCTGCAACATACAAATAACACTGCTCTTACATATACAGACATGGCTGCAACAGCCCAATAACACTGCTCTTACATGGAGTCATGGTTGCAACAGACAAATAACACGCTCTTACACACAGACATGGCTGCAACACACAAATAACACTGCTCTTAAACACAGACATGGCTGCAACACACAATAACATTGCTCTCACATTCAGACATGGATGCAACAGAGAAATAACTCTGCTCTTACATACAAACATGGCTGCAACAGACAAATAACACTCTTCTTACACACAGACATGGCTGCAACAGAGAAATAACACTGCTCTTACATTCAGACATGGCTGCAACAGAGATATACCACTCCTCTTACACACAGACATGGCTGTTACAGAAATATACCACTCCTCTTACACACAGACATGGCTGCAACAGAGAAATAACACTGCTCTTATATACAGACATGGATGCAACAGACAAATAACACTGCTCTTACACACAGACAAGGCTGCAACAGAGAAATAACACTGCTCTTATATACAGACATGGATGTAACAGACAAACAACACTGCTCTTACATACAGACATGGCTGCAACAGAGAAATAACACTGCTCTTATATACAGACATGGATGTAACAGACAAACAACACTGCTCTTACATACAGACATGGCTGCAACAGAGAAATAACACTGCACTTATATACAGACATGGCTGCAACAGACAAATAACACTGCTCTTATATATACAGACATGGATGCAACAGACACATAACACTGCTCTTACACATACAGACATGGCTGCACAGAGACAAAACACTCCTCTCACATACAGGCATGGCTCTCACTTCGCTCTTCTTTGACTGTCCTTGTTTCTTTTAGCGCCATAAATTGTGCTTTTAAAAAAAAGTGTGTGCGTTTTTTCTCTTCCTGCCCCTCTCTCTTTCCAGAATGTGTGTGTGTGTGTGTGTGTGTGTGTGTGTGTGTGTGTGTGTCTGAGAGTGTGTGTGTGTATGTATATATACATGTGTGTGTCTGTGTGTGTCCATTGTGGATTGGAGGCTATAAACAAACCAACTCCATCCAAACAGTTAAAGTAAAGTTCCTGGAAAACATGGTCATTTATCCACCAGGTACCTTGACTTTTGACCACATGACGAACATTGAAGGTCAGCATGATAATTTTCAGTTTTTCATCATGTTCAATGATAATGTTCCAGCTGCAGCACCTGATCAGGGCCTTGTCAAGGAATCAATTTTCATGCCCGCGTGCACTAACACAATTCACTCACACACACACATGCACACCCATTCACACACACACACACACACACACACACACACACACACACACACACACACTACATAATCAGAACGAATGCATGTAGTGATGAAAAATCAACACCTATGCCAATTTATGAAAAAAAAAAATTTTCTTTTTTAAAAAGCTTCAACTAATCCATCACTACAATCCAATAACTGTCAATTCTTCGAACAACAATCACTGAAAAGTGCTCTGTTGATCATAACATTTTTTAAAACTTTTTCTCTTTCTCGTGATGAAAGCCAGATGAAAAGTCATTGGCCAATGCACACCAGCACTGCTCCCCCCTTCAGCACTCCCCCCCCCCCCCCCCCCCCCCCCCCCCCCCCCCCCCCCCCCCCCCCCCCCCCCCCCCCCCCCCCCCCCCCCCCGCCGACCTCCTCGCCCTCCTCCATATCTGTCATCCAGCAGGACAGACTGCTGGCATCACGTCTTCCTCCACGACCCTCCCCTCCCCGCCCCCCCCCCCCCCCCCAACTCCAAGTCCGCGCCATCCCCCCCCCAACCCCCAAACTCCTCTCCCTTCCCGCCACTTGAAATGCCACAGCAAATCCGCGCCCCCCCCCCCCATCAGCGCCGACGAACGCATCGCTAGTTTGTCCTAACAGCATAATTGATTAATTAAAGAACGGATGAGTGTCACGCACGAACAACGACATCATTACGGCAGTTCGTTCCGTTCACCGTTTAGTCAGAGTGAGTCTGGTCAGTGGCTCTTCTGCCTCCTCCTCTTCGCTGCTTCACTGAGCTGTGTGCAAGACCGCGAGTGCGACCAGCTCGTGGGTTGAGGCGGAAGAAAAAAAGATGCTGCGCCACCGCGGTTCCACCCGACTGGCCTTAGCCTTGCTTGGTCGTACTTACCCCCGAACACTACTCCTCTCTTTCCTCGGGCTGCGACGTGGATGCAGGGCCCGGCTCGCTGTTGTATTTCTTTTCGAAAGACATCCCCGATCAACAATAACAGCCACGATCACTGGCATGCGGGGCAGTGTTCAAGCAACGGCTTCTGGCAAATCAATCGATCCACTATGTAAACATTGCTCGGCACGCGCTTCTGTGTTTCTCTCTCTCTTCCTTCACTTTTGGCAGTGACGTCACTGCGATGCCCGACCAATCAGAGGGTGTCTTCTAGTTCCGCTATGGCGGGGCAGGGGGGGGGGGGGGGGGGGGAGTGGTAGGGGGAGGTCGGGGTAGGGGTGGTGGTACTGCTGCTAGCTTGGGCAGCAGTAGAGAGAGACAGGGGAGGTAGTGGGCAGCGGGCCCGGTGTCCTTTCCTGTGTTTGCAATGGTGTTATGCTTTCAGTGCGCGTGCTGTGTGTGTGGACACGGGGGAAATAAGATCCAGTTTGCTTTGATGGACGGTAGGGGTGGGGGAGGCGGGAAAGAGAGGGAGGGGAGGGGAAGGTGGCGAAGGGGAAGGTGGAAGGGGTACTGTATGAGCCACGTCCCTTGCAACGTGAAAAAAGAAAAAAGAAAAAAAAAAGCGGAGGCAAAAAAGGTTCACAACCGTCGTCCCATACTGTTTAGTATATGACACTGCATCATCACCAGATTGCACAAATTTGCGCCTCCCCCACTCACTACCCCCTCTCCCCCTCTCCTCCCACTCACCCCCCCCCCCCCCCCCCCCCCCCCCCAACAAAAATGTGGGGAGTGACACCCGCGGACCATCCCACCAATCCCGGGCGTGTCGCGCAGTGAGCTCCCCTCTCCCCCTCGCCTCCCCACTCCTATGCCATCCACTTTTTTTCCCGGAGTGTGTGTGTGTGTGTGTGTGTGGTGGGAGAGGAAGGGGGAGGGGGTGTTTGCTTTGTTTCTATATATTCTATATATACTACTGCTGTCTTTATCAATTATGTACCCGTCGTTAGAAACTCGTCTTCATTCAGAAGACGAGTTCTGAGCTATACAAATTCCTTCGGAAACATGTCAGCAATGTAACCTATACACGTTTTACGTTTACGTTTTACATTTCAACAAACTTTTAAGACAACACACAACGCGTTTCGACCTCTTAGGTCTTCTTCAGGTGAAACAGAGACGAACAAAGTAACGAAAATGCACTTAGCTTGATCGCTTCAGATTGCTTCTGAGTTCAGCGCATTTGTGCCTTTTGTCTGGCGGAAATAATAATAATTTTTCTTCCTTGCGCTGAACTCAGAAGCAATCTGAAGCGATCAAAGCTAAGTGCATTTTCGTTATTTTGTTCGTCTCTGTTTCACCTGAAGAAGACCTAAGAGGTCGAAACGCGTTGTG
>JADBJO010000504.1:545941-558441 GCA_016801955.1 Conus betulinus | reverse complement strand
GAAGGTGGGATGCTCTTTGCGACCACTCTACGATGTCTTCACGAGAGGTATGAAGCTGGCGACACTCAGGCCTGACACCAAAATGTCTTGTTTGTGGTGACGTGGAAGGAGGCCGACAGACGGCTGCAGGAGGACCGCAGTGCTGACGACCACATCATGGACCACACAGACAGCTCTGCAGCTGCAGTCACAGAAACGTCACTGGCTGGGGGTAGGAGCTGCGGCAGCCTCCCTCACCAGACCACTTCCACATGTACCAAGGCCACCACAGCACACTGCCACAGCCTCCTTCACCCACAACACACTGCGACAGCCTCGTCACCACATCACCTCCACATGTACCAAGGCCACCACAGCACACCATAACAGCCTTCGTCACCACATCACCCCCACATGTACCACGGCCACCACTTCACACCATAACAGCCTCTGTCACCACATCACCTCCACATGTACCACGGCCACCACAACACACTGAGACAGCCTCCCTCACCACATCACCTCAACATGTACCACGGCCACCACAGTACACCGCAATAACCTCCGTCACTACATCACCTCCACATGTACCAAGGCCACCACAGCACACCCACAACAGCCTCCGTCACCACATCACCTCCACATGCACCAAGGCCACCACAGCACACTGCCACAGCCTCCGTCACCACATCACCTCCACATGTACCAAGGCCACCACAGCACACTGCGACAGTCTCAATCACCAGACCACCTCCACATGTACCAAGGCCACCACATCATACTGCGACAGCCTCCCTCACCAGACCACCACCACGGCACATACACCTGGCGCTGCCGCAGTCTGCACAGCAGTCTGACCTTCCTGACTCGCTCTGGTCCACAGGGTTCAGTGAGGCCCCGGCTCACCACAACCGGCAGCAATTCGGCCGAGCCAGACAGACAGCAGCAGCCAGGACGGCCGACTCCGTCACCATCGGCAGTCTCACACCGAGTTGACTCCGTCACCATCGGCCAGTCTCACGGCCGACTCCGTCACCATCGGCAGTCTCACGGCCGACTCCGTCACCATCGGCAGTCTCAGCACGGCCCGACTCCGTCACCTCGGCAGTCCCAGCGCCGACTCCGTCACCATCGGCAGTCTCACGGCCGACTCCGTCACCCATCGGCAGTCTCAGCACCGAGTTGACTCCGTCACCATCAGCATCCAGTCTCAACACGAGAGTTGACTCCGCCACCATCGGCAGTCTCAGCACCGAGTTGACTCCGTCACCATCGCAGTTCGGCAGAACACCGAGTTGACTCCGTCACCATCGGCAGTCTCAGCACCGAGTTGACTCTGTCACCATGGGCAGTCCTCAGCACCAAGTTGTCTCTGACACCATCGGCAGTCTCAGCACCCGAGTGGGCCTGAGCCAGTACAGCAGAAAAGGTCCCACGGACGTCAGTGGAGACATAAAGGATCTGTCCACCTCCTGTCCAGGTCACACAGGCCTGTCTCCAGCAGGAACCACCCCGGAATGAAGCTTCTGACAGGCGGAAGAGCACCAGCCACAGCACGGCACAGCCTGGTTCACGCTGCTGACTACGTCCTGGTCTTCTGCCAGGCGGCAAGCACCACCTACAGCCGGCACAGCCTGGTTCACACTGTTGACTACCTCCTGCAGCCACAGCTGTGTGATTCTAGGCCCACAGCTACCTGTGTGCAGCAGTCCCAGTCACAACCAGGGTGGGATCCCAAGAGCCCTGATAGACCTCCCCTGCAGCCCAAGCCTGAGCATGGACCACAGCGCCTGATGCCTTTGAACCTCCTGGTCCTTCTGATCACCCACAACCTCCTGGTCCTGATCACCCACAGCCTCCTGGTCCTTCTAATCACCCACACCTCCTCCTAGTCTTTCTCATCACCCACAACCTCCTGGTCCTTCTGATCACCCACAACCTCCTGGTCCTTCTGATCACCCACAACCTCCTGGTCCTTCTGGTCACACCCACAACCTCCTGGTCCTTCTGATCACCCACAACCTCCTGGTCCTTCTGATCACCCACAAACCTCCTGGTCCTTGTGATCACCCACAGCCTCCTGGTCCTTCTGATCACCCACAACCTCCTGGTCCTTCTGATCACCCACAACCTCCTGGTCCTTCTGATCACCCACAACCTCCTGGTCCTTCTGATCACCCACAAACCTCCCTGTCCTCCTGATCACCCACAGCCTCCTGGTCCTTCTCATCACCCACAACCTCCTGGTCCTTCTGATCACCCACAACCTCTGGTCCTGATCACCCACAACCTCCTGGTCCTTCTGATCACCCACAACCTCCTGGTCCTTCTGATCACCCACAACCTCCTGGTCCTTCTGATCACCCACAAACCACCTGGTCCTTCTGATCACCCACAACCTCCTGGTCCTGATCACCCACACCCTCCTGGTCCTGATCACCTACAACCTCCTGGTCCTTCTGATCACCCACAGCCTCCTGGTCCTTCTGATCACCCACAACCTCCTGGTCCTTCTGATCACCCACAACCACCTGGCCATTCTGAGTCACCCACAACCTCCTGGTCCTTCTGATGCCCCACGTCTGTTTGCCATTAGTACAGTGACACTAACGTCTGTTTGCCATTAGTACAGTGACACTAACGTCCTGTTTGCCATTAGTACAGTGACACTAACGTCTGTTTGCCCATTAGTACAGTGACACTAACGTCTGTTTGCCATTGGTACAGTGACACTAACGTCTGTTTGCCATTGGTACACTGACACTAACGTCTGTTTTGCCATTGGTACAGTGACACTAACGTCTTTTTGCCATTGGTACAGTGACACTAACGTCTGTTTGCCATTAGTACAGTGACACTAACGTCTGTTTGCCATTAGTACAGTGACACTAACGTCTGTTTGCCATTAGTACAGTGACACTAACGTCTCTTTGCCATTAGTACAGTGACACTAACGTCTCTTTGCCATTAGTACAGGACACTGACGTTCTGTTTGCCATTGAGAATGTTTGAAGGGGTCGGGAGTGGAGGGGTGGGGGCTCTCAGTGAGCAGGTGATCCGAAACGGGTGAAAAGAGCCTGCAGTGTCTGTGCGTGTGTCGGTGTTTGTGCTTTTAACGTCAAAATGACTGTGCGTGTATCTGTGTTTACTGTTTTTATAACATCAACATGGCTGTCATGTAACTGTATTAGTGCTTCTAACACCCAAATGACTGTCGTGTATCTGTATTAGTGCTTTTAACGTCAAAATGACTGTGCGTGTATCTGTATTAGTGCTTTTAACATCAAAATGACTGTCGCTTTCTTGCCAAAGAACCACATCAAATGTTCCCAGATGTGGAAAAATGGCATATTGCGCTGGTCCGCTAATAATTCTGTTTTCCATCTCTCTTTCCCTTACCGCAAAGAAATCCAGAAAGCATTGTATTGATCCAAGGCATGGGAATGGTGGAAGATGCTGTTTGTTTGGTTGGTTGGTTGGTTGGTTTTCAAATTCCCGCGTTCAGGCTTTCAGACGTAGGGTTATATGTTTCAATTCTCTAGTCCTTCATCCTCCACACTCACGCCCATTTCCGCTCAAAAATGACAACTGCTTGTGTTTTAAAGCACGCACTGCCACTATTCACACGATGCTAAAGTAAACACAGCCTCAAGCGATTTCTCTTTTTTCAAATTATACTCTACACAGTTAAACGTAATTTCGACTGAAAAAAAAAAAAAAAACAGCGATCAATGCATTTTTCTACCAGCACAACACACACACACACACACACACAAACACACACACACACACACACACCACACACACACACACGCACGCACGCACGCACACACACACACACACACACACACACACACACACACACACATAAACACACACACGCGCTGGCGCGCCGCATGCACACACACACACACAACACAACACACACACACACACACATACACACACACATACACAGGCGCGCGCGCGCGCGCGCTCCCCTCCCCCCCCCCCCCCCCCCCCCCCCACACACAACACACACGCGGAACACACACACGCGGAACGCACACACACACACACACACACACACACACACACACACACACACACACACACACGGAACACGAGTGGAATAATTTATGTCAAAGTTGAATAGCTAAAACGCTTCTTATTGAAAGCTTAGAACAAAATGTAATCAATATAAATGTTCAATAATGGGTATTCGCTTCCAACCTTTTAACCCACCGTCCACCCAACCCATCCCTTTTTCTCCCTCCCCTGCCCACTGCAACCACCATCGTCCTACCAATCCGTTCCCCCCCCCCCCCCCCCCCAACCCCCAACCCCCCCCCCGAGTCTAAACGCTCGCGCGCTTGCGGTAACTAAAAGTTGTCAAATTGACATTAGGCTTTGTAGTAGCATTTAAAAAAAAAAAAAAAAAAAAAAAAAACAGAAAAGAATTGAAAACAATATTCAAGTTAAAATCCTGAACCGTTTCAAAAGACAGCTTAAAACCACACAAAAGTAAAAATAAAACAGATGTCACTGAAATCTCGACAATCAAAGAGATTATCCACCGAAAGAAAATGAAAATGCATGCTGTCAGTTAAAATGCCCAACTCTCTCTCTCTCTCTCTCTCTCTCTCTCTGTATGCGCGCGCGCGCGCGTGTGTGTGTGTGTGTTGTGTGTGTGTGTGTGTGTGTGTGTGTTGTGGTGTGTGTGGTGTGTGTGTGTGTGTGTGTTGTGTGTGCGTGCGTGCGCGCGCACGCGTCGCCGTGCGTGCGTGCGTGTGTGTGTGTTGTGAGTTTGTCTGTCTGTCTGTTTGTCTGCCTGTCTGTCTGACTAAGGACTGTCTGTCCTGTCTGTCTGTCTGTCTGTCTCTCCTCTCTCTCTCTCTCTCTCTCTCTCTTCTCTCTCTCTCTCTCTCTCTCTCTCCTCAATCGTGTCATTATTCTTTTATATCCTGATCCCCTCCCTACGGAGCAGACTCAGATGATGATTCACACACACACACACACACGCGCGCGCGCGCGCGCGCGCGCAACCACACACAGAAGCGCGTGCGCACACACACACCGCGCCGCGCGCACACCCACACACACCACACACACACCCCACACATACAGACGAGAGAGAGAGAGAGAGAGAGAGAGGAGAGAGAGAGAGCGAGAGAGATTAACAATGTAACACTCTCTTTTCTATCAGACCCACACGTAGGCATTCACGTATCCTCACTCGTGGTGTGCGCGCGCACACACACACACACACACACACACACACACACACCACACACACACACACACATCCTGACTTATAAAATATCCATAATGAGGAAAATTGAAACTCGTGTTGCCAAAGCAAATGTCTGGGGACTACATCACGAATGAATAAAGCTGTGTGCCGACAACAGACTGAGCAGGGATTGGTTTTGTTTGTTTCGCATTGTTATGTTTTGTTTTGATTTTCCATAAATAGTTAACCAAGATGGCGCAGTTTGGGGAGAGCGCAGACCCCTGTCATGTTGGAGCAGATCCTGGATTCGCCCTTAGATCTACACCACATTACGCATCGGCATCACAATGTCCTGGGTTCGTCCGTGGGTCACATTCTGTCTTCCCTTGATGGTTCGTTCAGGAAGTGGGTAGCTTATCTGCATAATATTGTTTAGTAGAAATCCTGGATTCGTCCTTTTGATCCGGATTGGAACCACGGATCCGCATCAAAACAATAAATGGATCCGTCTTTTAAGTGACATGGCATGTTTCAATACACTTTCGTTGGAAATCAGTTCAACAGGTTACGCGTTATCTTGTTAATGGACAGACAAAGAAACAAACAAAAAACAGGAAACGCCGGAATAACATCTTTGATAGAGGTCACAAACATCAGCAGATATGATCAGAAATGGGAAGGGGAACGAGGAGGGGGTGTGGGAGGGGATGGGGGGGGGGGGGGGGGGATGGCGGTAAATGAGAAGGCTGGCAAGATGTGCGTGCTGTAGGTTTTTTCTCTTAAAGAAAATGTTTTCGAAGGGAGGGAGGGAGAATGAGTAAATGGGAGGATCACAGAGAGAGAGAGATAGACAGACAGACAGACAGGACAGACACACGAGAGAGAGAAGAGAGAGAGAGGAGAGAGAGAGAGAGAGAGAGAGAGAGAGGCAGACGGTTGGAGTTACCGACAAATAGAGACAGACAAACACATGGGCAGACAGACAACAGACAAGGGGAGTGAGAAGGGGAAGGAGCGAGAGAAAGGGGGGGGGGGGGGACAGAGAGACAGGACACAGAGACAGACAGAGACGCAGTCAGAGATGCAGAGAGAGACACAGAAACAGACAGAAAGACAGTCAGACAGATAGAAACAGAGAGAAGGAAGCGACAGACACAGGCAGACTGACAGACAGAACCAGAGACAGACAGACAGACAGACAGACGAACAAGCGTTCAGACACAGAGAGACAAACTGACAGACAGAGAGCATCCCCTGAGAGAGGGAAGAGACTGACACAGAGAGAGAGAGAGAGAGAGAGAGAGAGAGAGAGAGGAGAGAGAGAGAGAGAGAGAGAGAGAGGTTTCGTTCTTGCTTCCGACAACTCAGAAGACAGTGCAATGCTTCAAACGTTTTACTATATGCTCTGATTCACAGCTGACGCTATACGTTTTACAGTGAACACCAATCAGTTAACAATTCACCACTACCGTCGGCACGCTGCCGTCAGCTGACTGAATACAGTTAACACACTGTCAACACGTTTACACACGTCACATCCCCCTTTTTTAGGAAAACAAAAAAGAACCCTTTTCCAGTTATACCTTTCAACCAAATTGGATGTCTCTGATCCTAATACCTCCACGTCAACAAAATACACACATTATTCCCAATGAAATCCAGTCTTTCATTCCCCTTTGTCTAATTATTGCACAGTCCATTATCATCCTGTCCAGGTTTCATAATGCTTTACGTTTTCTGATTGCGTTATAGTCTTCAGTTTCATTCATATTTCAGAAAATCCGGTCTCTTGCTCTGTCTAACCAGACCTTGTTCGGTAAGGGACATTGCCAAGTTCGGGTTGTCCTACATGGTGTGGCTGTGTGGCCATGTCGGGTTCCTTGTCGTTGGCTGTCTCAGACTGGCTCCTGGGGGATGGTTGATCTGACTCAGCGGGATGTTGCCCGTTTTGTTCAGGCTGCTCCACTGACGTTTCTTCCAACGTCTGTGTGTGGGTGTGTGTGTGTTTTTTTTTTTTTTTTTTTTTGCTGCCCCCAACCTCTGCACCACTTCAGAGGCAGTGCACCCACATCGCTCATTCCGACACCCCGTCCACAGCCACAGCCCGTCGGCCCCCACCGCAGCCCCGGCACCGACAATCCACAGGGCGGAGTCAATGTCAAGTCGTCAAGAGGCAACCCACCGGAGGAGACACTGCACTGCTGCCGAGTCACTTCGGTGGTGTTCAGTGGCGCCTGTTCTGATCTAACATACGCTGGACACCACCTACTAAGCCCCCTACTGACGACAATAATTGCTTAGTCGCGGAGCCGGCGTGAGTGAGCTCTCCCTCCGGAGGCGCGCACCACGTCCGTCCAACGACAGCCCCATTTACTCGCCGATACCGGCGACCCCGACGGAACCAAACCAAGGCCACAGACGTGGAGAGGACATCGAAACTGAGGTCACCATGAGAGCAGGGCATGAAGGGCCACAGAACTTGGGACATTTTTTTTTTTTTTTTTTAATGCTGATCGATGAGAATGAGGATGATTAAGATGATGCTACGGATTTCCATTTCGGTCTGAGACTACATGACAGGGCTGTACTCTACGCTTCCTTTCATATATATATCCCGGCGTCAAACCCAGCCCGAGAGATACAGGCACCTGCAGTGTTGGTCAGAAAATTTGAGCAACACTCTCAGAAACGCATCCATTAAGTGGATGAAACTCGACTGTGCGGTCCCAGTCTTCCCACTGAGTCCGCAGCAAACTCAACTCTGGGTAGGAGCCGGTCGGGGCAGAAAAAACCTACATGCCTCTGATGGGATTCGAACCCACGACCCATCCCATCCGGGAGTCCGCGAAGCTAACCACTTCGCCATGGCGGCTGGTCAACCAACGTCTGTGTTGATGGAATGACTTTATGATGTTGTTTGCAAGGGATGTCTTGCTGCTGGCTTCCAGATTTCTTCCTTCTTGGACTAGTCCATCAGTGGGACCATTTGCTGAAGCTCTGTTTCTGCTGTGTCCCGTAGCTGTCGGCAATTTCTTCTGAACTGACGTCCGTCCTCGGTGCGAATGTTGTATGACCGGACATTCACCTGTCGGTCTACCTTGCCTCTGTGCGAATGTTGTATGACCGGACATTCACCTGTCGGTCTACCCTGCCACTGACCCACTTTTTTTGGATCCTGGCGGCAGGAATCTCACAATCTGTCCTGGAATAAGTTTCTGTCAGTTCTACAGCACTTCTGTTGTAATAATGGGCTTGCTTCATTTTCCTTTTTTCAAGCTCTTTTCTTGGATGATACACAATGCAGGCTTCAGTAAAGTTTTTGAAGCTCTGGCACTTGAGTTCTCGTTCTCCTGCCAAACAATATTTGAAAGCAGGCGAACTGTTCGCAGTTTTGTGTGGGGATGTTTCTCAACTCGAGGAGAGCGAGGAAGACATCTTGATAGTTGTGTTCGTGTTCTTCATACACATCTTGGCAGCCTTCACCACGCTCTCTGCTTTCCCATTGGATTGTGGGTAATGTGGAGAGCTTGTCACATGTTCAAATCCGTATGTTTGCTGAACTTCCCAAACTGGATGGATGTGAAAACTGACTTCCACAGTCTGTTGTCAGGCGTTCTGGGATTCCTTGTTTCGCGCCGTGTCTTATTCAGGCAGATGATGACTTCTTTAGATTCTCTCGTTTGCAGACGATCAATCTTGAAAAAGTCTGGGTAATGATCGACCGTAACCAGGTATTTGTTGCTGTTGTGTTCGAATACGTCACAGGCAATGTGTTTGCCAGGGTAGGTCAGGGATTGCTGTGCTGATGAGCGGTTCTTTTTGCTGGCCACGTTGGAATGTGTTGCAGGCGCTGCATTTCTTGATGAAGTCTTCGATGTCTAAGTTCATCCTCGGCCAGTAGACTACCTCACGTGCTCTTCTTATGCAGCTCTCAAATTCCTGAGTGGCTTGCATGGAGTTTTCTCAGGACGTCTTCTCTTTCTTTTTTCTGGAACGATCACTCTGTGGCTTTTGAAGACAAGACCATTCTGGACTGACAGTTCTTCCTTGAAAGGGAAGTAGTCTGTAATTGCAGTGAAAGTTGTCGCTTCTCCTCAGGCCAACCTTGTAGTATGACAGCTTTGAGAGTTTTCATGTTGGATCTTCCTGTGTGGCTTGCTGGAGACTGACTGTCAGTCTCTCTTCGCTGATGGCCAGTTCTTGAAAGGGATCAGTGTTCTCCAGTTCTGTGTAGAAGATGGCTTTTTTGTGGGTGACTTGGTGATCCACTTTCCGCTGACTGCTCTGCTGAGGGTATCAGCCAGATACATCTCAGCTCCGCCGCTTGTACACTACCGTGTATCTAACTTTTGAGTTCTGAGTAGCATGCGCTGAATCCTCTTTGGCGCTGAAAGTAGGCTTTTCTTGTGAACAGTCTCAAGCGGCTTGTGGTCAGTCTCTACCAGATGCCTGTACCATAGACGTACCTTTCAAACCTTTCCATTCCAAAGAGTATTGCCAACATCTCTTTTTCTGTTTGAGCGTAGCTCTGTTCTGTTTCCGTCAATGCTCGGAAGTGGCACTGTATTGGTTGACCCTCCCTGCATGAGGCACGCTGCTAGTCCGCACTGTGAAGCATCACACTGAAAGTGTGGTCCTACACTTTCCTGGAAGAGTCAAAGTATCGAAGCACAGGCGCTCAGAAAGTATTCTCTTCACTTTCTTCAAGGCTTCACCGTGGACATCTTCATCCCATCTGAAGTGGACGTCCTTTTCTCACAAGTTGTCCGAGTGGTGCTGCTGCTTCAGAAAGATTTGGTGCGAACTTCTGAAGGTAACCAACTACACCCAGTAGTCTCTGCACTGCTGCTTTGTCTTCAGGGACTGGGAGTTGTTGGACAGCATCCAGTTTCTTTGGATCGGCTTTCAAACCTTTCTCTTGAAAAGATGTGCCCCAAGTGTGATACCTCCGTTTGTTTCAGTTCGAATCTTCTCCTTGTTCAGCTTGATTCCAGTGTCCTGACATCTTTGTAGGAAACGGTTCAGGTTGGCATCATGGTCTTTTTCTCCTGCTTCCTCGGTTGCTCCCTTTGCCAAAAACAAGATTGTCATCATGAACTGCTACCACGCCTGGCAGTCCTGCCAAAGCCGTGTCAGTCCTCCTCTGGAATTCTTCTGGGGCTGGTGAAATCCAAATGGCATCCGTTTCCACCGGTACTTGCCAAAAGGAGTCTCAAAGGTCGTCAGGTAACTGCTATCTTTGTCCAGTACCACGGGCCAAAAACCCGTTCTGGCATCCAAGTGTGTGAAAATATTTGGCATCCTGGAGGAGTGGCAGTACGTCATCAACAGTTGGAATTCGTTTTCTTTACTTAGGGCTTTGTTGAGTGGTTTGGGATCAATGCACAGTCCGATCTTCCCGTTTGCCCTTTGTTGCCACGACCAAGCTGCTGATCCACTCCGTTGGGGTGTCTGCATTGGTGACAACATCCATCCTTTCTCCCAACCTTTTCGCTCGTTCTTCACCTTCTCCTTGGACTGCTATCGGCCACTTTCTGCAAGGCATCTCACTGGTGCAGTGCTGGGATCGGTTTCCAGACAGGAGTTTTCCTTCTAATTTTCCTTCTCCTTCAAACACATCTTTGTATCTTGTGACTATGTCCGTTGCATTTGCCTCTTCAGCTTTCTGACTTGCTGCTATCGTTGCAATGTTCTCTTCGTTGATGGTCAAACAGCTGCATGTATTGTACAGCTTTCAGTCCCAGTACTGGCTTACAGTCTGTTTTGGTGGTCACGAAGTTGACCTTGTACTTCTTTCGTGTTCTTGGGATTCTTCACTCGCAACTTTATCTCACCAACAGGCTTCATTTCAGTCCCGTTGACCATCACAAGTTTCTTTTTTTTTCGTCTTCTGCAGGTCAAAGCATCTTTCATCTCCAGTACTTCGATGTACAGGCTGTCAGACCATTACGTTTGTTGTTGCTCCGTATCAAGAAGGAATCTTACCCTTCATTTTGTTTATTTAGCATTTTTGCTCGTATGTTCTTCTCCTTTTTTGGCTGGTTCTGTCACAATCTTGAGAATTTCATCTTCACTTTCTGTGTCTGTCTCTTCTTCGATGTGTCGAATTTCTGGTTTTCTTCTGAAACTGCTTGGGTTGTTTTGCAGCACAGTGCAAAATGGTTATGTGCCCCACAGGCTTTGCATTTTTTTTTTTTCCCAAATGCTGGACATTTTTCTTTTCCTCTTGGATGATTTCCACCACAATATCCGCATTTCACCCTGGTCTCTGAATTGCTTCCTTTGCTTTCTTCTTTGTTTAGTTGTTCTCTTTTCTCGAAATGCTTGGGACTTCCTGCGCATCCTGGGGCTTTCCCTCGTCATTTGAAGGGTTTGTTGCTGACTCGTTTTCATGCGCTCTGCACATATCAACACACGCAGTCAATGTCAGCTTTCTCACCTCCAGTAGTTTTGATCGCAGAGTCTCGTCACGCACGCCCAACACGATTTGGTCTCTCAGCAGTCTGTCTTCCAGTGGACCATAATTGCAGGTCTTCACCAGTCTCCTCAGGTCTGCCACAAACTCTTCCATGGACTCTCCCCTGCTGCCTGATGTCGGCGATTGAACTTGAACGCTTCGTAAGTTTCATTGGTGGAGCCCACACAGTATTCTTCGAATTTTCTGAGAACTGTGTCTATGTCATTTCTTTCAGTTTCATCAGCAAATGACAAACCTTCATAGATGTCCAAGCATCTAGACCAATGCATGAAAGGAAAACTGCTGTCCTGTACTTTGGATCTTCTTCATTCTGATTCGTGACGATTTCGTAGCTGTCCCACAGCCTCTTGAACTTTCCCCAGTTACTCTGAAGATTTCCTCTGTTCAACCCCAGTTTAGGGGGCAGAGGAATCTTGGCATGCCGTCGTCTGGCTCCTCTTTCTTCTTGTTCGTCTTCCATCTTTCAACTTGTATCGTCGTCTTCAATTCAAATTTCTTTCCATCTTCCAAGGTTCTGTTCACAATTCTGACACCATGTTTCGTTCTTGCCTCCGTCAACTCAGAAGACAAGAGCAATGCTTCAACGTCTTTGCTATATGCCTCTCTGATTCACAACTGACACTATACTTTTACAAGGAACACCAATCCATCAACATTCACCACTACCGTCGGCACGTTGCGGTCACTGACTGACTACAGTTAACACACTGTTAACACACGTTTTACACACGTCACGAGAGAGAGAGAGAGAGAGAGAGGGAGGAGACAGAGACAGGACAGAGAGAGATATCCTCGCCACCACAGCTCTCAGCGCCCCAAACACCAGAATCA
>JADBJO010000504.1:505000-532500 GCA_016801955.1 Conus betulinus | reverse complement strand
ATATATGTGTGTGTGTGTGTGTGTGTGTGTGTGTGTGTGTGTGTGTGTGTGTGTGTGTGTGTAACAGGTACCGGCACGCCAGCAGGAGACCCAGTAGAAGTGAACACTTTGGGTTCATTCTTCACAGACAATGGCCAGCCCCGTGAACGGCACATCGGGTCCGTGAAGACCAACATCGGACACACAGAGTCGGCTGCCGGGGTACTGGGCCTGATCAAGGTACTGCTAATGATGGAGCATGATATGATTGTGCCCTCCTTACATTGCCAGGTGGTTAACCCCAAAATTGACCTTACGGCTCACGGCTTTGTCGTCCCCCAAAACCCGATCCCATGGGACAAGCCTCACAAAGTCGCTGCATGTAACTCTTTTGGATTCGGGGGCAGTAACGCACACGCAGTGGTGAGATCTTACACAGGAAATGGTTCACGTCAGTCAGAAAAGAAGAAGAGTCGCTGTATTGTCTGCTTTTCTGGCAAGTCGCCCAAAGCTTTGAAGAACAGTTTGAAAGATTTCTATGACGACGAGAAAAACAGCGAGTCTGGACGTGCAGGATGTGTCCTACACCAGCACAGCCCGTCGGGACCACCATCCATTCAGAAAGGCATTCATCGTCGAAGATATGGATGACCTCATGGCTGCTGTGGAGGAACAACTGTCCAGAGGCCAGTGGAATCCACCTGTGTCCAGTCACTTGAACGTCGTCTTCGTTTCTGTGGCATGGGTACAGCCTGGGACGGGATGTGTCGTCAACTGCTGGAAGAGAACAAAGTTTTCAGAGACGCCGTCTTGGAAGTGGAGAAGCACCTCTCACGCTTTGTGTCTTGGTCTCTCACGGAAAGACTCCGACAGGAAGACGTCAGTAAAGACGTTCTCCTAGCCCCATTGCCATCTTTGCCTGTCAAGTGGGTCTGACTGCGGTGTGGCACGGTCTGGGCGTCCAGCCTAGTTCTGTCGTAGGTCAGAGCATCGGGGAAATCGCTGCTGCCTACAGTGCCGGCTCTCTGAGTTTGCCAGACGCAGTGAAAATTGTTTACCATCGCAGTGAGCTGTTGGCAGAGGCGACAGGTGGAGCCATGATGGTGGTGCAGAACATGGAGGTGAGTGAAGTCAAACAAGTATTGGATGGAATGGATAACAAGGCCAGCATTGCCTTGGAGTACAGCGCCAAAGCTTGTGCCGTAAGTGCTGACCCAGAAACAATGGTCAGTGTACGCTCACAGCTCAGATCTGTTCACAGAGAGACAAGACTGACGGACCTGGACGTGCAAGTGGCTTATCACAGCTCTTACGTTAGCAAAGCTGCTGACAGGCTGCAGAAACTAATCCGCGGAGTCACACCACGAGCACCAGAGGTTCCTCTTCTTTCAACTGTCACTGGAAGCATTGTCAAAGACCCCATTCAGTGTGGGCACTGGGTTGACAACGTCAAGAAGCCTGTACTGTTTCACCAAGCCATGATCAACTCTGTACCAAGCAAAGCAGGTACCAGCACAGTCTTCCTGGAAGTCGGACCAAGGCCTGTTCTCCAAGCTCACATGCCGGACTTGTTCCCCAGCGGGACAACATAAAACCATTCCATCCATCAGCGTTAAGTCCGAAATGAAATGTCTTTATCAGAGCATTGCGAGATTATACGAGCTCGGAGTGAACATTGACTGGAACAATCTCCAAATCTACGGAACACAAATAACCGCAGTACCAAGATACTCCTTTGACAAGAAACACTTGCATGAAAAAACGGAGCAGGAGATTGTGCATTGCGCTGGATACAATACCTATAGAAGAATCACTTGTTTGTCTATCCAGCAGAAGAAAACAGCCAGTCTTTCCGACTGCTGCTGTCGCCTCTGACCATTCCATCAGTCTACCAGCATGTTGTCATGGGCAGCATCATCGTCCTGGAGCATTGTACGCAGAATCTGGTTTTGCGATTGCCAGAAAGATTTACAGTCACACACACGTGTCTGTGTCAGTCGATTTTAAACAAATCCTTCCTCTCAAAAAGGATGAAGTTGCTGGACTGGAAATTAAGCAAAGTAGTTCAGCATCAGAGGTCAAGGAGAAACAGTTTGTTATTTGCAGAAAAGAGAGAAAACTGGCCGACGTGCGGTTCAGAGAGATTGGAGTACAACACAGAGAGAACGGTTCAACCTGAACACCATCCGTTCCAAATGTACAGAAGAAGTGAGCAAGTCTACCATTTACAAATCGCTGAAAAAGTTAGGCTTTGAATATGGCACCGCATTTTCCCTGCTGAAGCATGCCTACACGAACTCCACAGAATGTCTGGCTACACTTGAGCTGCATGACACTGTTGTCTCCGAGATGGCAGACACAGTGATACACCCTTGCGTTCTGGATTGCATGCTGCAGTCGACTGCTCTGATTTTAGGAAGCAATGACACTGCTGTTAAACAGATGCTTCCAAAATCAGTCAGTGGACTAACTGTCATCAGATCCATGGAAAACGTGATGTACGTCCATGCACGTCTGAAGGTCGCACGCTCCAATGATTCTCTCTTTGAGATTCAGCTCTTGTCCGCAGATGGTCTCTTGATTGCGGAGATGACGGACTTCTCCATTCAGAATTTGACTTCCCAGGAAAATAGAGAGCCCTGCCTAGTGTGCTGACCACAACGTGGCACAAAGTGAAAGACTTGGCTCCTGACTCGTTGACCAAAGAACATGAACAGCAGCAGGGAAATATTCTACTGATCAGCGAAAACAAGCTTGATGGTGAGAACAGCTTGATGAACTACCTCATCTATGACTGCAATGATACAAAACGGAATTACAGAGAGGAACTGGAGACTCTTTTTTAGAATCACAAGAAGTGGCAGCCATTGTTCTACTCGCTCCAAAAGACGACCATGCCACCAAAGGAGCGGATACTATGCAGTCACAACTGATCAATCTCTGCCTGCTATTCCAGAGTCTATTCGTCACGCTCAATGAACGGTCCCTGCGCCCCCCTGTAGCTGTGTTAACCTTCAGGGCTTGGCCTTGCCCTGTTGGTAACGAGACTCGAGATGTGAACCCCATAGCCACGGCTCTGTGGGGCCTGCAAAGGCCCATAATGTTTGAACACGTCTACCGCGATGTTGTTGCAGTGGACCTTCATCTTGACGCAGGTGATCTGAACAGCCGGTCACTCCAGAGACTTGTAGAAATCCTGAAAACTGATGACGACATAGCTGATTACCCCGAGGTCTTAATCACGGAAACATCTGTATATGTCAATCAGGTCCTTCATCTCAGTGGATCCTCTATATCCATGCCGGAAAGGAGACAGAATCTGCCATCGAGGATGAAGGACGTCAATACAAGAGCAATGATTTTGTCAAAAGAAACCTCTGCTGTGGACAGACCTTCTGCTGTTACCTGGGAAGCAAAGGCTGTCTCCAAACAACATGTAACACTGCAAGCAGTCTGCTTCACATTACCATCAGAGAAGTTGTTCAACACAAAGGTATCCACAGCTCATGTGCTCCCAGACCAAATGGAACGGAGCTCAGACTACGTTGTCATGGCCATAGAAGTCACGGCCACACACTAAAGAGGAGGTGAATCAGAGCTGATTACCTGTGGTCCAATGGCCGTTTGTTCAGAACTGTCCGTCTCCATGGATACTACACTGTGCACCGCTACACTTCCTGGGTACCAGGGCGGAGACCTCAGCAGGCTTGTGCTGTTCTGGAGCCTAGCCAACCAAGTTCCAACCAAACATTTCTCAGTGCTTGCTTCCTCTGACACCCATCAGCTTGCTGAGCTGGTGAAAATTCTATCATGCAACACCAGCAAGAGAAAGGAGTCTGATGTCAACATCATTCTGATGGAGAACATGAAGGACAACGTTCACTACCACGAGAGTGTGCTGTCTCTGGTTTTTCTGGACGCCAACACAATGTCCATGGTGGTTAGAGGCTGGAAGGTCCCCAACGCTCTCATCAGTCTGTCCTGCCTGGCCACTAAAGATCTGCAAGCCTACATGGCCTGCGTCCTTCCTGCAACACAGCTTCACCTCTTGGACACGCAGCTATTGTTTCAGCCAAGCCACTTGAAAGATGCCATCCCCAGCCTGAAGGAATGGATCAGGAAAAACACAGGACTGATGTCAGTTGTGAGTCAGCACCTTCATAGCAGCGGTTTTTCCCATTATGGCGGAGGCATTCATGACCTACTTCATTTCCGCAGCTTGAATCTTCCAAGTCTCTCAGTGCAGGTCGTGAGTGACAAGTTGTTTAGAACAGACGGAGCTTATATAGTGGTTGGGGGATTGACAGGTCTCGGGTGGCTTTGTGTGGAATTTATCGCACAGAACCATGCTGGATTCATCGCCATCGTTAACCGACGTGCTCCAACCTCTGAACAAACAGCCAGTATGAAAAACCTTGCTCTTCAGTCAGGGTGCAAGATCAAATCTTTCCAAGGAGACGTTTCTTCCAAGACGTCTCTACAAGGAATACTGAAACAAGTGTCAGATGAATGGTTTCATACAGGCCAGATTAGGGGCATTTTCACCGAGCCGCTGTTCTCCAAGATGGATTTTTTCCTGCCATGACGTGGTCAGCCTTTGAAAATGTCCTGAATCCCAAGTGAAGGGAACCTGGAACCTCCATCAGCTGACCAAAGACTCCCCTTGGACTACTTTGTCATGCATTCCTCTGTGGCCTCAGTGGTAGGAAACCTGGGCCAGGCCAACTATGCCACAGCCAACGCTTTCATGGATGGCCTGGCCTTCCACCGCCGTTACCTGGGACTGGCGGCCCAGACCATCAACTGGGGCCCTCTGGACACGGGACTACTGGACAACCAAGACGTGCTGAAAGAAAAGCTAGACTCTATGGGGTTTCGTTTGACACTTCGATCGCAGATCAGGGACATGATGCCTGCCCTAATGCTGCTCAACTGGGCTCAGAGCGTACCCGTCTTTCTGAACAAAGAAGCATTCTCGAACCGCATCCATAACAGCGCTATGCCCTGTCTGGTCAAACGGTTTCAACATGTGGTGTCAGAGTCAGCGCAGGGAGACTCCTACGGACTCGACAGAGACTGGGATAAAGTGGTCAAAATCAGGTTCATGCAACCCCCTCACCGTCTGGAGGCTTATGAGAATTTTGTCCAGGTATTGACCACTCGTGTTTTGAGCATGGACATTGAACAAGTCAGCAGAGAGGTCGGTCTGTTTGACCTGGGGCTGGACTCAGTGACTGGCATGATGATGGTCAGTTTGATAGAGCGCGCCACGACCTTCAGGCTGTCCGCTGTCAGCGTGCTCTCTCAGGGGAAGTGACGGTCGCCTCCCTTGCCCAGATCCTGGAGGACTGTGCCAGTGAAGCTGAGAAGTCAGAAGAGGCTGTGGAGTGACTGTCGGCTGTCTGGTAGATACAGGCTGTGGAGTGACTGTCGGCTGTCTGGTAGATACAGGCTGTGGAGTGACTGTCGGCTGTCTGGTACATACAGGCTGTGGAGTGACTGTCAGCTGTCTGGTTGATACAGGCTGTGGAGTGACTGTCAGCTGTCTGGTAGATACAGGCTGTGGAGTGACTGTCGGCTGTCTGGTAGATACAGGCTGTGGAGTGACTGTCAGCTGTCTGGTAGATACAGGCTGTGGAGTGACTGTCGGCTGTCTGGTTGATACAGGCTGTGGAGTGACTGTCAGCTGTCTGGTAGATACAGGCTGGGAGTGACTGTCGGCTGTCTGGTAGATACAGGCTGTGGAGTGACTGTCGGCTATCTGTAGATACAGGCTGTGGAGTGACTGTCGGCTGTCTGGTAGATACAGGCGATGGAGTGACTGTCAGCTGTCTGGTAGATACAGGCTGTGGAATGACTGTCGGCTGTCTGGTAGATACAGGCTGTGGAGTGACTGTCAGCTGTCTGGTAGATACAGGCTGTGGAGTGACTGTCAGCTGTCTGGTAGATACAGGCGATGGAGTGACTGTCGGCTGTCTGGTAGATACAGGCTGTGGAGTGACTGTCGGCTATCTGGATACAGGCTGTGGAGTGACTGTCAGCTGTCTGGTAGATACAGGCGATGGAGTGACTGTCAGCTGTCTGGTAGATACAGGCTGTGGAATGACTGTCGGCTGTCTGGTAGATACAGGCTGTGGAGTGACTGTCAGCTGTCTGGTAGATACAGGCTGTGGAGTGACTGTCGGCTGTCTGGTTGATACAGGCTGTGGAGTGACTGTCGGCTGTCCGGTAGATACAGGTTGTGGAGTGACTGTCGGCTGTCTGGTAGATACAGGCTGTGGAAATAATGTCAGCTGTCTGGTTGATACAGGCTGTGGAGTGACTGTCGGCTGTCTGGTAGATACAGGCTGTGGAATAAAAATGTCAGCTGTCTGGTTGATACAGGCTGTGGAGTGACTGTCGGCTGTCTGGTCTGATACAGGCTGTGGAGTGACTGTCGGCTGTCTGGTTGATACAGGCTGTGGAATAAATGTCAGCTGTCTGGTTGATACAGGCTGTGGAGTGACTGTCGGCTGTCTGGTTGATACATGGGGCTATGGAGTGACTTTCGGCTATCTGGTTGATACAGGCTGTGAAGTAACTGTCGGCTGTCTGGTAGATGCAAGCTGTGGAGTGACGTCGACTGTCTGGTTGACACAGGGGCTGTGGAGTGACTTTCGGCAGTCTGGTTGATACAGGGGCTGTGGAGTGACTGTCGGCTGTCTGGTAGATACAGGCTGTGGAGTGACTGTCGGCTGTCTGGTAGATACAGGCTGTGGAGTGACTGTCGGCTGTCTGGTAGATATAGGCTGTGGCGTGACTGTCGGCTGTCTGGTTGATACAGGCTGTGGAGTGACTGTCGGCTCTCTGGTAGATACAGACGATGGAGTGACTAACAGCTGTCTAGTGATACAGGATGTTGAGTGACTGTCGGCTGTCTGGTTGATATAGGCCTTGGAGTGACTGTCAGCTGTCTCGTGTATATATAGAGCATGGAATGACTGTACTACGGGCCGTCTGGTGTATAGAGGCCATGAAGTGTCTGCTGATCGTACGGTTCCGTACATACACCCGGAAGTGAGCTAGAGAGTACATATTGGAAAGCTAGGCGACTGTAGTTTGAATGAAAATGATAATTTTCCGTTGATGTCATTGACTCGTTTTTGTTCGGACCGGATCTTGTTACCTTTGTGACATGATGTTTTCATGTCAACCTTGCTGTCATCGCTGGTCTGTTCGAAGTGCTCGGCCGGGCAGTTGAACACAGGAATAACGGAATTGTCAGTTAGGCAACACCGCTAAAATTACGCGGAATTTGTGCGTGAAGCTACGTAATCGCACGAGATTTTCCACAAAGCGGGGACACTTTTCTTATTCTGTGCCAAGCGAGAAGTAAATATTTCAGTGTAGAGCAAAATCTTCCGTTCAGTCAGCGGAAAGCAGTTTACTTCGTACATTTAATGGACTGCTCCAACGAAATAAATGCGATAAGTTTCGTTGAGTATTTATACTATTAGTGCCTCTTTCACGCCTCACCCTTCCCGTAACAAACGTAGCAAACTGTCCGTGGCGAAATACACTTTCCTGACATTCGCGCTGATCAGTTCTCTTAGAGCAGTAAATGGCAACTCTCTCCTTGAATCTGCAAAGTTTTGTCATAACTGCTAAGTCTCTGCGACTGATCTGTTTACCACAAAGAACTTGTACAGTTTCTCCTGTGAAAGAACGGCCAATCCCTACATGTGATTTTTCCCGAAATATTGTTGTGTTTGATGATATGCATTGCTGGAGTGTACTTCAGATCCTTCAAACATGAATTTGGATTTGATAATTCGATCTGATTATGTTTTAATTTGTATTGAAGCAATCGCTGAATAATATGTTTTGGATAAGGCAGCTGACCCACTCTGAGGGATGCAGTTAAACTGATGTCAACATGGAAAGGTATGCAACGGTATCTACAATGTGCCACGAGACACAATGCATGTGACCATGCAGTATAAATGTGGTCATCTAGATTTCAAAATCCACTTTGTGCGAGGTGATTAATTAGAATCCCGACGGATTATGGTCTGTCTATCTGCCTGCCTGCCTGCCTGCCTGTCTGTCTGTCTGTCACACACACACACACACACACACACACACACACACACACACACACACACACACAGAGAGAGAGAGAGAGAGAGAGAGAGAGAGAGAGAGAGAGATTCTTTCTATTGCTTTCAGACTTGATTGTTTTAGTTGTTGGTGTACAAACCTGTACGTTGTTAAATGTCGCCGAAGCAAGCAACCGCGTATCTTTTCGGTTTCCTTCTTTTCTTTTGAATTGTTTAAATTCTGGTTCTTTGGTGTAGCTATACACAGTTAAGTTTTATATCTGTGATATCTTAGTCCATAAATATTATGGTGTCGTTTTTTCCCATACAATGAAAACGAAGAATGAACAGTCACTCACCTCTTCAAGCTGGGCGCAGAATGATTCATTGTCTTTAATGTTGTTTGTCTAGCCCGAAGAGGACCATAGAGATCGAAACGCGTCGTGTTTGTCTTGTAACTTGTTTCTTCGTTCGGCGGCGGATAGTATTTTTTCTTTTAAGTTCGTTTCAATTTTACGCCTGCCGCCAACTCACTTTCAAACCATGTCTTAATCGTTGAAAGTAATGATAAGTATAGGCTTACATTACCATTGATCTCCGTCCACAATGCGTTAACTGTGATTTGTTTACATTTATCTACTTCTTTCAGGTTACAAACTCAACATAGAAATTTCATTTGTCTGATGTATATTTACTCCGTCCATTTACATGACTTTTAAGAATTTGCAATTTTACCCAAACTTTATACCATATAAGATTTAAAGCCTTTCTTATTCTGTTTGATCCGTCCAAGAACAACACAATACTTTATTCTGGGCACTTGAAAATCATGAAATGTCCTCAGTAATAATCCGGTTGCTGTCATGCACAGTTGTGTAACTTGGAGATTCATATTGCGTACCGTTTATTGATTTAATTTTATTATTATTATCATTATTATTATTATTATTATTTTGGTGCTGTAAAATGATATGAAAATGAATCGGCTTTCTTTTGATCCCTGTCATAGGAATGTGTAAGTAATGCTTGCGAAGGACTCATAAGGCTCATTGCAGAACTGAAAGAACTCTGTTCCTTCTGGGCTTTTTTTTTACGTACGTTGCACCTTGGCCAAGAATGTGGAAGGTGGGAGCAAGTATGGAAGGGAACGTGAGGGAAAGTGAAGGTACCCCTTGAGTTGTATAGTTACTGAATAGGCTTGAAATGTGATGTTTGAAATTGAACGTTTTTGTTTTTAATTAGAAAAATACCATCTAGGAGAAAACATGTAAAATCTGTGATATTAAGCTTGCTTTGCCTTTTCGTTGACCACAGTGCCTTCCCTTGCCTGATATAGCCGACTTGCACGTTCAACCTGAGATCACACATTGAATGGATTTTTGTCCTAAGTAGTACGAATTCCTTTTTATCACCGTAATGCTGTGGTTTGGGTGTTGGTGGTGTGTGTATATGTGTGTTAAGTAAAAATTTTGTATTTTCAAATGGTACGTCGAACGAATATTTGCTCTTTCACTGCAAAATGTCTGTACAAAAAGAAAAGAAAGCGAGAAAGTTTAATGAATTAATGTGAAAAAAAAAAAAAAAAAAAAAAGTTGTTTGCAATATAAACATCAGCAGGGGTTTACCTCCATGCACATATTCCTTCCTTCCATCACATAATTTCGGACACCTGTGCATATAGTCGCAAATATAATCATAATCGTGCAACAACATATGAGAAAAACATACATCCATGCATATATAACGCTTACATGCAGGATAATATTTCAACGGTAACTGGGAAAAGGTAAGAGAAAGTTAAACTTTCTGGATGTATCCTTTTACAACTTCTTTAGAATGGCTTTTTGAAAAAAAATTGTTTCGGTAATTCGTTTCATAAATTTTAACCAGATTGTTTAGGAAAAGATTTATAAAGATTGTCTGTAGGTTTGGGAAATGAAAACAAATGATTATAACTGCAGCGATTAATTTCAAATATTTCTCAAAGTTTTTTTTCGGCGCCTTTCAATTTAAAACATGACGTTTGTACAGAGCCTTGTTGAAGAGAAGACCTTCTGTAACCTGTTACAGGGCTGTACGACAACAATAGCTCACAAAGGACACGCTGATCCTTTTAGGGGAGGTTGTTTACAACAAGGTATGAAGATGGATATCTTTGCTGGTGTTTTTTTTTTTCTGGAGGCTTTGGTAAAGTAGATAAAATGGAAACTAACCTGGTGTGGAAAGGTTTAAAGAAAGAAATGCCGGATTGTCAAAGAGGAGTAACTCTCGCTCCCTTAACTTTTTGCATGAAGAAATTGTTTATTCATGCACGAATGAAACAGATATGTCAGTGTATCAGCAATCATGGACATGAAGCTTTAAGTATGCTTACACATAAACCATCTGAATGCGTGAAACAAGGTATTGTTCTCAGTGGAAGGGATCATCTTCATTTCATCTGTCACATAACTTGGTTTGATCTGTCATATCTATCTGCTTCATGATTGGTTTAGTTTGGTATTTGTCTGTAACTTAACATGTTTGTAGCTTTTCAGATCTGAGACAAATTATCTTGCAAAAGTGTATGTGGGTGTGTGTGCGCGTGTGTGCGTGCGTGCATACGTACGTGCGTGCGTGTGCATAATGTGTGTGTGTGTGTGTGTGTGTGTGTGTGTGTGTGTGTGTGTGTGTGTGTGTGTGTGATTTTTTTTCTTTTTTATATGTATCAAACAACCATTGCACTGTTCTTTCCAGTTTGCCCTTATTGATTTTTTTCTGTCTGGTGTCACATACCCTTTCATATCAAGCTGCTCATTTCGGCTGTTCTTCGCAAAGCTACACCCGGTTTTGTCGTGTTGCATTTCTAGCAGCAGCTGGCCTTGGAGAGCCATGGTTACCAGATCCTCATGGAGCAACCCACCAAAGGGGACACTTCGTGACCTTCAGCGGTGTCTGCTCTGATCTAAACGTATTCAGGACACCACCTACTCAGCCCGCTGCTTATGACACTGATCGGTTAGTCGTGGAACCAGTGTAAGTGAGGACCCCTTTTCCCTTTGGAGGAGCATGAGATCATGGCTTTGAAAGACCACAAGATATGAGGTTGATCAAGATTAATGAGGATGAAAATGATGCCACGGAGTTCTACGCTGGAGGGAGGCTACAAATGCAGGGCTTTAGTCAAAGCTTGCTTTCGTGATATGTCCTTGGTGCCTTTCATGCGCGAGAGATACAGACACCTGCTGCGGGGGTCTGGAAGTTTGAGCAACACTCTCAGAGACACCGTGGATGAAACTTGACTATGTGGTTCCGGCATTTCCTTCCGTGTCCCTAGTTCACACAGCTTTTAGTGGAAACTGGCTGAGACTTTAAAAGTCGCAAGACAGTGTCACGTTTAATGGAATTCAAACCCACGGCCTCTTAGCTTGCAATCCACCACACTGACCGCGGAGCCAGTGTGGGCCGACATTACTTTATAACATTTGAAAATGATTTCACAGTGTCCAAAAGACGTGAAATAAAATAAAATAAACCGAAGCTGTATTAGTAGTAGACTGTAGTGCCAGTGCTTTAAAACGAAGAACACAGCATGTACATTCATAAAATCAATGTCATGGTAATCATGTGTGGTCAGATGACTCTTCAGGATGATGCTGACCATTCATTTGCCCACGTATCTTCTTCATGTGTATTTTAGTTAAGATTCTTACAGGTAATCGGATATAAAGATGTGTGCTGGTTTCAAACGAGACTTGATGTGGTATGAAAACGGATTTGTATGCGCGTGGGCATATTATGCAATCTCTCTCTCTCTCTTTCTCTCTCTCTCTCTCTCCCTCTCTCTCTCTCTCTCTCTCTCTCTCTCTCTCTCTCTCTCTCTCTCTCTGTGTGTGTGTGTGTGTGTGTGTGTGTGTGTGTGTGTGTGTTCCTTTCCTCAGTCACTCTTTGTATTTTTGTCTCTTCATATGTCTTACACACACACACACACACACACACACACACACACACACACACACACACACACACACACACACACACACACACACACACACACACACACACACACACACACACACACACACACACACACACACACACACACACACACACACACACACACACACACACACACACACACACTGCTTCTCTCAAGCATTCCCTCACCAAGGAATATACAAAATTCTGCAAGAACCATCCAGGCTTTCAATAAAAGGCAATGAATCGGCCAAGCTAAGCGAAGGCTGGACATTCCCCCTCGGCCCACAATGTACCGGACGGAGCGCTTTTGAACACACATCGCACACCACCTCAGATGTATCCCAGCATGCTTCAGAGTATGAAAATATTTAACTGCTCATGACTAGAATTAATCTGAAATGTTTTACACGACTGGAATGAGTCATATCTTAAAGAAAGTGATTTCATGAATAAAAATGAATCTATAAACATGCATTACTGAAAACGACCAAACAGCAAGGCCTACATATTCACAACAAAGGTACTGAAAATGCCAAACCGACCCACCTGTGGTAAACATCTAAAAAGTTGTAAAACTACGATGAGAACAAAATTTTAAAAGGAAATGGCGCTAGTTACTGCCGAAGATACAAACAGATTACAGGACAAAACACAATGCATGTCTACCTATTGGGTCTTCTTCAGACAAAAACAAACAACATTTAGGGCAATGAAAACGAAGGACGAGAAACCACTTCTCTTCTCACATTCGGCGCAAAAATAATTTGTGTGCCGAATATGAGAAGAGAAGTGGTTTCTTGTTCGTTTCTTTCAAAATTTTGCGCCATTTTCCGCCCTCAGTCACCTCGTTTTGAAACTACAATGAGAACATCCCACTCCAGACTTTGTATCAGTACTAATGAACTACAGACTGACGAAAAAAGTAGATGACAAAAGGCGATAGTGAAAATGGGACATGAAGGTGCTGCCTTTCTGTATGAAGCTCCTTTTCTTTTACCATTTAACAATAGGAAACAGACCTGAAAAAATTGAGACTTATCTGTGAAGTGCACAAGGCGAGCGGCAAGTCAAGGGAGGTAAGTCACAAACAGTTTTAAAAAGCTGATAAAATGCAATCCTGTGTTTTTACTGGCGGCACACCCACAGCGCGCGCGCGTTAGTGTGTGTGTGTGTGTGTGTGTGTGTGTGTGTGTGTGTGTGTTTGTGTGTTTCTGGTAAAATGACAGGATTGTTATACAACTTTTTAAATTCTGTGACTTAATAGCTGTGATTCGTTGCCCGCACAGTACAAGAGTCTGTTCTCAGACAAAACTCAAGTTTTTTTTTTTTCCCAAATGTCTGTCTTGTATTTTAATGTCTGGAAAAGACGTAAGGGTCGAAACATCCAACACTTTATCCTAAACGTATTCTTTGTCTTGTCATCTTAATGTTTCAGGAAGACGCCTTTTCAGACCATTCGTTCTACATTTTCACGTCGGAGAGAGCGCTTTACTACATCTCAAAGGGGTAAATAAACGTACACTTTGAAAATATCATCATCAACACAGTTCTAATAATCCTGTGAGAGATACTGGGTATATAATTGGTTAGTTTGACTCTGCCAGTTGAGACATGCGGCAGAGTGAACATAGTGAACATAGAAGAACACTGAGTCAGTCGGCGGCAACACACGAAAGAGACTCTTCGCATGGACTTTACCAAAAGATGATGTGCAGCGTTGTTTATTGTCACTATTGGTATAGTTTACTTCTTGAATATTACTTCCTGAATAGTAAGCACATTCTTGAATATTGGACATAAGCAATAAACAAGCAGGGCAACTCTTGCTCCCACAAGAAAACCTAACACAGGGTAACTTTTATTCAAGACCAGCACAGCCTTTTAAACTTGAATAAAGTCAGACAAATACAAAGACGAACAATCTAATAGTGGGGGGAAAACATGTATTAGATTGTTCGTCCTTGTATTTGTCTGACTAACAAAATTACAAATTCGTTTGTACACGTTCTCAAGAGGAGTTATTCCAAGTACTTTTAAACAAAAATTGTCACAGTTTCCGCCTGCAGTCACCACACTTTTCAACCAAATAATCAAATACAATGAAATGTGTTGTTATGAAGACTGAATGACCACATACAGTGTATTATCAACTTGCAAAATAGCAGTATAAAATGTGGTCGATACACGCATGTATTTAATAGATTATCAACAAAAAAAATCTTATGTTCTCTGAACTTGTGTTGGTCGTAACATGATCACAACAGAATGAGAGTAGCAGCCCTGTTTGTTGTTTCCAAATCTGGACATTTGACTCACAGCGACAAAAGCTATAGTAATTGTGTAAGCGCCAACTGAAAGGCACTTTAAATATGCACTTCCTTTTCTTCTCCTTTCTACCTTCTATACGTTCACATAACCGCGCGCGCGCGCGCACTCGTCCACACACACACATACACCCCCACCCCCCCACCCCGCGCGCATGCGCACATATGCATGCACACACGCACGTACGCATGCATACATGCGCGCACGTACGTGAACACACACACACACACACACACACACACACACACACACACACACACACACACACCGTTCAACATACTTTTAATACATTTATAGATCTGATCTTTAATCCCATTCTTTTGTAGAACAGGCCAAAGCAGTTTTTCTTAAAACAGAATTGAACGCCTTTTCGAAGTCAATAAAACCTACGTACAACTTGCAATTGCAAGAGAATTGTTTCTGAACTATTGCTAAAAGGGTGAACATTTGATCAATGTAGAGCAGCCTTTACTGCAAAGAGATGGTGATGAAGAATATTACTTTAATCTGGAAGAAGAGATAACTGATACGGGTAATGACATTGATACTTTTGATCGCCCAGTTTCAAAAGAGGAGGTATTGCTAGCAATAAAAAGGCTCAAGAACAGAAGATCAGCAGGGCCGAATGGAGTTATTAGTGAATTGTACAAATACGGTGGTAATTCTATAGTTCATTTTCTTTGTGAGATTCTTTAATGCACTTTTTAATCAAGGAATTTTTCCTGAACAACGGTCAGAATCCATTGTTCTGCCATTCTTTAAGAAGGGTTTGGTAAATAATCCGGGTAATGATAGGGGCATATCTGTATGCGATGCAAGTAGTAAACTTTATAGTCCAGTTACTAATTGTAGGTTGCAAGAGTGGGTTCAGCAGAATAACATCTTTTGCTGTCCCAACCTCTGCACCACCTCAGAGGCAGTGCACCCACGCCGCTTATTCCGACATCCCGTCCACAGCCACAGCCCAGCCGCCCCCGCCGCAGCCCCGGCACCAGCAACACAGGGAGCAGTCAATATCAAGTCGTCAAGAGGCAACCCACCGGAGGAGACACTGCACTGCTGCCGAGTCACTTCGGTGGTGTTCAGTGGCGCCTGCTCTGATCTAACATACGCAGGACACCACCTACTAAGCCCCCTACTGACGACAATAATTGCTTAGTCGCGGAGCCGGCGTGAGTGAGCTCTCCCTCCGGAGGGCGCCACCACGTCCGTCCAACGACAGTCCCCCATGGACTCGCCGATGCCGGTGACCCCGCCGGAACCAAACCAAGGCCACAGACGTGGTGAGGACATCGAAACTGAGGTCACCATGAGAGCAGGGCATGAAGGGCCACAGAATTTGAGACTTTTTTTTTTTTTTTTAATGCTGATCGATGAGAATGAGGATGATTAAGATGATGCTACGGATTTCCATTTCGGTCTGAGACTACATGACAGGGCTGTACTCTACGCTTCCTTTCATAATATATCCCGGCGTCAACCAGGCCGAGAAATACAGACACCTGCAGTGTTGGTCTGGAAATTTGAGCAACACTCTCAGAAAAACGCATCCATTAAGTGGATGAAACTCGACTGTGTGGTCCCAGTCTTCCCAAATGAGCCCGCAGCAAACTCAACTCTGGGTAGGAGCCGGTCGGGGCAGAAAAAACCCACATGACTTCTGATGGGATTCGAACCCACGACCTCCCAGCCGGGAGTCCGCGACGCTTAATCTTTATTTCCAAGGGTAACAGATAAGCATATATATATATATATATATATATATATATATATATATATACTTTTTTTCATCTTTCCTTTGCCCTGCTAAGCGAGTAAGCATGACTTGCTACTGCACCCTACAACTATTCACGTATCTTGAATAAATAAGTAAGAATGTAGATGACTTGTTTCTCCATCAACATTGACGCACAGATGAACGTAAACGAGAAAAAAAAAAACCCATTGAAACAACGAATAAGAATGAATGAATGGATTACGAAAAAAAAGAAGAAGAAGAAGAAAAAGCCACTTACACATACAGATACGTAGACAGAGTTACGAGAAAGAGAGAGAAAGCGAGAGGAGACCCTCCTAGAGAGAGAGAGAGAGAGAGAGAGAAGAGAGAGAGAGAGAGAGAGAGAGAGAGAGAGAGAGAGAGAGAGAGAGAGAGAGGAGAGAGAGAGAGAGAGAGAGAGAGAGAGAGAGAGAGAGAGAGAGAGAGAGAGAGAGAGAGAGAGAGAGCAGTTCGCCGTTATACATGGGAGGAAACAACCAGCAATGGTTAGACTGTGCAGGACGAAGCGCTTATTCAGCTTTGGTGACTAACCTTGCAAACAGAGAAAACTGAGGGGAATGGAAGGGGTAGGAGTGCTGAGAGAGTGAGTAGAGAGAGAGAGAGAGAGAGAGAGAGAGAGAGAGAGAGAGAGTGAGAGAGAGAGAGAGAGAGAGACTTCTTGTTAGCTGTACCCGGATAATACCGTCCATTTTTTTTTCCTTTTCTTTAATTGTCCAAACATACAGTGACAGCTAACATACATAAATCAATACATTAATACATAGTGGCACATATTCAACACATACAAATGTACATGCATTTTTTTTCAACAACAGAGATTTTTTTAAATTCTTTTATACGGGCACACTTACCGAATAAATTCTAATAACTGGCATTAATCCTGTGTACCCAGGATGTGGACGAGATTAAATAGAAAAGAAGGAGGGTGTTCAGTAATTATTAACATAACACGCTCAAATACACACTTGCGCATACCTACATATAATACATAATATAACCATTAGTTCCCTAGTATTTTGATATAAGGTGACCATTTTGTTAGGTACATAGCATGATTCATCTACATTATGGACATATATTCCTTCATCTTATGTCTATAGTCAAGCTCCTTCAAAAACATGTTTAGATTAGGTTTTGTCTTGTTAATTCTACATTTATATATGAAATATTTTCCCATTGAAATTATCAAGTCTAGCATATCGTCGGTTTTTGTTTTCTCATCCGTACCAAATATATAATCTCCACGTTAAGGGATAATCTTACACAGTGTGAACAGTTAACTTTCAGAACTTTTTCAAGGTCTTTTCCAGAAAATACGGGTAATACCATCCAATCTTTGCTTGCCTTGTTTCCTCACACCACCTCCGACCCATCACTTCACCACTATTCACAAGGTGTTGTGAGTCACATCAGTCACAGTTCGGCATCACGCCTCGCCTGTGTGGAGTAAGAGAGAGAATGAGAAAGGGAATTAGGGAAATATATCATAAATGTTAAACCCTTCCTTAGCAGCAAATGTGAAACCATCGTAATCCATCTTGAAGACAGATCCATTCATATTGCCTGCTCCGAGGCCTTTCATCCGCTGGATCAGCCTTACCAGGGAGGTACGGCTGATTGTGTCTGAGCTCCATCGCCATCGAATGGAGATACACCACTGTCTATAATTCTGTGGTGTTCTCACCACCGTGGGTTTCAAAAACAGAATCCAACAACAACTCAAAGTAGCCAGCGAATGGTAGAAAGGAAAAGCAAAAAGAAAGTGATGTGAGGAAATATGCTTCTCAAGAACTAAAACCATTATTTACAGAGTATAAAATGTAGGGGAAAATCTTTGAGCCTGTGCTTGTGGATTCATCTAAGGATGCAAGGGAGGTCAAAAGATGTCCAACAGTCAGGGTGGTCGGCTCTGCTGTTTAACAATCCAAGCGTTGCCAGCAGCTAAGAAGTGTGCCGACAGCCTATATTTGGATCCCCTAAGAGTTGCAATCTCCCACTGATTGATCAAACAATACTATGCATAATAAGTAGTGGGGGAAATATGTTTATTTATTTTATAACTTGTTGACACGGTGACTGCCCTTAAACATACAACCTCGAGCACATTTCGTATAAAATAATTGTTCATAAAAAGATATGAGAGAGAGAGAGAGAGAGAGAGAGAGAGAGAGAGAGAGAGAGAGAGAGAGAGAGAGAGAGAGAGAGAGAGAGAGAGAGAGAGAGAATTGGCAATGTGCCACTCCAGTTGATGATATCCCATCTGATTTTATAATGAGGAGGACAAATAATAACAATCGCACATACGGCACACTAATTCAAAATTGAGGAAACAAAAGAAATAGAAACAGAAGAGGAAAAGACAGGTTATGAATATAATATACTGGCTGTTGTCTGTGGTGCCCGCAATCGCTTTGCAGATCGATTACATGGATCAATGTTTTGCTTGTTAGTGTATGTTCATAATCAATATTCATCCATAGCATGTCAGAGATATTGTTCAATGACCATGTGTAGCAATAACAAATTTGTTATTGTGTTCCTGTAATAATTTGCAACCCAGAGAGCTTCACAAACTTAGCATGTTTTGTAGTAAAAATGCCTCAGAAATAAACTTTGCAGTGAGTTAACTGTGTTTCCATTCCTATTTGAAATTATATCCCAAATCCAGGGTGGCTCTCCGAATCTTGCAAGACTGTCCCGATGGCATGTAAATCAGGCTTTTGATTTATATTCTCCTGTTAAAATTTGTCCTTAAAAGAAGAGTGTAGTAGACCTACAGGAATGTGTTTTTCGATCCATTACGTTTGGGCATGTCATTTCTGTTAAAATAAGATGCTGCTGGCATTCTGTTGAAACAATACTTTTTCATTTGCTACCTTTTGTGTTACTCAGCCCACACCAAACCAATTTTCTGCTTAAAATTTCTGCATGCCCAATATTGAGTTACTTTTTCCATTTTGTCTTTTTTGAAGTGTATTTTATATGTGTGTCTAAGCGAGCGTGTTGCAGGTAGTGGAATCAACTTAAAAAGGTATCTGACTGATTATCCATGGCGTATTCTATTTGAAGCTTGAAGCGATTCATTTGAAAAAAAACCTTGATTGCAAAAAAAAATCCATTTGTCTGTTCTCACAAAGTTCTTAAACTTGTTGTTGCTGTTGTTGTTGTTGTTGTTGTGGTGGTGGTGGTGGTGGTGGGTGATGGTGGTGGTGGTGGTGGTGGTGGTGGTGGTGGTGGTGTGTGTGTGTGTGTGTGTGTGTGTGTGTGTGTGTGTGTGTGTGTGTGTGTGTTAGAGAGAGAGAGAGAGAGAGAGAGAGAGAGAGAGAGAGAGAGAGAAGAGATCAGTTTAGACAAGAGGGAGATTATATATACGTTCACTGTCAAACAAGTAATTACCATTTTGATTTCTTTATGACTTTGTTGTTTTCAGGTTACCACTAAACCATCTTCTAAATAAAATAGGCAAAACAAATTCAATGCAAAGCTTTTAAAACGGTGTAGCTCTAAAATAAAAATTTACGTCACAGGCTGCGCAACTAGAAAATCATCAATGAGTACAATTCCAATTCCACTGAGTCAAAATTTTTACGGACGGATTGCAAAACAAAAAGGCTGACTATTTTCAGTTGCTAGCCACTTTAAGGTTCAACATTTTGGGGCATGGGGAATACAATGGTGCGACAGGTTTTTGACGGGGTTTGCTTTCCATGGAGAAGTGCGTCTATGTGAAAAAACAAAAATTCTGGGATGAATGGAATTTGCAGTTCTTCTGACAGAGACATAATTTGGACAATACAATGAGTAGTGCTCTCTGCAGGTTCTGTAGCTGTGCCATACACTGAGGCGGGATGTAACAGTAGAAGGTGGTATAAAGACTTTGATTCAAACTGCTCACACCATGGAGCGCTTTGTGATGATAAACTTGATCACCCCAAATGCAGTCTTCTAAAATCAAGGTAAGAACTGATCGCTGTACAAGTCATATTGGAGAAAAAGTACCAGCAAACAAGAAGTTTAAAAAAAAAAAAAAAAAAAAAAACTCGAAAAAAATCCAGATCATTCACGTAAACGAAAATAATTGTGGAGATAAATTTTTACCTTGCTTATGTAACCATCACAAATTTGGATAGAGTACTGTGATAACGGATGACTAAATTAGGTTTGATCAGCTTATAATATTCTTAATATATCTTTCCATTTTATTTTGCAGTAACAACTCTTTCCATACACAAAATTGTTAAGCAGAATTAAGAAAAAACTGGAGAGAGAGAGAGAGAGAGAGAGAGAGAGAGAGAGAGAGAGAGAGAGAGAGAGAGGAGAGAGAGAGAGAAGTCTGACTGAAAATAGAAAATAGTTGAATTCCTAGTAATGACATCCACAGTGAGTTTTTTTAAATATAAAAAGAGTATGTCATCATCTAAATTTAATACACGTTAACTCATTCAGAGTAAATAAACGCACTCAATATAAAAGCAGTTCGGAATGATAAAGACAAAAGCAGTCTTGACAAAATTTCAGTGATCGCTGCAAAGGGTATAACTGAAAAGCTACCGAAAAAATAAAGTGTTTACTGAATGCACGCGTGCACGTGTGTGTGTGTGTGTGTGTGTGTGTGTGTGTGTGTGTGTGTGTGTGTGTGTGTCACAGTTCAAAGGGTTTGAAAAAATGCAACCAACATATGGCACACTAACAGAAAGCTTTTGCACGTCCATTGGACAATGTTGGAAAAATCAACAACAATATCAAAATGAAACAAGGAGAATAAATAAACACACACTACAAACGACATGTAACGTTGAAAAATCTTGTTATGCTTGGTATTATACAGATAGGCTGGCGTGTCATGAAAGCACTGCAGGAAAAAAACCTGACAAGAAAAATAAAAACAATCATAGGATTAAAGCCTGACAACAGTATCCGAATGATTCTAAATGATTCACGGTTTTGGATCATGCATCGTCTGAGAAACGTCAAGTATATAATTTTCGAGGGATACCGTTCATTCGCCATGTGAGCTCCCACTGATATTAACAGAGCCAGCGGGAGATTTGGCACCCTTGGAAGCTAGTTCTTTAGAACTGGTGGTAGTAAGGTCTTCCACGCTGTTTCTCGGCAATCTGTTTTCAGGCCCCATGAGAGAGAGAACAGCAGGCAGAAAGAAGACGGCATGCAGCAGCCCAAAGAGGATGACAAGAAACATGACTCTGAAGAAGGACTGGAAGATGTAGGAGGAGGAAGCCAGGAGGAACAGCACGCCCAGCATGGTGGAGGTGGCCCCGTTCAGGATGGGGCCGGGCAGCATGGCGGATGGCGTCACGGGCTTTCTCCTGGCGACTGCCAGCGTGGGACAGGAGGTAAGCGGCACACACATGGGCCGAGAAATCCACAGAGAAGCAGATACTCATCATCAGGTGGATCATGGTGATGGAGGACAAGGTCAGGTCCCAGAAGTACAGGAAGCCAAAGATGCCCACCAAAATCATGACGATGGTGAGGACCACCAGCAGGACCATCAGAACGTGAGGCAGGAAGAGGAAGGTGACCACAGTCATCACCGCCACACAGCACAGCCCACCATGAGGAGCGTGGCAGGCAGCACGGCCAGGAACTGTTCATAGGCCACAAAGGACGAGTGGTAAGCAAAGACTGGCAAGGAGGAGTCATCGGCCACCTCCCTCATCCTCTCCATCAGCTCGGCGTTGTCGTACTGATCACTGTTGGCAGTGGACATCACGAAACACCTGGAAGCCAGAATGTTGGTAGTGGTATTGTCAAACACAATGTCCGCCTCAAAGTCCGGATTGCTGGCCAGGAAAGTCTGCAGATTACTGATAAAGTTCTGTGGCGCTCCAGCGTTGTACTGTGCGAGAGGCTTTGTAGGACGTCAGCCAGCATCTTTCAAAGCTGGAGTCAATGTCTGCATCGTTTTGAACCTGCTGTATAAGATCTTGGAACAAGAGGCCATCGTTTCCAGAATAGTCCACAGTTTCTTTGACGATAAAGCCGACAGGAATTCTGGTAGGGAAGTACCTGTCAGAAAGGTCAAGAAACTCATGGTAGAAAGGCAAGTCGAAGACCAGATCGTGCAGAACCAGACCCTGTTTAAGATTGATGGCGCCATAAATGGAAACTGCCAGGTACCCTGCAAACAATAGAATGATTACAATGCTAACGATACTGTTCTCTTGATCAGGAAAGGTAAGAATTTGGAGGGGAATTTTTCACAGAGGCTTTCATCGTCTCTTTCTTTCCTAGGTGGGTTGCCGCCGCATGTGACAGCGAAGCACGTGGATGTCCTTCTAGCCAGGTCGAACCATGCAGGTGAAGGAATGGCGCCATGAGTAAACCCGTCGCCCGTGGAAGGCGATATGAATTGTCATTTTTTGTCTCTCATGTACATCATGAAAGAAAGGAAGTGACAACAAAATTTTATTTTTGTTCAAAGGAAATGGAATTTCCTTCTCTACATGAGAGACAAAAAAAAAAATATTAATAAATATAAAATATAAATAAAAGTATAAATAAAGTGAAAAAATGTCTTCCTTTCTTTACATCTTTGTTTCTTTATAAAGAAAAAAGTGAAAGAGTATCTTCCAAAGAAAGAGTATCTTCCATATTTGTCTCCTCTCTTAACGAATAAGAAAACGTGTTGCTATTTGCTACTACATTAATAGCATCTTTCTTTATCCGCCTAGAAAGGAAAACTATACTTTCCAGAATTGGCCCTTTCTGTTCGGATAGGAAAACAATAGTTTCCATCGTTTGTCTCTCATGTAAACACAGGAAAACAACATGTTCTGTTATCTGCCTCCACTGTGAAGAACGGTTTATTCCTCTGTTTTTACTATCCTGTAAAGAACGAAAAGTTACATCTTCCATTATTTGTCTGTCATATCAAGAAAGGAAAAGAATAAAAATTTAATCATCCGCCTCTCTTGCAAAGAAAGGGAAATTATATTTTCCATTACTTGTGTGTCTTGTAAAGGATGGAAAATAGTATCTTAAACGATTTACCTCACCTGCAAAGAAAGGAAAACATTATTTTCTATTATTTGTCCCCCCCGTGAAGAAAAGAAAGAACACCTTTCATTACTTGACTCCTTGCTTGACTCCTACCCAAAGGAAGAAAACAATGTTATCTGCCTCTACTGTCGAGGACGAAAAGTAACATCATCTATTATTTTCCTCTCATTTTAAGGGAGGAAAATTGCTTCCAAATTGCTAATCTTGTACAGGAACGAGTACAACGCATACGTTATCTGTCTCTTGGTAACAACAAAAAGTAAGTGATATTTTCTATTATCGGCCGCTCCTGTAAAGTCTAGATACAAATATTTCATTTGCCTCTATCCCAAAGAAAAGGAAAATGATCTCTTTTATTAGCTGCCTCTATTGTAAACAGGAAAAGTATATCTTTCAATGCCTACCATCACTACAAAGAAAGAAATTATCTTTCATTGCTTACTACCACTACTACAATGAAAGGAAAATGACATTTTTTCATTTTCTATCTCTACTGCGCTGTAAAGAAGGAAACATCTTTTCCTTCGCTTTCTCTACTTCAAAGACAGGAAGATAATACTTTTCATTATCTGCAATTGAAGCAAGTGAAGAAAAATAATCTTTCCAATGCCCGCCTCCACTGTAAACATTATAATGGTACCTGTCATTACCTGCCTCTCCTGTCAAAGTCTCCGTTATCTACCTCGTATGTTAAAGGAAGGAAGCATCACCCAAACTAATATTGAAAATAAATCGCATCTACAACTGACATACTAATTCTTAAAAACTATAAATTGCATCTTACAGACAACACAAGACGACTACACGAAAAAGACACAACTAGCCAGAAATATTGAATTTGTATACAATCTTAAGCATAAACGTAGACATCTGGTCGTTTTTTTTTTTTCTTCAAATATATATCGAAGATATAATCAGCTTGTTACTGTAATTCGGGTGGTCTTTTCTGTGCGTATTGAAACGTGTTAACAAAAGAACAGGAAAGCAGGGAAAAGAGACAAGAGGCAGGAAGAGGAGGGAGGGGATAGAGGAAGTCAGGGGGTAAGGAGCAGCAACGAGATATTTGCGGCGCTGGAAAATATTCTGGTTTATTTTCTCAAGAAACAAAAGGGAAAGAGCGAACACAAACCTTAGCAGTCATAACCACAATGTGAGATGGCGATGATACGTTGATCATTATATGGATGACTAAGATCCACTGACCAGCATAAAGAAAAGAGGTGGTGACACCCATGAAGACAGAGTTTGAGCCGATGAAGAAGCACAGGATGTCAGTGACAGAGGTGATGGTGATGGTGATGCCAGCTTTGGCCAGGGTTTTGCCCAGAATCCGGGGCACGTTCTCTACGGTCTGCTCTGAAGCCTTGCTAGGAAGGTTCTCACTCCAGGAAGACATCACCAGGAACATGTCGTCCACACCGATGCCTGAAAAGAAACAAAAAGGTTGGTGTTTTAGACGTTCCTTCAATGAGAAAGGGCAGTATAATCATCGACGTGTTATTTAGTCAGTGATTCCAACAGTTCAGCTTCACTTATGATTACCATGGTCGATTCAGCTTAACATGGCTTAGATTTCACTTTGTACATGTTAAGTTGATGTAACCTTTATTGGTCTAATGACGGAAACACAAATTACGTAATGTTTCCGATCTCCTTTAAGTACCAGTATAAGGCATAAAGTGTCGAAAACTTCCAGAATTTTTTTTTCCTGAACGTTCCGAATATTCTGATTGGCTGTAACACGTGATGTGGTTTTTGGATAATTTTTTTTTTACGGAGAAAGTTCCATAGCTGGGCTACGTCGCAGTTCTGAAACATTCTATAATACTTCATGATAAGTATCACGTCCCGTACTTGTTAAAAGTCGATTTGATTATCTTGCCGATTTGAAAAGTCGATTTGATGATCTAATAAATTTGTAGGGGAAAATGAAAGCTTACAGAAAGAGAGCTGAAACTGTTTGCTTGTTTGTTTTATCGATAGTTGCAATGGCCATTGAGTACTGATATGTGAATCTTCTTAAAGGCTTTGAACTTGTTGCCAGAGTAGACCTCCCCTCAGTCTGGAGTGATTTGATGAGAGATGAGGACCAGCTCAGCGTCCAGCTCAGTAACGTCATGCAGAACAGGGGTTTGATTGTTTTTAGTCGTCACAGTCATTTAATACCAAAAAGGTAACTGTGTCAGGTATACTGGACTTTGGAAAACAGATATTGCACTTCCGAGTTATTGTAAAGTAATTGATAGATTTTTCAAAACAGAGTACATCCAATGGTATACATGTTGATGACTGACGAGGCTGTAGTCTGTTTTAGCGTATGACATAAAAACAGGGTTGTGCATTCCTTTCTTACGACAGCATGAACCCAGTCTGGCACACGGACTGGCACACGCCATTTCACGTCAGGAACTTTGACGACCATTGTCATCAACAGATCCTAGAAGGAGATGAAACTCTGCTGTGCTGTCGGTACTGTCACTGGTCTCAAAAGCCAAGGATCGTGACAAAATGTGGCTGATGGATGGATTCAAACCACAATCCATTAATCTCTGCATGATGAGAACTGCTTTACCATGGCAGTTGGTTAGGAGCAAATTATTCCATTCATCTGAGAGAGAGAGAGAGAGAGAGAGAGAGAGAGAGAGAGAGAGAGAGAGAGAGAGAGAGAGAGAGAGAGATTTAGAGGAGAATGATGAGAGAAAGGGATGACCAATGATGACCGTGGATGACGAACTTGACCCCACACGACCCCACATGCGCTGAGCAGTCCCATGGAGCCTACGATGCCCAGACCTGCCGCCAGGATGCCGCCAAAAGCCAGCATGCCACGCGTGGACACCGGATTACCTCCCGCGGTGACAATAGAGGCGTAGATACAGACCACGGAGATGGTCAGGCATAAGAAGATGACGTCCCCTTTGGTGCTGTTGGCCAGTCCCTCACTCAAAGAGAGCCGGGGTCTCATAAGCTACTTCACAGTGGTCGGTCTAGACTTTCTGCATATTCCAGGAACTTCTCTACCCAGTCGTCTGCATCCTCTGCCAGCTTGAAGGAGATCTTGAGAACTGTGGCTGAGACCAGTTTCCCTGCATTGAGGGTCTCGCCAGACAGGAAGAGATCGAGGAGATTGTCATTCAGGTAGGGTAGGTGACGTTGTTGGCGAGCTACTGCTGCCTGGAAAGTAGAATCCAGAGCTATTTTTCCGGCCACAACACACTTGCCTGAGGACTTGGCGCAGAAGTCACTGTAGGTTTCCCCGGAGCTGCTGAGACTCTCCACAGCCGTCACAATGGCAGATATTTCAGCGGTCACGGCCGAATCAAAAACGCTCTGTCCTGATTTAGTCTTGAAGATGAAATTGACGGCTTTGTCATTGTCGCTTTGAGAGAAGTCGTTGTAGCTGACGCCGTTGACATCTGGGAAGGTGTCTCGTACGAACTGACGGTCCATGATGGCCCGGCTGTCCTTGGGGAAGTATATGGTCTCCATGTCTGTCTCCTGCTCCATGGCAACCAGACCTGCCCCCAGACCACCGAAGATGAGGATGGGGAGACGATGAAGGGAAGAGGGTGTCTGCCCACCAGTTCTCCATAGCTGGTGAACACTTTTACACACGGGCCCTTAACTCGCTCGAAGCATGTGTCAAAAATCGTCATCGTCGAACAGTTTTTCTAGAACAAGAGAACACACAATAGTACACAGTTATGCAGGTGCGTCACACACACACACACACACACACACACACACACACACACACACAGAGTTTCTCGAAACCTAACTAAAACTCCACATGTTTTTCATCCCGAATTCAACTCCAAAATGAAATACTTTATCGCTGTTGTTGTGTCTTTAATGCATTTTTTACTGGCTTTTAACAATACTGATTTTATACCCGTACTGTGTAGATTTTTAAAATTCACCCCCAAACACGGAGAACAATCAGTATTATGTCGTCACAAGGTAACCCACCAGACACACTGTACTTCTAGTCAGCGATACCTGCTCTGATCCAACATATGTAGGGCACAACCTCGTAAGCCCCCTTATGGCGACAGTAACTTCTTTGTCTCTGAGCCAGCGCGAGTGAACGTCCTCCGCCAGGTGGCGCCGCATGAACTCGTTAAGGGCAGACAGTGTAAAAGAAAACGGCAACTGAGATCCCCACAAGAGCAGGGCAACCTTCTGACGACTTGGTAGGGATTGATTCTGCATCAGTCTGTGGATTGCTAGTGCTGGTCTGCTGCCGAATAAACCAGCACGTGTGTGGCTGTAACTGGGAAAGCCGGAAGGAGTTGCATGCGAACAATGACAAAGAAGGCGCACGGAAGATGTGAGTAAAAAAATGAAAGAGAGGGAGA
>JADBJO010000504.1:492500-495000 GCA_016801955.1 Conus betulinus | reverse complement strand
CAGCACAGCACAGCACAGCACAGCACAGCACAGCACAGCACAGGACAACACAACAACACAGCACAGGACAACACAACACACAACAACACAACACACAGCACAACACAACTGTACACAACACAACACAACACAGCACAACACAGGACAACACAACACAGCACAGAACAATACAACACAATACCGCACAATCCAGGGTTGCATGAAAGCAGGCTGACAATTTTATTTCTAGAATATGCTTTAATCTTTTAACAGGACAGTGATATATGATGATGCTTAATGGCTGGCAACCTGACAGACAAGGAGAAGAGGTGGATCCGAACGAATTACTAGAAATGTTTTAAAATGCCTAACTTTGGTGAGATATTCTTCCAGCAGAATGGAGCACCAGTGCACTAGCTCATTATGCCATTCTTGTGCGCAATGTCCTCGATGCAAAGTTCCCAGGGAGGTGGACAGGGCAACGTGGTAGCATTGATTGGCCTCTTCGTTCTGTCATAGATTTCTTTTTCTGGGGTGTTGCGAAAGTGAAGGTATTCCAAAGAAAACCACGCATTTTGCCTCAACTGCGTGGATTTATCACAGAGTTAGAGGAGAAATTATAATCATTCTGTCAGAAAAAAAAGGGACAAAAAAGAACGAGACAAAACACGACGCGTTTCGACCTCTATGTTCTTCTTCAGGCAAGACAAACAACATTCGGGATAATGAAAACGAAGAAAAAAAAAAAAAAAACCAGCGATCACTGATCTTCTCAAATTGGGCGCAGAAAATGGACGTTGAATCATCACGGAGGCCTGTAAGGAAATCATCAGCAAACTGATCTGTGCAGTTATGTATATCACAGTGTGGGTGACAGACTCCAAGAATGTGTCAATGTTGAGGGCAGACACTTTGGACACTTACGAGACTAAGAGTGTGTCTTTTTGTGTTAGAAAATTCAAACAGTGTGCCTTTTGTGTTGGAAAATTCTAACAGTGTGTCTTCTGTTATGGACAAGTGTAACAGTGCCCTTTGTGTTGGAATATTCTTACCGCAGCAATAACTGGTAAATGATAATGGCGACTGTCAGCAATACAGCAGACTGCAATAAAACACAACACAATACAGTACATTACAATATAGCACAGTACAATACAACGCTGAGCAGGACGAACATCGTCAATTGCTTTGTGACAATGAGGTGACATATAATTCAGCACAAAACACAGCAACACGATAGCACATTACAATATAGCACAGAACAATTGGAAGAATAACTTTAATTGTGTTGAGAGAAATACTAACAACAGTATGACAGAAATGATGACGACGACAAGAAATACAAACACCAAAAAAAAGTCATGAAGAAGAAGAGGAGGAAGAGGAATAAGAAGAACAAGGAGAATGATAATAAGGAGAAGAAGGAGATGAAGAGGAGAAAGAAGAGGGAGGAAGAAGACAAGGTAGAAAATGATTAGCAAGAAGAAGAGCATGATATGAGGAAAAAGGAGGAGGAGGAGGAGGAGGAGGAGGAGGAGGAGGAGGAGGAGGAAGTAGCAGTGGTGGTGGTGGTGGTAGAAGAAGAAGAAGAAGAAGAAGAAGAAGAAGAAGAAGAAGAAGAAGAAGAAGAAGAAGAAGAAAAGAAGAAGAAAGAAAAGAAGAAGAAGAAAGAAGAGACAAGGGAGAGGAAAAGGAGGAGGACAAAGAAAAAGACAGAGGAGGAGGAGGAAGAAAAAAAGGAGAGGAGAAGAAAAATAAGTAAAGGAGGAGGAGAAGCAGGAAGGAAAAGAGTAAGAGGGGGGGAAGTAGAGGAGGAGGGCAAATAGGACGATAAAAAAAGAAGAATTATGAGTTTTCACCAGCCTCCAAAGCTCATAATGACAATAGTGACGACGAAAACAGTGTTCATCAAAGCTCACCTTGACAGTAGTGACCATGATACAGTGTTCATCAAAGCTCATAATGACAGTACTGACGATAAAGACAGTGTTTGTCAAAGCTCATGTTGACAGTAGTGACGATGAATAGTGTTCATCAAAGCTCATATTGACTGTAGTGACGATGAAAACAGCGTCCATCAAAGCTCATAATGACAGTAGTGACGATGAATACAGTGTTCATCAAAGCTCATATTGACAGTAGTGACGATGAATAATGTTCATCAAAGCTCATATTGACAGTAGTGACGATGAAAACAGCGTTCATCAAAGCTCATAATGACAGTAGTGACGATGAATACAGTGTTCATCAAAGCTCATATTGACAGTAGTGACGATGAATACAGTGTTCATCAAAGTTCATATTGACAGTAGTGACGATGAATACAGTGTTCATCAATGCTCATAATGACAGTAGTGACGATGAATACAGTGTTCATCAAAGCTCATATTGACGGTAGTGACGATGAATACAGTGTTCATCAAAGCTCATATTGACGGTAGTGACGATGAATACAGTGTTCTCGCAATTATAGCCGAGTTCATCAAGAAAAACAGAGATAACGACTGTTTTTGTTACGACA
>JADBJO010000504.1:485000-487500 GCA_016801955.1 Conus betulinus | reverse complement strand
AATATAAACTTTCAAAGTAGCAAATGGTTAATTGCAGGGGATTTTAATGAACATGCTCCTTTCTGGGATAGAACTTGCACGAAAGTCAGCTCAAACCGTTTAGTGGAGAACATATCAGACTCTCCACTCGTCCTGTTAAATGATGGAAGTATCACGAGACTGTCTGATATCCCTAGTCACAGATCATCTGCAATCGACTTGTCTTTAATCTCCCCGTCAATGGTCCCGAGCTGTACATGGCAAATTTATGATAACACTTTAGGGAGTGATCATATTCCCATAGTTATTTCTCTGAGAGGATTTGTAGTGAGCCAAGATAACAGTAAGGATAAAATCCCAAAGTTTGATTACAAGCGAGCTGACTGGGCCAAATTTTCAATCTGTGCTATCTTCATATGACGTCAATGCTTTTGATAAATCTGACATAGAATCTATGTACAGTCATTTTACTACTGGCTCACTACTGCACGCAGCCAGTGAGGCAATACCGATTCTGAGTCAATCAAAATCTCTCAAACACACGGGTAAAGTGTGGTGGACAGAATCTTGCAGAAACGCTGTTGATAAAAATAAAAGCACGTTTAAACTGTACGCAAAAGTAAAAAAGTAAAAGGGAGCATACCAGTTAAAACTGCCAAGAATCAAAGGAATAAGGTAATTGAAAATGCTAAACGCGAGTACTGGTCATCATTTTGTTTTAAATGAAATAAGTGAACATAAAGATATCAATAAAATTTGGAAAAAGGTCCATGAAATGAAAAACGAATCCATTTACCTGCATATCCAATCATAATAGGAGCTGAAAAATTTCCTTCGGCATATCAAAAAGCAGAATCATTTGCTGACATGTTTTCCAAAAACAGCTCCTTCTGTAGTTTATCAGACAAATGCAGAGCTATGAGGGAAAAACCAATCTAACGAAGAAATGTACGCTGATCCTGACGAAAATAATGATCATTATCTAAATGCTGAAATTACTTTTCAGGAATTACACTCTGCTATTTCTTCATTGTCTATAAGAAAAAAACGTCTGTTGGTTTAGACGCCATTTCTAATGAAATGTTAAAACATATACCACAAAATTTTGTTTTATTTCTACATGAAATTATCATAAAATGTTGGATTGAAGGGAACATACCTTCCATATGGAGAGACTCAATTATTGTTCCCCATTTTAAAGAATGGAAAATCAATGACAAACACAAATAGCTATCGACCTATAGCTCTGACATCTCATGCCTGCAAACTAATGGAGATAATTGTTCTAAACAGATTGACATACTATTGTGAAAAAACTGGCATTATCCCCGCAAACCAGGCAGGTTTTAGAAAGGGCAGGTCTACTATTGATCATCTTGTAAAGCTAACTACGCAAATTAAACACCAGTTTGCTAGAAGACAAAACGTTCTCGCCACATTTTTCGATATCAACAAGGCATTTGATCAAGTTTGGCATGATAGGCTTTTATATAAATTAAAAACTATAGGTCTCTCTGGTCACATTTATAAATTTGTTAAAACATTCCTGACCAACAGAAGTATTCAGACAAGAATTGGTAATACTTATTCATCCAAAAGATCACTAGATATGGGTATCCCTCAAGGCTCTGTGATCGCACCTCTTCTCTTTAATATTTTAACTAATGATTTACCTAAATGCATTTCAAAAAAACTTTAGCTTAATTCAATATGCGACGACATCTGCTTATGGTTGAACGCCACATTAAAAAAGAACACATCAAAAAGATCTGTTAATTACATTAGAAAAATATATCAAAGAGAGCTAGACAACATTGCGAACTTCATGTCTGATAATGGCTTATGCCTGTCGGCTGAAAAATCCCGTATGATGTTATTTGATGCAGGTGGGTCTGCTCACAATGCTCCTAACTTCAAAGTACATAATACTACATTGAGCTACACTTCCGAGATTAAATTCCTTGGTGTGCATCTTATGTCAAATCTTTCTTGGAATTTTCACCTGGAACATATAATAAATCAAGCAAGAAAATCTCTTAATCTGCTCAAAGTTATAAGCAAACAAAGTTGGGGCCAGGAAACAAAAAGTTTAATACATCTTTCTTCTGCTTTAGTTAGATCCAAATTGTCATATGCACAAGAGGTCTTTTTTAGTGCTCCTAAGTACTTATTAAAAAAAGCTTCAGTGTATAGACTCTAAGGCATTCAGATTAGCCCTTGGTGTTCCATTTCATGCTTCAGCTTTAGGAACATACCATGAAGCTGGTGTCTTACCTCTTGATGACCATCGTGAACTAGCCTGCGCTAAGTACATTCTTCGCTGCTCAACTATTCAAAGTGCTAACCAAACGGAACTGGATGTGAGGTCTGATGTAGACTTTCCTAAACGTGCGAAAAACATTCGAGCCACTAAAACGATACTCACATATTCTTCTCACTTGTTGACAAATGCAGGTATCAATCATAAAAAGCTTGCTGTGCGTTTTCCCGTAGTCCCGTACCAAACTGGGAGCTCTTCAAA
>JADBJO010000504.1:477500-480000 GCA_016801955.1 Conus betulinus | reverse complement strand
AAAATCATGCGCATTGTGGTCTCAAAACTTAGCGGATGTGGTGTAGCTTAAGAAAAAAAAAAATATATATGGACTAGTCCGCACGCAGTGACACCTTCATGAAACTGAAACTGAAACTGTGGTACGGCATCGTGAAAGGCGGGGGCCATTTTCCTCCTTCCGCCGCCTTCAGCCTTCCCTGACTTGAATCAGGTAGGCCTGCCCATTTAAAGCTGAATAGACAGAGAAGGATGTCAAGCCGAAAGAAAGAGATCGGGAACCGTGAGTGGTTTTAACGCTTTTCACATTAGCTCGGCGCCAAGTAAAAGAAATCAGTTTGAATACACAATAAAAAGTATGTCCGTAATAAAAAGAAAGTACATTAATGACAACCAACCAGTCCATTCCTCACAAAATCCAATGCGTAACATGTATAGTTATGACTGAACGAAATACAATTATTACCCCCCCCCCCCCCCCCCCCCCCCCCCCCCCCCCCCCCCCCCAAAAAAAACCATAATAAAACAAGGGAAATAATTCATGCTTTTTAAAGCTGATTCGTCCCCCAAACGCGAGTAGCATCCCTTGTTGAACTCGTTCAACACGTTCGCCGATTGTTTTTCTTTGAGATGCTATGCTCGGTTCACTTGTATATTGTGAGCCTATAAATCCAAACTTGTGAAAAGAAAGGTGTGAGAATTCGCTGACTGGTAGACGCTGACCCCAGCACACTAAAAGTTGTAAATACAGGTATCTGGACTTCTATTCACCTGTAGGCCTACTCTTGGTATGAAGAGGAAATGGGGTGGAGTATGGAGTGAAGTCGCACACACACACACACACACACACACACACACACACACACACACACACACGCATGCACGCACGCACGCGCGCGCGCGCGCGTACACACACACACACACACACACACACACACACACACACACACACACACACACACACACACACAACAATACACACACACACACACACACACACACACACACACACACACACACACACACACACACACACACAACACACACACACACACACACACACACACACACACACACACACACACATATTACGCTTTTGTTGACCTACGCTCCACTTGATTCAGCAGCACAGATCGAGACGAAGTAGACTATGACCGAGCGAGGTTGTCTCGCCCACGTAGTCTGCAAGCCTGCCAAGTCTTAGATCGCTTCACTTCACCAAGAGATTACCGCTCCACGGTAGTCGGCGTGTATATGCCTTGCCTAACGATCTGCGGACACTTGGCAAACCTTTTCAAGTCTTCGATCGCTCCACCACTAACAAGGAAGTGTCGCCCGCTGACGTCAGCACTCGACGCTCTTTACACACCATGCAAGCCTATTATGGCTCCTCCGATCGCTCCGTTTCACGAGATAATCTCTCGGCTCATTGAGTGGTAATCTTTGTCATACGTTCACTCCCCCCCCCCCCCCCCCCACCCCCCCCCCACCCCCACCCCCACCCGCCTCATCCGACCCTCACCTTATAATCCCTTTCATGTCTTACGAGAAATGATTACATGTTGTGACTTGCTCTCTCTCTCTCTCTCTCTCTCTCTCTCTCTCTCTCTCTCTCTCTCTCTCTCTCTCTCTCTCTCTCTCTCTCTCTCTCTCTCTCTCTGTGCGTGCGTGCGTGCGTGCTTGTATGTGTGTGTTCAAAATTAGGTACGTACTTTGTCATTTTCATTTTACTGTCTGCTGTTATACATGCTAATTTTTGTATGTTGGGGTACATTTATAGATATTTCCCAAGCTCAGCCCACCTCCCCCCCCCCACTCTCTCCCCCTTCGTTATTGTTATTTTCATTTTTATCTAATTTTATTTGTTAGTTTATTATTGTTTATGTTATTATTATTATTATTATTATTATTTTTTTTTATTATTTTTTATGTTAATTTCTCTTTTATTTTCACTTGATGTTCCATTATGATTGCATGACCGCCTTGTTTGCTTGTTTGCTTTCTTATATTATCTCATTTCACTGCATGTCAGTGTATTCAAAGAAAATCATTCTTGCCACACTTTTCCCTAACCCGTTTCCAGAGGAACAGACGTTGAAAAATGGATAATGATTTGTCCTCCGCTTCCGTTATTCGTGAAAATACCGTAATCTTTTGTCTTTACAAACTTCTCATGTATGATTTTTTTTTTTTTTCTTTCCTACTTTTTTTCTCCAGCCTCCAATTTTTTCTCCACATTTTCCTTTTTTTTTTTTTTTTTTTTTTTTTTTTTTTTTTTTTTTTTAAATAATGGGGCCTCAATCCTATTTTTTTTTTTTTCCCACTGTCATTTTTTTTTTTTTTTTTTTCTGAAACTATCTCATACCCTTGCTCTTGTTTACTGTTCCTTGCCTCATTTCATTTTCAGTTTTATCTCATACTCACCAAGCATTGCCTGTGTGTGTTTCTTTTTTAAACAAGTGTCCATTCACTTTGCTGATCATAGTGTTTTAACGTTTGATACAAAGCGTCTGGGCTTATTC
>JADBJO010000504.1:457500-470000 GCA_016801955.1 Conus betulinus | reverse complement strand
TTGGAATCCACCGGAAGAAATGAGACTTTGTTTGAAGAGATTGATCCTTGTCGGAGCACCATGATTTTATGCACATGAAGATGATCATTGTTCGTGGATTTACTTGTGTAAGTTATGGTGTATCACAACCTGAATGAATTTGAGTATAGAAATGATTTTGTTATATTGTGGTTTAATTGATTTGGAGGATTTATTACAGACTTATTTTAGAGCTGATGTGTGAAAATTTGATAGAGATGTTAAAGTTTTGTTTTTGTTAGCGCAGTTACGGATAGTTGAGGCACAATGCATGTAATAATATATATAAAATCTTTTTTTTTTTCGATGCAAACCCAAAACGTTTTAACTGTTTGACAACTGATGAATGTTTCTTGAAACATTATTGTGACAAGATGGACATCTTATATATTGAAGACAACACTCATGTCTCTATAGTTCTCAATCACTACAATACTTTTACCATTTATATTAATTGATATGAACTGGAAGGAAAAATTACATGAACTGTCTTTATGTTTCTTGCTTGTGGTGATAATTCTTTTCAAGTGGAACCAGACTGTAATTCAACACTCATGTCTCTATAGTTTTCAATCACTACAATACTTTTACCATTTATATTAATTGATATGAACTGGAAGGAAAATTACATGAACTGTCTTTATGTTTCTTGCTTGTGGTGATAATTCTTTTCAAGTGGAACCAGACTGTAATTTACCAAGGATGCGTTAAGAAAATCATGGACACTGTTTTCCAAAGTCAAAAATATCTCTCTTCATTACAAGAATGACTATTAAGAGTGGTCTTATCATCTTCGTATAATTTACGGAGCACTCTGTAAATTAAATGTTGTTCATTCATACACAGTGAAAATGATAAAGGTCATAGAACGCTCCCTTGAAGTTTACCATATTTGGTTGACAATGTGAAAGACTCGTTCCCATTTATTGGCCATGTGTGTTTCTTACACACACTAAACATTACGACGTAGATTCTGATGGATCATAAGATTTGCATGAAAATTCACAATCATGAGGAAGAGCATAACTTATTCAGAAACGTTAGAGAAACGTCTATGCTGGATGGATCAGACTGGTCACCTGAATTGAACAGGAGAGTTATCTTTGGAAGTTTAGAAGTTTTTTTTTTTTCTAAGACAGATGTTTTAACAAAGGACGAGTAACGAATAGAGAAATTATTTTTGAATAATCTGAACTGAGAGTTCCAAGATTTGTTTTTGTCAGTGTCATTCAATCATTTGATGGAGGGGTATTCGTTTCTTTCAAAAGGACAAGAGCATTGCAACCCTCGCGTGCAGGGGTATGTTAAAAAGTCAGATTAAGTGTATCTGCATAAACGAAAATCGTTATGAAATAAGATTACTGTGTGTTGATATGTCGGGATGAATAATTGAGCCAGCTAATCAAAAGACGTTGGTGGTGGATAGGGCTTTATACTAAAGTCATGTGAAATTTGTTTGGTTTCGCAAAATCATGTATTTCTTTTTAGAGATTACTCAGTGCTGATCTGTGAGTATGAACGATTGAGCCAGTGTCTAAGATAAGTGGATATATACCGTTAGGGGATAGATCTATTGATATATTTCTACGTTTGAAGTTTATTCGAGGATTCTTCTTATGTTTTGATTACAGGCTTTGGCCTAGACATGAAATCCTGCGAGGCGAGCATGCTACAGCGGGTCACCGGCGCCATATCCAAAACCTTCAGGCGTTATGGCGAGTTTGTCGCACGGCACCCCGTCCCTTTCATCGTTGTCCCCATTCTTGTCTTCGGCGGGCTGGGAATCGGGCTGGTGGCCCGAGAGGAGGAATCTGACCTGGAGAGAGTGTACTTCCCCAAGGACAGCCGGGCCATCATCGATCGCCAGTATGTGCGAGACACGTTTCCTGACCTCAACAACGTCTCTTATAACTCCTTCTCTCAGAGCGACGGGGACAAAGCGGTCGATTTCATTTTCAAAACTAAAGGAGGTCAGAGTATTTTTGACTCTGTGGTCACCGCTGAACTATCCGCCATCGTGTCGGATGTGCAGAGTCTCAGCAGCTCCGGAAAGACCTTCAGTAACTTTTGCGCCAAATCCTCAGGCACGTGCGTCATAGACGGGCAACTAGCTCTGGACTCTAGTTTCCAGGCTGCAGTAGCTGGCAACGTCGTCACATACCCTACCTGGAATGACAATCTCCTTGATCTCTTCCTGTCTGGCGAGACCCTCAATGCAGGGAAACTGGTCTCGGCCACAGTTCTCAAGATCTCCTTCAAGCTGGCAGAGGATGCAGACGACTGGGTGAAGACTTTTCAGGAGTACGCAGCAAACCTGACCACGACCAACGTTGAAGTGGCCTATGAGACTCCGGACTCGCTGAGTGAGGAACTGGACAAGAGTACGAAAGGGGACATCATCTTCTTCTCCCTGACCATCTCCGTGATCTGTACCTACGCCTCCATTGTGACCTCGGGCGGTAATCCAGTGTCCACGCGCGGGATGCTGTCCTTTGCTGGCATCCTGGCAGCAGGTCTGGGCATCGTGGGCTCCATGGGACTGCTCAGTGTATGTGGCGTCAAATTTGTCAACATCGTCGGCGTCATTCCTTTTCTCATCATGGGTACGTTGCAGAGTTGTCACTTTTTCGATTTTCCATTCCAAGCTTCAATAAGACTCTGGTATTCGTTTCACTGATCATTTGCTTTACGTTAACTTCTACATTTATTACATTCAGCATCTTGGTTCTCTGCATGCCTTTTCTTTTGATCGCTACAGATGCATGAGGGAATATGTTTTTATGACGTTTCCAGGCATTGGTGTGGACGACATGTTCCTGATGATGTCCTCCCTGGAGTGAGAGAGCCTTCCCAGCGAGGCCTCTGAGCAGACCGTTCAGAAGGTGCCCCAGATTCTGGGCAAAACCCTGTCCAGTGCTGGCATCGCCATCACTATCACCTCGGTCACCGATTTCCTGGCCTTCGTCATCGGCACACAACGTCTGTCTTCAGGAGTGTCACCAACTTCTTCTCTCTCTATGCTGGTCAGTGAGTCTAGAGCATCATTTTCAGTAACCTTTCGTTCAGAGATAGAAAAGAATCACAACTCAGTTGTAACATTCTTACATAGCAGATTTCCTATTTCAAGTAAAGGAAACAATAACGAATTCTGCAGAGTATCGGGTAATATCGCAAATGGTGGTTCCGCATATAGGGCACATCTATTTATCTATCTGTCTATCGATCTATCTATATCTCTATCTATCTATCTATCTATATCCGCGCGCGCGCGCGCGCGCGCGTGTATGTTTGTGTGTGTGTGTGTGTGTGTGTGTGTGTGTGTGTGTGTGTGTGTGTGTGTGTGTGTGTGTGCGCGCGCGCGCGCGCGCGCGCGCGTGTGTGTGTATCCCATTCATATATATCATTACAGAAACGATCTACATAACATATCCTGTGTATTATTGTGAATCCATTAAATGCTGTTATAAATACGTTACATACAACGGGTACGTATACATCAAACGATTCTTCTGTAAATGCACTCCATTATTAAACAGAGGCTAATAAAAAAAAATATACGTTTTATACTTCACCAGAGCATTATATTTTTATGTAATATGTTCAGAACTACACAACGTTTCGAATATATTAAAATGGACTTTTTTGTTATTCTGTTTACAAATATGAATATAATGCTTAGCCAAAAAGAATCATGAAGTCCAAAAATGCTCCGGCCAATTTTCTCATTAAATTTAAATAAATCAGAGTTTGAATCAGCCTCAAGCTTGATGTGGCTGCTCCTTTTTAATTGAATAGATTCTCACAGATAGATAGATAGATAGAGATAGATAGATAGATAGATAGATAGATAGATAGATAGATAGATAGATAGATACATACATAGATACATACATACATACATACATAGATAGACATAGATAGATAGATAGATAGATACATAGATAGATAGACAGACCGACAGAGACAGACAGACAGACAGACAGACAGAGACAGACAGACAGACAGACAGACAGTGACAGAGTGAGTAAAATGGATGGCTGTTCAGGTGTTGGAGAGAGAGAGAGAGAGAGAGAGAGAGAGAGAGAGAGAGAGAGAGAGAGAGAGAGAGAGAGTAAAAAACCGGTGGCTGTTCTTTAACAGGTGTCGCAGTTCTCTTTTGCTACCTGGCCAATGTGACTCTCTTCAGCGGCTGTCTGGCATTCCACGGTCGCCGTGTATATAGCTGGCGCCATTCTTTCACCTGCCAGGTCACCAAACCACGCCAGCAACTCAAAGAGGAGGGGCGATCGTCTTGCTATGCCATAGCCTGTGGTGGCTCTCCTCCGAGGAAAGAAAGGGATGACGAAAGTGTGTGTGAAATGTTCCCTAGCAAGATTCTGCCTCGTTTGTTCAAGAACAAAGTTGTCAGTGTCGTTATCATCGTCTTGTTTCTGGGCTATCTGGCTGTGTCTATCTTTGGTGCCATTAACTTAAAGCAAGGTTTGATCCTAAAGGATCTAGTGCTGGACAGCTCTTACTACTATACATTTCTGACCTATTCAGATGAGTACTTCCCAACCAGAATTCCTGTTGGGTTCTACATTGATGAGCAGATGGACTACAGTGGAAACGATGGTCTATTGTTCCAGGACATTATACAGCAGGCTCAAAACGATGCAGGCATTGACTCCAGCTTTGAGAGATGCTGGCTGACATCCTACAAAGCCTCGGCACAGTACAACGCTGGTGCGCCACAGAACTTTGTCAGTAATCTGCAGACTTTCTTGACCAGCAACGCGGACTTTGAATCGGACATTGTGTTTGACAATACCAACACCAACATTCTGGCTTCCAGATGCTTCGTGCTGTCCACTGCCAACAGTGATCAGTACGACAACGCCGAGCTGATGGAGAGATGCGGGAGGTGGCGGACGACTCCTCCTTGCCAGTCTTTGCTTACCACTCGTCCTTTGTGGCCTATGAACAGTTCCTGGCCGTGCTGCCTGCCACGCTGCTCATGGGGCTGGGCTGTGCTGTGGCGGTGATGACTGTGGTCACCTTCCTCTTCCTGCCTCACGTCCTGATGGTCCTGCTGGTGGTCCTCACCATCGTCATGATTTTGGTGGGCATCTTTGGCTTCCTGTACTTCTGGGACCTGACCTTGTCCTCCATCACCATGATCCACCTGGTGATGAGTGTCGGCTTCTCTGTCGACTTCTCGGCCCATGTGTGTGCCGCTTACCTCCTGTCCCACGCTGCCAGTCGCCAGGAGAAAGCCCGTGACGCCATCCGCCATGCTGCCGGCCCCATCCTGAACGGGGCCACCTCCACCATGCTGGGCGTGCTGTTCCTCCTGGCTTCCTCCTCCTACATCTTCCAGTCCTTCTTCAAAGTCATGTTTCTTGTCATCTTCTTTGGTTGCTGCATGCCGTCTTCTTCTTTCTACCTGCTGTTCTGTCATTGCTTGGACCAGAGGCGGGTAGTCCTGGGGACATTGCTGAGACGCAGTCTGTTCAACGTAGCGTTTCCTCAGTTGAGAAAGGCAGTGTTCCTGCTCATAATAACCAACTATCCTCTGTGGATAGTGGTCACTTTTCTCCTGCTCAGAATGGCGAATCTTCCCTTGATCAAGAGGGCTGCAGTTCTGCTCCGGGTACAATTCCTCTTCTCTTCAAAATAAGAAGCCAGCAACTTGTATTAACAGAGTTTCCCCCTTGGATGAATGAATGCAAAATTTAGCTATAAAATTGCTCAAAAATGGGGACAACAACATGTAAGAAAACAGTGCTTTGTTCATCTGCTATTTCACAGTGATTTTGTAAATTTCATTTGGTATTCTTCCAACCTCTCCAGCTTTTCTGTCTGTTTGCTAAATGCTTTGAGGAGTACATACTTTCTGCTAACCTCATTCATATCATTATTGTTGTTACTATTATCGTGTTAACGTTCCGGTTTTGAAAGAGAAGTACGAGAATAACTCCAAACTGAATACACAACCATAATTTAAACGTCGAAGTTTTGTTGATGCGCTTTGTGTCAAGAATTTCGACCTCCAGCGTGTAGTAAGTATTTTTCATATGAAATCTATTTTACCCCCCCCCCCCCCCCCCCTCCTTACACACACCTCTTCCTCTGTTCTTCCTGAAATTAGAGGCGATGGCCAAAGGATTCTCACCTGTCCCTGCTGCTGTTCTGGAGACCGTCTCCAAAGTCAGGTTTTTGCCAGTGTCTTGTCTCTTGTCTCTTTCCCAGATTCCTTTGGGTCGCCCTCTGTTTCTGTTACTCGTTGGTGTCCAAGTGTAGAGTTATGCTGGGCAGTGAGATCGGTTGTATACGACAAACGTGTTTCCATCCATTTCCATCAGCGTGCCTGAATTGTCTCTTTCACACAAGACTGGATTGTGAACCATTGTGTGGGGGCTCTATTTCACAGATGAGAATCTGCATTGCTTTAGAAGTTTTTGTTCTTGTTTCATATGTGAATATGTGCATGATAGTTTACGCTGGTACAATATTCTGAAATCGTGCTAGTTTTGATAGCCTTTTGCGGAATCAGCTAATCATTTCTAGGATTTGTGTGCCTTTACAAAATTATGTCTACGCTCCATTTTTTTTTCTGGGGCAGATGTACTTTAATTATATTTTGTGGCATGTATATTGTAAGATATTTGTTACTATTGAATGCCTGAAACATCAGGAGCATTTCATTGCGTATTTTGTGGATGTGCTGCGTAGAATACATTGTGGAGTATTCGACGTTAATTTCTATGTAGTATGTAGTAATTGTTGAAATATTTAGTTGTGTTTGGTAGATGTGTAGTTTGAACCAAGCTCTTGAAGCGTTCAGTTATATTGTTGTAGATATGATTTATGAAGCAAACCTTTGTAATGTTTGATTACGTATTCTGGATATGTTGTATGAAGTACAAGTCAGGAGTATTTAGTTATCTGCTCTGTTGGTTTGTCGTAGATAGGAAAGGTTTGGAACATTCAATTACACGTTTTATAGACTTGCTGTTGTAGTAAACGTTGGAATTTTTTTTTTTTTTCGTTATAGCCTTTGTGGATATGTTGAATATGGCAGGCTTTTAGAATGTTTTGTTTATATTTCAGGGGTGAGTTGTACATAGCGGACGTTGTGAGTGTTTCATCGAAAATATTGTTCGTTTTGTTTGGTTTTGGTGCTGAGGCATAATTGAAACTTCATGTCAGCTTGGGACACTGACCCTGCACATTTTAACCATTCCCTGCAAAAAAAATGTAAAGTGTCTGTCTCCCTGGGTCTATATCACTCCTTAATGAGCGGTCGTTTCTTAGGCACTCTATCAGTTTTGCCACACGCATGTGTGTATGTGTGCATGTGTGTGTGTAAGGGGGGCGAATTTTGGGGGAAGCGAGTGAGAAGCGGAGGGGTTGCTGGTGGACATGCTTGCATGCATTCAGATGTCTGTATGTGTCTATCAAATACACAGTTTGATTTTATTTGTCGTGTATATGACTGTTGGTTCTGGAGTACATCTAAATGGTGTGAAGATTGATGTTGGAACTCTGTTCTTTAGATGAAATAAAATGTTGAATTGGGGTGGCACTGTCTCGTGTGTGTAGGGGATAAGTTTGTTGGAGTGATACCCTATGCAACAAAGTTACCAGGACTATTTGTTGCCGTTGTGTGTGTGTGTGTGTGTGTGTGTGTGTGTGTGTGTGTGTGTGTGTGTGTGTGTGTGTGTGTGTGTGTGTGTGTTGTTGTTGTTGTTTTTTTTTCATCGTTTTGGTTGCTGCGTTATTGTTCTTGTTGACGTTTTTAAACTTTAAGTCATTTAACGAGAAACAAAGGCAGAAAACAACGGTCTAACGCTTTAAACACAGATGGTATCTAAACAACAGCAGCATCAACAATAACAACAACAGCAACAACAAAAAGTATTACAACAGCAGCAGAAACACAGCAGCAGCAACAACAATAACAACAACTACAGGGATAAATGACGACCGACGTAGTCCCATAAAAAGTGTTTATACTTATTCCATCTCCTCTTGAAATAGAACCTCTCTCTCTCTCCCTCTCTCTCTCTCTCTCTCTCTCTCTCTCTCTCTCTCTCTGTCTCTCTCTCTCTCTCTCCTCTCTCTCCCTCTCTCTCTCTCTCTGTCTCTCTCTCTGTCTCTCTCTGTCTGTCTGTCTGTCTCTCTGTCTCTATCTTTCTGTCTATCTGTCTCACTCTCACTCTCTCTCTCTCTCTCTCTCTCTCTCTCTCTCTCTCTCTCTCTCTCTCTCTCTCTCTCTCTCTCTCTCTCTCTCCTGTTTTTTGTTTCATTTATTTTCTTTGGCCAGGGATAAGGATGAATGAAAAGAGTTAATGCTTTTTCCATCTCCTCTCTGGAATAAAGTCTCTCTCTCTCTCTCTCTCTCTCTCTCTCTCTCTCTCTCTCTCTCTCTCTCTCTCTCTCTCGCTCTCTTTCGCAAGTGGATTTTTTTTTAAAGTAGCTGTTGTCTGCAGATCTGTGTAAAGCTTTAGAATTAATTGACAATGAACGGCTTGGAGTACAATTCTGGGACTTGGAGTACATTTCTAGGACTTGGAGTACATTTCTAGGATTTGTGGATCTATTTTCCTGATGATATTTCATTATCAACATCGATGTTTGGTTTCCAGTGACAAATGGATAATTTGTGTTTTGCAGCAAACAGACCAGAAATAAAACCTAATAAGTATTAAATAAACCAACGCAGCCACAACACAGAACATCCATTGCTTTTGATGGAAACAAGAAAGAACTCGGCCTTCCAAGACACGAACCCACACCACTACGGATTCAACTTGTACTGAAGAGAACGCCGTACTGAAGAATGAAGACCATCACCAACAGAAAGTCAGAAGTGAACAGAAATGAAGACAGTCAAGACACACCGACGACGATGAACACTCTTAGAGAGAGAGAGAGAGAGAGAGAGAGAGAGAGAGAGAGAGAGAGAGAGAGAGAGAGAGAGAGAGAGAGGAGAGAGAAGAGAGAGAGAACATTAATGCATGCGAAACTTATGTCCATTAATAATAGAAATTAGCAATACTACGTAAAGAAAAAAAAGATTCCCGTCAACTGTTCCTCCTAGTAGGAAACAGTTGAAAATTCTGATCTCAAAAAAAAAAAAGAGAAAAAAAAAAAAGTATTAAATATATATATATATATATATATATATATATATATATATATATATATATATATATATATATATATATCAAGGTGTTGTGTGAAGGGACGTGTCCCACAAGCACTGAAGGATGAACCATTAATGGTGACAGAACTGTTGTAGACAATACTTATAATCTTGTCGGCATTTACTTCAGAACTAAATTTATTTAGAATTTGCATGACAAAATGTAGCAAGCAAAGCGAAAAAAAAAATCAGCACTTTTATCCTCCACAGTCTGTACAAGTAGGATTGCATTCGCCCAGCATTTCTTTTTCTTTTCTTTTCTTTTTTTTTTTTCTTTTTTTCTTTTTTTACAATTTTAACCATTCTCTTATGTATCAATTCTACAGTAAATAACAGAATTCAATGTATTTTAGTGATATGTCTTCATTGAAAAAACAAACAAACAAACAAAAACACACACACACACACACACACACACACACACACACACACACACACACACACACAACGATTTTTGTTCGTGCGGTGAAGCGCTGTCTGAATGTAGACAGTTAGTTGAAATCCATATGATCTAGATTAGTGTGAATGCACGATGTTCGAAAAATAATTTGTGTTACAGCTCACGTTCAGCCTGAGTGGTCCCACCGTTTTCACAGGACAAATTAAGGGGCACGCCCAAAGCAAGTTCTCCCTTTCACTTAGCTTAAACAATTCAAACAGAGGGAGCGTGCCAAAACCTGGGTATAAAACAATGCGCCTGCAGTGCAAATCATTATCGCTTCAATTTAAATATTTGACTCTCTAGGTCTACTTGTTCGACCCACGATAACCTTTGTTGATTTCCACAAGGCTTCTGATTCTGTGAAAAAAATGTATTATAGCATGTTCTGAGAAAATTAATAATGGCATGAATGAGAACTTGTGTGCTGCTGCAGAGGAATGCATGATTCTGTTCCTGCACTGTTCGCGAAAGAGGCATTTACTCAGATTGTTTCAACTGTCCACTTGGTGTGAAACAAGGGTGTTAACACAGTCCACAGTTGCTTTCCGTTTTCATCGATGAACTTGCAATAGAAATATCAAGAGAGGATAACTTGGAATTCAAATGTCACCAGGTGCTACCAAACTATTGTAAATGTTCTTCGCCAATAATGTTTTGTTTCTTCCCGAAGCTGTAGCTGTTGGTTTGCAAAACCAGTTAGTAGCTTTGAAGAGAGAAACCAACAGGTTGCAACTGATAGCAAATATGAGCAAAACTATTGTAATTCCTGTAGAAAAGGTGTGCATTCAGTACAACAAGAAAGCTGGTTTAATGGCAGATCAAAAGTTAAAGTGACTAACACTTTTTGAGGTGTTTTTCACTACGAAATTGTGCTTGAACAGATACTAGCTGGAAAAATGTAGCAAAGGAAAGAGAGGAGAGGTCATTGAAATTTTGAGAACAATGAAAAAAGTTGAATTCAATTGATGTAACTTTATTTGTGAAATCATTTGATACTCAGATACAAAACAATCTGAGAAAAGAATTGGAGTTCACTGGTTTGTTAGATAACGCTCACATGGGAAAAGTTCATATGTCAGCGGGTAAAGCGGATTATGCATGTGCTGTTACATGCACCAGATAAAAAAGTGCTTCGCTCACATAGGAAAAGTTCATACGTTTGTGGTAAAGCGGATTATGCATGTGCTGTTACATGCATCAGATATAATAGTGCTTGAACATTCTCTATTTATAGAAATTATGTAAGATCCATGAAATACTGGTTAAGGCCCACGATCAGGTCTGTACCAGGCATATAGAATGCTCACGCTACAACATAATAAAAGAAAACTTAATATGATTTCTTGTGTGAAGAAAATATTGATAGAAACTGGTTTTGGTATAGTTTCTCTTTGTCAGAGAGTGGGCAGTAATGTACAATTCGTTTCTGAATTCAAAGATAATCTAAGTAGTTCTTTTAGGCTAAATAGGCATGCAGGTATAGAGAAAAACGATAGATACGAGTGGTTTCTCTCACATAAAATCGTTTGTTTAATTAAAAACAAATCATGAATTTACGGCAGAAATTTGATTCAGCAGAATTCTGAACTAGAACTTTGGGCCTCAATTCAAACAAGGACTAGTTCAGAGCATCGGGAAAAAAAGGCATGCCCTGGAAAGAAATGACACGGAGGAGGAAGGAGATTTCGTTTTTTATTGTCCCGCATAATCGAATATTCGAAGCAGATGCAGAAGCATTTCAGTGATCCGATTGCACAGCGAAAAGATTTCGTAGCAATATTGTCCAGTGGTAATGCACAAAATATTACGTCATTTGCAAAACACATCGCAGAAGCTAGCAATTTTCGGGAAAAAAAAGAATATAACGACTCGGTCTTTGACCTAATTTTACGACATGATGTGCATACACGTACTGCATTTATCCTGTGTTCTCCACAACCTGAGTCAATTAGTATGCATTCTATGCTTACTGAGACAATCTAGTTCATAAGGTCTTGTCAATGTTGACAGCAACGTTCTGCAGATATCTGCCCCTGTTATATCTGAGCATCTCCTTACCTTTACCATCTCTGCATCGGTTAATATTGCTATCCACAAGCTTGTAAGGAAGTAAAAGTGCAATCAGTCTTTAAATTTGGTGATCAAATTCATCTTTCAAGGTACAGACTTACTGTATCTACCCTGTCTGAACCTTCCGAAAGGCATCTTAACGAAATCTCCAGTCATATTTCGTGAAACATGATCCATTTCATCCAAATGAATGCAGCGTTTTCCAGAATCATTCCGGTCATGCTACTCTGACAAGTCACGTCTGACAAGTCACGTTCAATATCGACATGCAATCATTACTAGGAATGTTTTTTTTTTACAGGAGTTGTTTTTTGTTGATTTTTCCGAAGCCTTCGACTTTATTGACCACATATTTTTTTTATCAACAGTTGCTTTACGCTTTATTCAGAGACTCTATCAGACTTGTTTTGTCTTTCTTAACTAACCTAAGGCAACTAATTTTATAAGTGTTGTAATCAACCTTCTTTCCTCACATTAAAATACGGAACTCCCTAAGGGTCAGCCATATATCGAACTACATATCCATCTAACCTTCAGTTTACATAATAATCTTAATTAATTGGTTCTTCCTCTTGTGAATTTCTTTTTGTTTTGCCGATGATACAAATCAATATAAGTTTCAGTGGGAAAAACACGTAAAAATATTAAAACTAATGTAACAGGATGAAATTTTACGATCAAGCTTTGGAGAAAAGAATGTGACTCTCATAAATTACTAGGTCTCACTTTTGATAACAATCTGACTAGGTCTAATCATGTTGCTGCTTTATCACGAAAGAT
>JADBJO010000504.1:412500-447500 GCA_016801955.1 Conus betulinus | reverse complement strand
GAAATATTCTTAAAGCAACTTACGTCTTCTGAATGGTTGTTAAAGAGCATAGAATCAATATTTCTCACTTAAGTAAAACAAAAATGAATAAAGAAAACATTGAAGACATAGAAAAAAGAGTCCAGAGAGGCGTGCAACATTCAAAGTTTACTTACCTACATTCAAAGTTTGCTGAAGTGCAGGTGTTAATGTCAAAATGGCATATGTATGAAAATTTGTTCTTTCCGTAAATGTCATCTTTCTTTGATGTCAGCGTTTGTATTCATGTTAAGCAAGCTATCCTAATCTTTCAGGAGTATCCAGTTTATGTCGTGCCTTCTCGTTCTCACATCGAGAGAGAGAGAGAGAGGTAATGCAGGAAATGACAAGAGAGAGAACTCCAGGAGGAATGTCGCTACGGAGAGAAAAAAAGTACACGACGGATTGATGAATGATTGAGAAAATAAAATTTTAAGAAACAAGGAAAGAAAAGACATTCTGTCCACAACCGTTGATCCCCAGTAAGAGAAAATGTCTTTTAACGGAAGTAAGATTTCTGAATTATTTGTTGATCTTGTTTACTTTAAAAGGCTGTCTTCTTTTATGGAGATAAACACGGAGAGCCAGATATTCTCGTCTGACAAATTCGCATTCTTTCAAAAATCTGTTTTCTTCTTGTTTGTATGTTTGTTTGCATGTGTGTGTACATAGAATTTTGTTTGACGAGGTGACAGCTCTGACATGACCCATCGCAGTTAGCCGGGCTGTAAACCACATGAAAAGACAGGAAAGACAGGAAACGCCGTGCTGAATGATTATGCAGACGTGAAACGTTTCCCGCCACCCGTGTGAGACACCCGTGTATAAGACTTTGAATTACATTTCCGTGTGAGGCTGCCGTGTGGGACTTTGAAATTATTTCGTGTGTGAGACTGCCATGCGAGACTTTGAATTACATTTCCTTGTGAGATTTGCCGCGTGAGACTTTGAATTGGATTTTACTCTTCAAAGAATATGGGAAGGTGGGGAGGGGGGGGGGGGGGGGGGGTGGAAGGGGGATGGGGGGGGGGGGGGGGGGGGGAGTGGAGGAGCGAGTTTTGGGGCACGTGGTCTTTCTCACCAATCGAGGAGTGATGCCGGATGTAGAGTGACTGGCAGCATGTTACACTAGTATTTCATGCGGAATCTGTGTCGTGTGACATGGGCTTTAGACGCCAGACGGTTAGATTCCCCGTGAGAGAAGCAAGTTTCGCGTGTTTCCTAGCGACGTCCAGAAATGTGAGCAGCATTCCTCCTTGACACCTTGCGGCCAGCGAAGACAGACCATAGTGAGGGATGGTTTGTGTGTCACTAGAGATCCTTGCATGCTAACCCAAGATGGCGGCACAGCAAATCAAATTCGTGTTAAATGACGAATCTCTCTTTAATGACAATGTAACTCAGTACCAGCAGTGCTAAAAACAGTAAAATCAGGAGGAACACGTAAAACAACGATAACAACATGTTACTGATTATGTTTTTTTTGCGATGCTAAAATGCGTGAGGAATATGCCTTGACGTCTCTTTTGTTCCTCTTGTGCATTAACGATGTCATCATCCCACAACCTCTCTCTATATCCCCCACCCATCCCCACACGCACACACACACTCGCACGAAAGGTCTAAAGCAATTCTTGAAATCAAATTAGTTCTTAAACAATTAGAGCTGGATCGCAAATAAATAAGCACGCGTAATCAGATATTGATTTTATCAAAAGCAACAAAGCTTCACTCTATAAATAGGAAATAAACAAATAAATGTAAAACTGATTGAAGATAACGTAAAAAGAAAAAAAGAAATAAAAAAAAATGAATGTTGCCCATTTGATAGGAATGGGGAAGGAGTTTGAATGTGTGTGGGAGGAAGTGGGAGGGAAGATGTATGCTTTAACTGTATTGCTATCCAGTAAACTTAAGAGATGTATCTGAAAATGGATGTACAATTTCATGCAATGTTTTGCCCTTAAATTTCACCAAAAACCTAGGCCGTGCTGAGGATCCAATGTTACCAATGTGTCATTGTAAGGCGGCGCTGTGGACCTGCTATGTTAGTCAGCTGTGTGACCTCCTCGTTATTACAGATCTCGTGCAAAAGCATTGATGTCATCAAACCCAGTTCTAGATTCAGAATCTCAGTTTATCAGAAAGAGCCAATCAAAGCAGCTTCGCCAAGCGGTATCTTTTTCGTCGTTTCTTCAACACACTCGCTGTCACTCGCCTCAAAGAGGAAGATCGTAGGTATTGAAGGCTTTTAAGAAACGCAGCACGAATGTTAAAAACACATAGCAGGGAACGGTGGTCTTTTCATTCAGCTAAATCCTTTATTGGTATCTGGTGCAGGGCCGGATCAGTTCAGGAAGAGAATGGTCAGACCAATCTAATATAGGCATAGAAACACCTAAGGAGGTGAAAAAAAAAGAGTCGAGGTGGGAACGGGGGGCTAATTTGTGTGTTGTCTTTGATCGTGTCATCATGTCTGTCAGCTCACCCATCCTCCCCCCCCCCCCCCCCCCCCCCCCCCTTCCCTTTCTCCTCCCCGACCTTACTCTTTAACGCTTGTTTCCAGAACGGAAAAGAGGCCATTGCCATTGTGGGCATAGGCTGTCGCACACCTGGGGCAGACAACATCCGGGACTTTTGGAGCGTGCTGGTGAATGGAGAATGCCACGTCACCGATGTGCCGGCTAATCGCTGGAATGCCTCAGCCTTCTTCAGTGAAGACCCTGCAGCCATCGGCAAAGCCTACGTACAGAAAGGGGGCTTTTCTTAAAGAGTAGGAGGACGCTCTCTCCCTATCTGTCTGTCTGTCTATCCGCCCGTCTGCCTATCTGTTTGTCCATCCGTCTGCCTGTCTTCCTTTATGAGTAGGATATTATGCTCTCCTTCTTTGTCTGTCTGTCTGTCTGTCCCTCTGTGTGTCTGTCTGTTCGCCGGTTCATCTGGCCGTCCATTTGTCTGTCTGTGTCTCAGGATTTCTTTATCCCAGTCCAGGTGTAACCGAAAATATCTTGCAGAGAGAGAATTAACAGAATTGAACACAATACGCATAATCATATTTCGGAGGAAAAGAACTAAGTGATATCAATGATTAATACAATTTTTAGCCTGGAATGTCTATAATTTTCTCTGAAATTTGCAACAGGGTTAAGGAAGAATGTTAGAAATACTTCTGTCCAAGTTACAGACTCAAGTTGGGCACTGAATCAATTCATATGTAACTGTGTACTCTAACAAAGAATACAGGTTGACCAAGACATGAACTGAAGTGCAAGACTCTCACTCTCTCTCTCTCTGAGTGTGTGTGTGTGTGTGTGTGTGTGTGTGTGTGTGTGTGTGTGTGTGTGTGTGTGTGCGCGCGCGTACGTGCGTGCGTGTGTGTGTGTGTGTGTGTGTGTATGAGTGTGAGTGTACGTGTACGTGTGTGTGTGCATGTGTGTGTGTGTGTGTGTGTGTGTGTGTGTGTGTGTGTGTGTGTGTGTGCGTGCGTGCGTATGTGCTTGCATGCGTGCGTGCGTACGTGCGTGTGTGTGCGTGCGTGCGTACCTGCGTGTGTGTGTGTGTGTGTGTGAATGTGAGTGTACGCACATGCGTGCGTGTACGTGCGTGCATGTGTGTGTGTGTGTGTGTGTGTGTGTGTGTGTGTGTGTGTGTGTGTGTGTGTGTGTGTGTGTGTGTGTGCGTGCGTACGTGTGTGTGTGTGTGTGTGTGTGTGTGTGTGTGTGTGTGTGTGTGTTGAGGGTTGAGGGGTTTGACAACGTTCTGTACGGAATCAATGACTTCGAGGCCAGTCAGATGGACCCCCAGCAGCGTCTGCTGCTGGACTGCACCACCATGGCTCTGCAGGACGCCGGCATCACCAGGAACCAGCTCTCTGCAACCAGCACCGGCGTCTACGTCGGTAAGCGTGACTGTGGAACCGGGACAGACTTTTCAATGCAACAGCTAAATTGTGAGAACGAAATAGTCTTCGCCATTCAGCTGCGCGCGCGCGCGCGCGCGCGCGCGCACACACACACACACACACACACACACACACACACACACACACACACACACACACACACACACTGCAAATACCACCAGGCAAACGACATGAAAACGACTGAACTAGAAACGCCTCCGCTATGCCCTTCCGCCGGGGAAATAATTGTGGGTACAGACTAAAAGAGTGTCTCCCCACGTGCCTCTCGGTAATGGGGAAAAAAAACAAACGAAAAGTCGGGTTTACAAGGCAATATTGCAATTGAACAGATCAAGCTGCTGAATAGATCAAGGCTGCTGAACAGATCAAGATTACTGAACGGATCAAGTCCGGCGAACGGATCAAGTTTTGTGAACATATTAAGTTACTGAACAGATCGGATGGGCAAACAAATCAAGATTAGAATAGCACTTGCATACAAGGCAATGCTCTTGGGAGAAAATGGTATGGTGTATTGATATCAACGAAGCTCATCATTTAGTAATGAATATCATTTAAACATCATCATTGAACTGCCACAGATTAGGACATTTCTGATGAGATGGGTTTTTTTTTTTTTTTTTTTAATTTAAAGTTTTGAGACAAAAACAATACTTTTCGTCTTTGTTTTTGTTATCCCAGTTCTTATAGAACAGGGAGTACTTTAGCATGGGAATGAAGAAATGCTCTCTCTCTCTCTCTCTCTCTCTCTCTCTCTCTCTCTCTCTCTCTCTCTGTGTTGTGTGTGTGTGTGTGTGTGTGTGTGTGTGTGTGTGTGTCCATGGTCAAAATGTGTTCCACTCGCTTCAGACAAAACTACTGGGCCAAATTTATGAAAATTTGTAGGTATGTTCATTATGGGTCAAGGATGACCCCAATGTTTTAATTTACCATTATAGCCGTTACTAACGACTGTAACGGCCTGTAACGGTTTTTCTCTTTGTAGAATATCTCGGAAAGTACTCGGCCGATCTTTGTCAAAATTAGCAGGTATGTTCATTATGGGTCACGGATGACGTCCGATGTTTTAGTTTACCGTTATAGCCGTTACTAACGGCTATAACGGCCCATAACGGTTCTTCTTTTTATGGAATATCTTAGAAAGTACGTGGTCGATATTTCTGAAAATTTGTAGGATGTTCATTATGGGTCACGAATGATGCCCTGTTTACCGTTATAGCCGTTACTAACGGCCCATAATAGTTTTCTTCTTTATGGAAAACGTCAGAAAGTACTTGGCCGATCTTTATGAAAATTTGTAAGTATGTTCATTATAGGTCACAGATGATGGCCAATGTTTACCAGAATAGCCATTACTAACGGTTACACCAGTGCAGCCCAAGATGGTTTTTCCTCTTTATTGAATATCTCACGCGTATTCAGGATAAACTGGGAGTACGTTTACATGCTTTGCATCTTGTTTTTACTTACAAGAAACACATGTTACTAAAAGAACAACAGGTTCACATGGAATGCGATTTTATTATGTACTTTATTCAAGCTATTCTAAGTCAAGCGGGGTGGCAATATTATATTTAATACAACTTTGATTTTTTTTTTAAACTGTGATGCTGTACTAGACAGTAAAGGTTACTTTATTATTCTTGTTTCAAAGACAATGAATAAAGGCATACTGATGGCAAATATTTATGGACCAAATAGGAATGTTCCCACATTTTTGAAGAAATTTGAAACAAAAAGAATCGATGAAACGGGTCTTTCAGGTGTGGACTAGAATCTTGTAAGGAATCACAACACATATTACTGTATTATAAAGCTGAAGAGAATGTAAATTACGTGACACAAATCTTTGATTTGATGGATGATCTACAACTGGTTCACATATGGAGAGAAATCAATCCAAAATTACTGAGATATACGTGAAGACGTACACCCCTTCAATCTTTTTGAATGATATCCAAAAGTTTTCTGGCAAATTTAAAGACGCAGGTATACTTTGGGGCTATAGGACTGACATTTCTCTAACCATCATCAGATTTGTTTCTGATAACTTAAGAAAGCTAAAGTGTTTGAAATTTAACTCATCATTACTCAGAAACAAAAAAATATGTTGACATGGTACGTGAAACTATAGAGAATGTTACAGAACAGTATACAGCATCACCATTATGCCGAAGACAACTTGAGTAAGGTTCCCGTCATAAAATCCAGTTCACAGTTAGTGATCAGCTGTTTCTAGATGTTTTGATAATGGAAATGAATGGAAGAAATAGTTTTCAGTACATGAAAGGAACAAACACTGAAGAAAAACTTGAATAAGAATACAGGAGTTAGAAAAAGATATAAATGCAAATAAAGATACGGAACTCGAACAACAGAAAAAAGCCTTTAAGAACAATGAAGCAAGAAAATAGAGGAAATTATCCTAAGATCCGAAGCAAAGTGGGCTACACAGGGGAAAAAGTAACCAAGTAGCTTTGCCGTATGAAGAAAAGACAATTCACAAGGAAACAAAAATGCTAAAACTAGTAGCAGATGATGGGGTCATTTAACAAAAACTGACAACCTCTTGAAAGCCACTAGACTATATTATGAAATCCTACGCAAAGAACAAACAGTAACAAATACTGAAATCAGCAAATATCTTCAAAACTTTTCATGACTGAATGAATCGGAATCAAAAAGAGTTAGAAGAGCTTATCTCGAGAGGAGAAGGTACAGAAGCCTTGAAGGAAAGGCATAATGATCAGAGCCCTGGTTCTGGCAGGATTACAGTTAACATCCACCATTTTCAAAAAAAGATCTGGAAACTTTGTCGTTAGATCGTTGAATGAAGGCTTCTCGAGAGGTGAAATGTCAGTTAGTTAGATAGAAGGAATAGTAACATGTCTACCAAAAGGATATAAAAACATGACAAGTTTTGAAAAATACGAGAACAATATCTTTGTTAAACGTTTCTTCTAAAATAAAAACCGCATGCACAGCAAAGACAATGAGGAAAGTGCTTTCGGAGATAATATATGAATATCAAAAAGGGTTCGTTCTGCGCAGATACATAGGAGACAATAAGACTGTTATGATTACAATGTAATGCATTACATAGAAACAAAATCTCTTCCAGGCTGGTTAGTGTCAGTAGACTTCGAAAAGAAAAGTAGAATAAATTGGGAATATGTAAAAGAAAAGTTCTGAAAGCACTCGGGTTTGGGGACGAGTTGTGTAGCTAGACCTCAGCCTTTTACAAAAATATAAGATAATTCATTATAGAAAATGTAAAAGTCTTTCAAAACTTGAAATACAAAGGGACATTGTCAGGGTGACCAAATTTCACCATCTCTATGTATTTTCTAGTCAGAAATATTCGTCTGCAGAATTCGATAAGACAGTAATATGGAAGGCTTTCATATAGCAGACACACAGTTCAAACTGACCCAGTAAGTTGAAGACACAACGCTTACAATTGAAGGGAATAAGAAAATACGAAAATCTGTTTCAAATCATTTCTGAATGTGGAGAAATTTTTGGACTGAAACTTACCTTCTAAAAAACTACTGATGTTTGGTTGGAACAGAGTAAAAACTCGGAAAAGACATATTTGCCAGGAATCGCCCCAAAATTAAACTTCTCGGTATATGGTTTTCAAAAGCTTTGTCAAAAAATGACAAAAACTTGCTACAAAAGATAGAATAATCGAGGCAAAGAATCTATTCAAATTGGTCTAAACGGATATGTATACCCATGGGCAGAAGTGCTCTGTTGAAATAACTTATATACTTTCTAAGCTTACTTGGCTGTGGATTCACTTACCAAACCCTCCAGTCAAAGAACTAAAAGAATTGAAAAAAAAATTTTTGAATTTGTGTGAAATATGACAAGAGATAGAATTAAAAGAAAATATGCAGTCATAGCCTCGGAAATAGATGTACAGGAATACCAAACATAGAAAAGTATGCACAAGCTCTAACGATGACTTGGGTAAAAGATATATACTACCCCCACCAAAAATGGAAAACAGTAACTGAAATACTGTGTCCAGATATAGGTTCGTTGAATTTATATGGTGCTTCAAATTTATTTTTCACAAACTCGTCATTTTTGTGTGACAATTTTCTTTTTTTTTTTTTTCTTATTACAACTTAGATATAAACATGCAATTAAAAATGTCATTAGAGGTCCTAGCAGGGCCAGATTTTCTAATACTGATTAATTCAGAATAGGTAACGATGTTTATAACTTAACTTAAAAACTGTATAAGCTAACATTTTTTTCCCCCCAAAGAAATGTAATTGATAGAAAAGGGGAATTTCTGGAATTACATTAGAAAAAAACGTAATGAATATGGCATTAACGTGAATTATTTTTAATGTTTGAGATGTGTACGGTCAGTAAAAAGCTATCTGAAGGAAAGACAAATGATAATAAAGAAATGAACAATGTAACCAAAACGACTTAAGCACGCCAGAATGTAACCAAACGACAAAAGCACTACAAGTTATAGCAATCGTAAACAAATGTACAAAAGCTGACTACATTGCTCTCTTGGAAGGACTAATGATATTTGACATTAAATCATTTGGTCAATGAGAGTACAAATTAAGATTTGCGGTAGACCGTGAAAAGACTATAAACAAATCAGAAAATCAAAGATGGTTTCAGATTAGGAAATGCCATAATAAGCTTGACACAGATAGCATTATATAGGAAATGTGAAAAACTAATGGGTATAAATGTTCATTTTGTGAGTCGGAAACAGATCAGTACAACACTATATTTGCCGCGCAGATCAGGCGTGCTGAACAGATCAAGGCTATCGCCTAGATAAAGTTTGCTAACAGATCAAGGCTATCGCCTAGATTAAGTTTGCTAACAGATCAAGGCTATCGCCTAGATTAAGTTTGCTAACTGATCAAGGTTACTGAACAGATCAAGTTTGCTGAACAGATCAAGGTTACTGAAAAGATTAAGGTTACTGAACAGATCGAAGTTACTGTACATATTAAGTTTGTGGAACAGATCTCAAGTTTGCTGAACAAATCAAGTGTGCTGAATAGATCAAGGTTACACAGCAGATCAAGGCTACTGAACAGATCATCATGGTTACTGAACAGATACAGTTTGCTGAATCGATCAACTTTGCCAAACAGATCAAGCTTGCTGAACAGATTAACGTTACTGAACAGATCAAGTTTATTGAACAAATCCAGTTTGCTGACTAGATCAAATTACTGAACAGAATGGTTACTGAACACACCAAACGTACTGAAGAGATCAAGGTTACTGAACAGATCAAGGTCATTGAACAGTTCATATTTGCTGAACAGATCATGGTTACAGAATAGAGCAAAAATTACTTATACTGATTGAATTTGGAGACCAGATTAAGTTTGCTGAACAGATCAAATACCGATAAGATCACATTTGATGAACAGATTAATGTTACTAGACAGATCAAAGCTGCTGAACAGATCAATGTCACTAAACAGATCAAGTTTGCCATACAGATCATGGTTACTGAACAGACAAGTTTGCTGAACAGAGCAAAGTTGCTGAGCATATCAAGTTTGCTGAACAGAGCAAAGTTGCTGAGCATATCAAGTTTGCTGAACAGATCATATTAGTTAATATATCATTTTCGAAGAACAGATCAAGTTTGCTTGACGGATCAAGGTTGCTGAGCAGATGAAACCTGCTGCACCAATCAAGGTTACTGGACAGATCAAATAGTTAACAGGTCAAGGCTGCTGAAGAGATCATTTCTGCCGAACTGATCACTGTTACTGAACAGATCATGTTTACTGAAGAAAACATGTTTGCTGAACGGATCAAGTTTGCTGAACACATGGCATTGCTGAACAGATCAAGGTTACTGAAAAGGTCAAGGTTACTGAACAGATCAAGGTTACTGAACAGATCAAAGTTACTGAACAGATCAAGGTTATTGAACAGACTAAGTTTGCTGAACGGATCAAACTTGCTAAACAAATCAAGTTTGCTGTAAAGACCAAGTTTGCTGAAGAGAAAATTGCAGAGATCAAAGCTACTTTATAGATCAACTCGCTGAACAGACCATGGTTCCTGAATAGGTCACGTTTGCTGAACAGATCATATCTGTTGAACAGAACAAATTTGATGAAGAGGTCAAAGATTATTTAGCGGACAATTTGCTGAACAGATCAGGGAACCTAGGTCGGCACCACAATTCTGCACCATAGTTGAATGGCCCCATCCATTTGCCACATTCCATCTTCACGAAATTCCTTAAAATCGAGTCAGTGGATTCTGCATAATCTTGCTGACAGGCAAACAAACATGCAAACAAACAAACAAAAACAAGCAAACAAACAAACAAAGAGATGCGGGTGCAAAATTAATTAACCTCCCACAGTGAAGATGACACTGAAATAAAAGAATACCCCCCCCCCCCCCCCCCCCCAGTTTTTCAACCAATAAATCGTATGTCCGCGAATCATTTCACACCCAACTGTAGACGGGAAAGGTTTGATAAGATCATACGTAGGCACACATATCTTACACAGCTCTCGTAGAACACTGGGAAAACCGCTGGCATCCACCAGCTTGTGACCACCCTCCAATCTTGACCTGTTCCAAGGATATTCACCAAAACATTATTGACTTAGCCCTGGACCCACATGTCATCTTTCAATAACATTTTGTTGAAATTGTTTCGGCGAAGGAGATGTTCGACCCATCCTTTAAAACGCACTCACGCCATGAATTGGCACCAACAGCTGCTTTCTTTGGGTCACATCCTATCTTTCCATTATGTTTTTCGTTAAAATCGTTTGAGTGGGTTTTGACTGAATTGTTTAAAATGGTTCCCGGATCTGCCTTTTCATGTAGGTCTGCACTTCGGATCTACATTGAAGGGCGGATCTTCACTTGAATTTGATGGGTCCGTTGGTGGGTAGCATTCCATGTATCCACCAAATTCTGCTAAGCAGAACAGATTCTGAATCCGTCTTCGGATCCCAATTTGCGTCATGGATCTGCAAAAGAATTTACTGTTCTCCTCCCTGTGCCGGCCATCACTAACTCACCCACTGTCCTTGAAATCGGTTCCGTAGGCCTAGCGTTCTCTTTCACATGCTTACAAACAAACACATCATCCCGCAAACAAACATAGCCTCCCTGACAGAGCTAGAGGAAAAATTACTGATGTGTGGGTACATTCAGGCTTGGTGACCTACTTCCCATAAACGAACACAAACTAAATCATCATCACCTTACACCGTTACAATTCCGAAATTCACAGCATGGTTTCAGTAACTGCAACCCAATAACATTAGATAACACCTGGACAGTCAGGAGAGCGCAGACAGCTGTCAAGGTAAAACAGATCATTGATCTACCATTTGATCCATATCTGCACCAATGATATGCACCAAAATTAAAAGGGATAGATCCATGGGACATGAGTCATCTTTCTACAAAGTCTGTGCAAATAAAAATCGTTGATCAATTGGATTGTGTTTTTCTTCAATATCATGTTGACAGAAAGACGATTTATCAAACCAAAGGAAGGTCATGAAACGTAGCCTCTTTGTTTTAGTAAATATATACGCGTGCTTTCCGTCCCAGAATACCTTTCTAATTTTTAGCAATAAAATGAAGGTCGGTGTCATAGCACTAGTGCATGAAATTTCTTCCAGGAGCGATGAATTCCGAGCACTTCTCGTCCAATACCGGAGTGACGAGCAGATCCAGTATCTACACTGCCACGGGTAGCGCCGATTCTTTGATGTCTGCTCGGATTTCCTACACTTTCAACTTGCTGGTCCCAGTATGACCATTGATACTGCCTGCTCTGCCTCGCTCATCGCCATCCATCTGGCCTGCCAAGCCATTCAGACAGGTGGGTTTATCAGATCCCCACCCTCCTTCCATTCTGCCTGTAGTCTCCTTTTCACTGTATTCAGGGGGGCTGGAATGTGACCATAATTGTAAGCATTAAATACAGAGTCCTTGGTCTATAAAGGATGGAAAGTAGTGAAATCTGTGAATACATGTGATGAGACTTTTGGATTAATTGGTCGGTGAAAATGACAGTGGCTATGAAAACGATATTGGGAGTCTGTTTGGTCGGATGAAAAGAAAAAAGACATTAGCTGTGAAACATTTGTGGCGGACATTTTATTTTACATTTTAGACGGACAGGAAGTGATGGTAGTTATTTAATAAACACATGTGGTGTAGTCTTCATTGTATTTTGAAGGATGGAAAGCGATGTTGGTTATGAATCAAACGCCTGTAGTGGAGTCTTTGATGTACTATTAAAAGATGAAAAAGCGATGTGAGTTACCAACAAAATACCTGTAGTGTAGTCTTTCTTGTTTTTTGAAGGATAGTAATGATGATACTAATGGAATGAACACCTGTAGTCAAATCGTTGTTGTATATTGAAGGATAGGAAGTAATGGTAGCTATGAAATAAACATCTGTACTGGAGTCGTTGTTGTATTTTGAAGAATGAGAAGTGATGGTATACTAAAGTAAGCACCTGTTTTGAGTCGATAATGGCAGATGTTGGCCAGGTGTTCACAGATGTGTGTCTCAAGCATGCGTGATATCTCACCTACTTAGATCTTACTGCACAGTTGCTGTGAATAGTTCGCACAGTAGTGCGGCTCTAACAAGAGAATGTGCATTTAATTTTAAACAAGCCTTTTGGGCTATGTAGGATGGTGTCCGGTTTGGTGAGAGGACAAAATTTATATAATCTATAAGGTGGGACATTCCGCACACTTGAGACGAGCACATCTGAAAACCTGACCAGCATCTGCCATTGTCAACCCAAACCAGTTGTTCAACCATCCCCAACTCTATGATAATGTCGAAGTCCTGGACCTTTTGCAATCATAGCGTGACAACTTTGAGCACATTAGGCAGGAATTCTATCTCAGTGCCAGATTGAAGACCATCTGCCCACAAAGCATGAACATTCCAAACAGCTTGTGCCTATCCACCCCAAAACACCAACCCGCAGTACTCTCCACCGACACGTCACCATACTACTCCTTAGTTATCTAATGTACATGTTACAGCCGTTTTCCTTTCTCACCTCCATTTACTATCCCCATTTTTTTCTTTGCTTATCTATCCGCTTCCCTTTCTTACTCTGGTTTTCTTTCAATTACATATGGTCCCACTTTTATATCAGTTTCTCTTCTTTACTTTCTGTGTGTGTATGAGTGTGCATGTGTGAGTGTGTGTGTGTGTGTGTGTGTGTGTGGGGGGGGGGGGGGGGGGGGGGGGGGGGGGGGGGGGATGTCTTCCCCCTTTTGTGTCGCCCTGTTAGCTTTTTACTCATTGATCATTTTGGTCTACTAGCACAGTTAATATTATTAGTATTAATAGTAGTGGTAGTAGTAGTAGTAGTAGTAGTAGTAGTAATAGTAATAGTAGTGGTGGTAGTAGTAGTAGTAGTAGTAGTAGTGGTAGCAGTAGTAGTATCATCATCACCATTGCTAACACCATCATCATTGTTATAGTTATTGTTGTTATTATTATTATCACTATTATCAACTATGATTATGTTTGTAATTAATATTACTATTGTCATATTAATCATATCATTATCAGTAATAATTGTAGTAGTAGTAAAATTTTCTTTTCTTATCATTCCTATCATCACTATGATAATAATGATAATCATCATAGTCATCATCACCATCGTTATCATTATTGTTAGAATTATTATCGTCATCCTCATGATTTCCACTGCTGTTATAAATATAACAACTATTAATGCTTTTTATACTATTATTAAGTTTATCAGTGCCAACTTTACACTGCTGTTATTAATACTACAGCCATTACTGCTTTATTGTACAATTCTCAAGTTTATCATTATCAACTCGAACACTTTTATTATGTAAATTACGAGATCAGTTTCATTGAACTTGCATTTTCTGAATTTCTATGCATTAGTACATTTCTTATAATTATTTCAAGTTTCATTGAACTTGCATTTTCTGAATTTCCATGCATTAGTACATTTCGTATGATTATTTCAACTTACTATCTTACCCACTTATTATGTCATTACTATCATAATTACCATTAATTTTAGTATTGTTAACATAATAATAATCATAACCATTCGTATATATCTTATTGTTGGTCTTACTAGTTTTCCCATCATTTACATCCTTCTTCTTCTGCCCCTTTTCCCTCTCTTCTTCCTCCCCTCTCCCTCCTCATCCTCCCCATCTTCTTCTCTTTTATCATCATCAGCAGCAGCAGCATCATCACCACCACCACCACCACTATTGTTACTATTGCTACTATAACCGTATCATTTAATCGTCCTCTAAACCCTCTCCTTCCTCTTCTTTCGTTGGTAATGTTATTATCATTACTACAATTTCGATTATAAACTTTGTTATTATCATTATGATTATGCTACTATTAATTACAGTAGTAGTAGTAGTAGTAATAGCAGCAGCAGCAGTAGTAGTAGTAGTAGTAGTAGCAGTAGTGGTAGTAGTAGTAGTAGCAGCAGCAGCAACAGTAGTAGTAGTAGTAGTGGCAGTGGTAGTAGTGATGGTGGTGGTAGTGGTGAGAGTCTTTTTATAATCATTATTATTATGGTAATACGTAGTGTCTCCTCAACAGACTCGTTTCCATTTTAAAGCCATTTGCGCCCAATTCGTAAATGTACGTGATTATTCGTCCCTTGTTTTCATGGTCTTGAATGCCACTTGTCTTGCCTGAAGAAGGCTGCGAAGGTCGAAATGTGTAGTGTTCACTTTGCAATTCGCTTATCTTTGGCGGCACAGAAAAGTCTGGTTTTAGCCTGCAGTGGGGTATTGCAGTGTATATTTGAAAGGACTAAAAAAAAAAATAGCAGTTGGGTGGGAAGGGAAGGGGGGGGGGGGGGGGGGGGGGGGGGGGGGGGAGCCCACCTCTCGTGGAGGCTTTGGTGTATTTTGAAGGATGAAAAGTGATGGTTATAAATTGAACATATCTTTTGAAGAATAGGAAGTGATGATGCATTGAAGTAAATGCCTGTAGTGTAGTCTAAAGCATGGCAAGTGATGGTATTCATGAAATAACCTTACTGGGGTCTTTGATGTGTTGGAAAGGATGGAAAGTGAGCATGTTTATAACCAATTAATGCAGTCTTTGTGTAAATGGGAAGAGTGGAAAGTGACCACATTTCTTTACACATGTTTGCAGTCATTGTGTAAATCTAAATACTTGATGTAGAGTCTCTTCCGTATCTGGGAAGAATGGAACAAGAGCACATTTTCAACAAACTGCAGAGTCTTTGTGTAAATTGGAAGAGTGGAAAGTAGCCATACATCTGCATACCCATTGCAGTGTCTCCTCTGTATTTGGGAGCATGGAAAATGACCACATTTTAAACACATAGATCAGAATCGTTGTTTTAAATGAGAAGGATGGAAAATGGCCACAGTCTAAAACACATATTGTACAATATTTGTTTTTGTAAATAGTAAAGGTGGAAACAGACCACACATCTAGATACGTGTTGCAGAGTTTCTTCTGTATTTGGGGAGGATGGAAAGTGACCACACTTTTAAACACATACTGCAGAATTTTTTTTTTTTTTTTTTAAATGGGAACAATGAAAAGTTACCACATTTTTCAACATACTGCAGAATCTTTCTTGTGATCGGGAGGATCGTTAAGTGATGGCAGTTATAAAGTGAACACCCCTGCAGTAGAGTCTTTGCCGTATTTGGGGAGACTGGAAAATGAAATTAGCTGTGAACATTTGTGTCAGAGTCTTTGTTGTATCTCGGAGGGTTGGAAAGTGATGGTAGTTGTGAACTGAACATCCTGTGGTGGAGTCTTTGTTGTATTTGGGAAGATTGGGAAATGATGATAGTTGTTAAGTTAATATCCTGCGGTGATGTCTTTGTCGTTTTCGAGAAGGATTGAAAGTGAGCATATTTAGAAAAAAATGTATTGCAAAGTCTTTCTTGTAACTGAAATTACAGGAAAACACCATGGTTGTTAATATCTATTGCATAGGTATTGCTATAACTGGGAGGATGAAAAATAATGGTGACTATGGATAACGTCACCAGATTTTTGTTATGCTCGGGAAGGATGGAAAATGACGGTAGCTGTGAACTCACGTTCCAGGTGACTGTGACCAAGCCATTGCTGGGGGAGTCAACTGCATGCTACTGCCCGACATGTTCGTCCACCTGTGCAAGGCCAGGATGATGTCCCCTAGCGGGCTATGCCAGACCTTTTCTGACCAGGCTGATGGCTACACTCGGGCTGAAGGCTGTGGCATCGTCATCCTCAAGCGATTGAAAGATGTGAGTTCATTTGTCTTTGACATGGAATTGCTAAGGCATCAACTTCTTTCTCAGTCAGTTTCTTCCTTTCCAATCTTAGTGTCGTGTTGCAATGCTGAATCTCGAGTACATAGGGGGGATACAATCAAGATCCATGGCATATACCAACAAATATGTGATTTTCTCATCACCCCAATGTGATTAGTTTGTTCGCTTTGCTCACATGAATTTTGTTTGTCGTGACAACTATACACTGACGCCCTTACATCTAAGTCCTTGCTTCTGATTCAGGCAGTCCATCTCTTTTGTTACATTTCTTACAGGTTGGCTTCAGTGCTCAATTCGTGGATATTTTTGCGGAGAGATCTACATCTAAAATGAAAATATCGCTCTGTGATGTGTTAGAGAGGGGAAAAAAAAAAAATTATTTGCATATATATTTGTGTTTGCGCAAAACAATACGAAACAAGTGACTTTGGACTTCAGGGCCTCATGTGTAAACTATTCTTTTAAAGGCAAGGTATGTGGCATGTATATATATATATATATATATATATATATATATATATATATATATATATTGCGTGTGTGTGTGTGTGTGTGTGTGTGTGTGTGTGTGTGTGTGTGTGTGTGTGTGTGTGTGTGTGTGACCAGGCCCTACGTGACGGGGACCACATTTGGGCCACAGTCTGCACTGGCACCAATCAGGACGGACGTATGGTGAGTCCCATCACAGCGCCCTCTGGTGAGCAGCAGAAGAAGCTGCTGCACGCTGTCTACGACAAGTTCCAGGTGGACGTCAGCAAGCTGGACTACATTGAAGCTCATGGTAAGCTGAAGTATGGACATTGTTTATGGATCGATCAACTCTTTGTACATGCACATTATATGTGATAAGATTCAAAACTTTTACATGGGCATAATGTGTGCGTATATCGACATATTTTGCATAGGTATGTGGCACCGCTGTTCATTTAGTGGGGTTATTGTGAGGAAGATGGGGCTGGGGTTGGATGTCCAACACAATAACTGCTGTACTTAAAACAGATAAATGAACAAAACAAAACAAACAAACAAACACCACCACCACCACCACACCAAGAAGAAAAACTCTGGTCGAACAAGGGCAGATTTACTCGGTGTCCGAGGGGTGTTGAAGGGTAAATGTATGAATATGTTTCAGAACCTCGCCCGATTTCCAAGCCTCAAGAAGAAAATTGTAGTGTCTGCATGTGAAAAAACTGCTGTTTATTCTTTGTGAATTGACTCGCAGACGGATAACAAATTGAAAGAGTTTTTTGTTTACTATGTTCCCAGTGTGACCATAAAGATGAAACAGTCTTGTGCCGTTTGCACAAAGGCCACTCGTTTTACACCCATTCTTATCTTTCAAAAGGTGAAGAAGCTCCGTGGTGTTTTCCATATCATGTTCCACTTACAGTGAGACATACTTTTTTTTTTTAAAAGAATGTTGGGACTTGGACGATCTGAGACATAAACACTTTACAACAGACTCCATGAAAACTTTGTCCCACCTACGTAAAATTCTGAAGGAGATTAACATTTTTCATCTAATCAAGATTTTACGGAAGAAAGATTTCTCACGAAGCTTCTGGTGCGTTTGTAGAAGATGTATTTTAAAGGGATGTGTGAATGGTGTTTTTGTTTGTTTTTTGTTGATGACTTGTGAGTTGACTTCAACGTGGTGACAGCATTGATATGGCCCGTGGCGGTCGGCTGGGCTATAAGCAACATTACCTTACATTGTGCATTTGGTAGATGGTTATTTGGTAGATGGTTGTTTGGTAGATGTAATTTTCCCTTCTCATCCACCACCCCCCTCCTTTCCCTACTCCTTTCCCCAATGCCGAAGACACTTCTTCCAGAAACCTTTCAGAATGCGAGTTTTATGAATTTAGGAGACAGATCCGAAACGTTCATTTTCCTCAACCCCACCTCCACCAACATCCAGACATTATTTTCTTTATGTGTTGCATCGATTGAAAGAAAGTAGAGGGAACGGAATAATTACCATGTCTTTGGCTTGTTGGAGTTTGATTGCGTAGATTGAAGGTATTTCACTCTTCCTGTTGGTCTCACTGGGTCTGCGTCTACCTGCTGTACAGGATTTTGCTGTCTGTTCACCGCATTTCACAGACGATAGGCTCAAATTATCAAGTTCGAAGCATACATGCGGTGCGCGACTCGTAGACAAAGCCTATGTGCCGGCAGTAGACCGCCTTCACTTAACAGCCAAGATGAAGAAGCTGTCTTGTGTGGTTACTTGAGAAGGCCGCCCAGACAAGCTGAACAGTTCTCTTGCCGTGAAGAGGTTAGTTTCCAGTGTGAACAAGCAGGTGTCTGACACAGGCGAATAATGGGAAAAACGTGGCGAGTTATTCCCCCCCCCCCCCCCCCCCCCCCCCCCCCATTTCTTGCATAAAGCTATGCTTCCACTCATCGTTTTAGGACTGCTTTAGGCCATTGGATCTTGTTACATAGCCACACTAACCAAGTTTTCTTTTCTTGATTGATGATAGTAAATCTTCGAATGGTCCTGTGTGCTGCCCGATGGTTTGACGCGCTTGCTGATTGGTGATATAATCTGTGTATATGATATTCAATATGTTGCGGTAACATTTCATTTCTTTATGCTTGAATGCTTCGTTCCAGATCTGGGCTAAGGGTTTATGTCTTGCTTTGCACACAGGAAGCTGGTTTATACCTGTGCATGCAAGATCCTGATCTTAATTTTCATGGAGATGGTGTTGTCTTTCCTTACGGATTTTAATCTGGATAATATTGTGGTTGTCTATGCTGCCTTTGAGATAAGATCTAGTTTGGATCCTTCACTGCTGATGATGGATCTCGGTTCTGGCCGTGTACAGGTATATCAGTGTGCATGGCGGTTTTTGCTGGCCATCAGCTTGGTTTTCTTTGCGTTGTCCATGTTCATGATATTTCACTCAGTCCTTCAACAAGCTTGACGAGTTCTTGGTCACTGACTGCTAGACCATTAATGTCATCTGCAAATCGAAGGTTTGTGATGATTCCTCCTTCAGTACTTACTGTGCTGCGCAGCCTTGACGAATTCCAACTGAACAATGAAACAGTTCTCCGATTACACCTCTGGATATGCGCTATGGTGTGCATTTGCTGAATGATATCGATAAGTTCTATCTGTTTTAATTTCTTCATTGTGGCCATTAGTGCCTCCTGCCAGACTCTGTCTCCATGAAATCTGTCAAGACGTTGTAGAACTCCTTCTGGTGCTGGAGACGTTTTTTCCGCAAAGGGCACATAGGTTGAAAATCTGTTCGATGGTTCTTTTGCCGCTGCGGAATCCAGCATTTCTCTTCAGCAGTGATGTATCTGCCAGCGGTTGCAATCTTTTTAGAATTCTTTTAGCATAGCTTTGCTGCGCGTGCCCAATTATGGTTATATTGAGGTAGTTTCTGGTAGTGCCGATGATTTTTTTTTTTTTTTTGAAAAGGTGTGACGATTAGCGATTGAATTATGACATGGACCACTTCTCACTGTGACAAGTTTTGTACAGATAGTAGTGAAGAGATCAATTGCTGCATCTGCACCATGCTTCAAGAGTTTGACGGGGATGTTGTCAATGCCTGCAGCCTTGCGACATGTCAGCGATTTCATTACTTATGTGATATCTACAACTGCAAAGTCGTACTCATTTGAGGAATCCTGTGCTGATAGCACATTTGGATCTCCTAAGCTCTGTTGTTTGTAGCGCTCGGAGCAACATTTAGTCCACCAGCTTTTCTTTGCGTTCTTCAATTCTGTACCGATTCCCTCGTTTAAAACACTGTATTTCTTTCCGTCGGTCGTCGTGAGCGGTTTTAAGGTCTTTCTGGTGTCACAACAGTTCTCCAGGAATTTGCTGAAGAACCATGATTCTGATTTCCAGCTGCTTATTACTAGGACTTCGATGGCTGTTCCAGTCATCCTTTAAATCAAAATGGTATTCAAGGTTTTCTTCGAAGGGAAGTAATTGGGCGAACTTTCCTCCTAGGGTCCCTAGAACTTGTTGAACGATATTTAGATATTTCGGTCATCAAGACTGAATTTGAGATGGTTGTTTTTCACTCTTCTGTTGTTCTTCAAACATACTTCAAAGCTCATCATAACAATGTCGTTGTGTCAATTTCTAACGGGCGTATTAATCAGTCATTGGTGCTCTCATTACAATAGGGCCCCACCAAAATTATTCCAGTATTTTGATGCATCTGCACCAACTTTGGCATTCAAGTCAATCTGAACGACAAGGATGTCTTTCTTGTCAGCTTTACTAATAATTGTTTGCAGCTGGACGCAGAAATGTTCATCCTGCTCATCATCATAATCCGGTGTGGGGGCATAATCTGCATTACAATGATGTTAAATGGCTTCACTTGGAAGCGTATGATTCTAATTAAGCTGGAAACAGGTTGGCGCCTAAGTATAGCGTTATTAATGTTTTAACTAAAAAAATCCCAGTCCGTGTAAATGCTTGTCATTTCTGCTGCACTGTAGTACAGGACGTATTCTTCTTCTGTGTATGCTTCTTTGTTGTTCCCCCATCTTATTTCATAGAGGACGAAAACGAGCCATGAGTATCTGTCCGTTTCACGGGCCAGTGCGTTCAATTTTCAGCCTGCCATGGTGTTTTTTGCAATGCATAGGCAAATGTAATGACATTTTTTTCCTGCTGAAAACCGTCTGCTATCCACCTCTTCCTAACGTTTCTGTTTCTTCTAACTGATTACTCGCCCGTTAGGAGGTGTGGGAGGGGATGATAGGCGTGGGGGTAGGTTTCTTACCTGAAGGCCCTCTGCTGTCCAGGTCTGTCTAGATTGCTTCCTACCAACTACATGACCAGTATGCTGGGGGATGGGTGGGTTGTGTGAGGGGGTGTTTTTTCTCTGAAGACCTTACATTGTCAGGATTTCTGTAGTTTTCCCCTGCTCACCACATGCCCTGTAAGGACGAGGGTGGTTGATGAGAGCTTCTCTGAAAATCTTCTGCCATCAGCCTCACCTTGGAGTTTCTTCTTACAGATTATATGCCCTGTAGATGTGGAGAGGTATGTGTAGTATATGTGTGTGTGTGTGTGTGTGTGGGGGGGGGGGGGGGGGGGGCTTCTCCAATAACTTCTTCTGCTGTCCATCCCACCCTAGAGTTTCTCTTTGAATGAGGGATAGGATAGACGTACGGGAGGAGGAGGGATGGCCCTTCATCTCAGCAGACCTCTGCTGTCTAGCTCTGCCGAGATTTTTTTCTTACTGACTACATCCCTGTATGAGGGACAGGGGAGGGTTTGGGGGTGGGGGCTCTTTCTCTGAAGACCTGCTCTCCAGCTTTTCCTATAATTCCTTTCTACCGACCAAATGCCTTGTATGAGGGGATGGAAAGAGGGAGGGGGGATGGAGGGCGGGGCTTCTTGTCTGAAGACCGTCGCCTGTCAGGTTGTCGATGGGCTTTCTTCCACACACTATATACCCTTTTTGAGGGAGAACAGAGGGAAGGGCACATGGCCTTTTCTCTGAAGACTTTCTGCTGCCTAGCTGTCCCTTGGAGTTTTTCCTCTGACTACCTGCCCTATATGAAGGAGACGGGGAAGAGGGGGGTGGGGGGGGAGGTCTTCTTCTCTGAAGTTCTTCTGCTGTCCAGTTCTCCTTAGAATTGTTTCCGACTAATTACATGCCGTGTGCGGGTATGGGGGTGGGATGGGAGATGGGGAGCTTGGGGATGGGGGTGGAGAGGAGGCTTCTTGTTTGAATATCTTCCGCTGTCAAGTTCCCAGAGTTTCTTCCTTCTGGCTACTTGGAGAGGGGTAGTGGAGGGGGTGGGGGGGGGGGGGGGGGGAGGGAGTCTTTTCTTCTTCTGAACATTGTATGCTGTCCAGCTTTCTTCGGCATTTCTTCTTACTACCTATATTTCCTCTATTGGCATTATCCTCATGTACTTCATTCCAGTCTGGCCATATGCAGCCACATCTGGGTCGTCCTCACACACCCAACGCCAATAGTCCACAGTGAGCAATCACTGCCAACTGTCTGAACATTCCGCCAGAGCAGACACAACACTGCTGCCGAGTCTCTTTCATGGTTTTCAGTGATAGCTGATCCGGCATACACAGTCAACATCTGAAACAAGCCCATAGTGACGAAGCTGTGGAGCTAGCCTGAATAAAGAGTTCCCTTCTGGAGAGATATCAGCATCACTTCATTCACCTGACAGTCCCTATGACTTGAGCGTGGGCTCACTACAGATAACAATGCGAAGATATGTCAGAAATGAGGTCATCACCAGCCACAGACGTTTAGACTTTGTGTTTGCCTTGTTTATGATTAGCGGGGAGGATGACGATGATACTAATGGAATTTCACTTTGGTCTGGCTCTGCAGACTCTACATTTCCTTAACTGACGTATTTTAGTGTCAGTCAGGACCAAGAGATTGAGAGTTGTCGCAATGTTGGTTGGAATAATAGAGCAACACGCTAAGAGACGCCGTCATTAAGTGAATACATCATGACCAGATGGATTGTTATGAATCATTTAAACAATGTAGATACATAGTTAAAACCAATGTACCTAATTAGATCCGGGATACCTTTCTGTCCAGGGACAGGCACGCCCACAGGGGACCCGGTGGAGGTGAACAGTATTGCCTCGTTCCTGAAGGAAAAAGCCAGGCTCGACAGCGCTACATCGGGTCTGTGAAGACCAACATTGGACACACTGAGTCTGCCTCAGGTGTGCTTGGTGTCATAAAACTGTGTCTAATGATGAAGTATGACACCATTGTCCCTTCTCTTCACTGTGATGAGGTTAACCCTGCTATTGATTTGGCTGCCTCAAAGTTTTCCATTCCAAAAGCTCCCGCTTCTTGGTGTGTTGCCGACAAAGTTTGTTGTTGTAGTAGTTTTGGGTTTGGGGGAAGCAACTGCCATGCGGTCTTACAATCTGTCAGAAGAAAGATGTCAAAGAGGACAAGCGAGATGGCTCCTGCATTGTGTGCTTTTCTGGCAGAAACTTCAAGTCACTGAAGGGCAGTCTGGAAGATCTGATCAAAGATCAAGACACCAGTGAGCTCAACATCCACGATGTGTCCTACACCAGCACTGTCCGCAGGGATCATCACCGATGCAGAGTTGCTTTTCTCGTGGAGGACATGCAGGACCTGCGAAATGCTGTAGGACAACGACTCTCTCTTGACCAGTGGTTCCAGCCAGCACCTCCCAGCCAGCAGAGAGTCATTTTTGTTTTCTGTGGTATGGGCACATCTTGGGAAGGATGGGACGGGAGCTACTGGAACAGCATCATGTCTTTAAAAAACACTCTGTTGGAGGTGGACAAGCACCTGTCAACCTATGTTCCCTGGTCGCTCACAGAGAGACTTAGAAATGAAGATCCATCCAAAGATCTCTTGCTGGAACCCATCGCTGTCTTTGCCTGTCAGGTCGGCCTTGTTGAAGTGTGGCGAAGTCTTGGAATTAAGCCAGACTGTGTTGTGGGTCAGAGTATAGGAGAAGTGGCTGCAGCTTACGCTGCTGGATGTTTCGGCCTGCCTGATGCTGTGAAGATAGTTTATCACCGTAGTAAACTGTTGGCCGAGGTCACGGGAGGCGCCATGGTGGTGGTGCTGATGTGGAGGTGGATAAGGTCAGACATGTGCTGGCAGAGTGTGAGGAAGGTGCCAGTGTATCACAGGAATACAGCAGTAAAGCGTGTGCCGTCAGTGCTCGTGCTGACGTCATGCCAAGTATCAAACGCACACTTCAGGCAAAACTAAATTCCAGCAATACTAATGCAGATCAAAGATCTCGATGTCCGTGTTGCTTATCACAGTCCTCATGTCAGTCACTGTGCAGAGAAACTAGCCAAACAGTGAAGGGAATGGTTGCTCGTCCACCTTCAGTAGCCATGCAGTCCAGCGTCAATGGTTCTTCCTTGTCTACCTCACCTGACGCTGACTACTGGGCAATGAACCTCAGAGACCCTGTCTTGTTGAAACAAGCCGTTACTGGCGCTGTCAAGGAGTCCACAAAAGCTGTAGTTCTAGAGATTGGACCACGGCCTGTCTTGAAAGTTCACCTGAAAGATATGCTTCCCAGTCAGAGGATCACTTTGGTCCCCTCCATGCAGGAGCCACCTGAAATGATCACGTTGCTCAAGGCTGTCATCACTTTATACGAAGAAGGCTTAGATGTCACGTGGACGGCAATGCCTAGCAAAAGGCAACATGCCTACAGAGGTTCCGAGATACTGCTTCAGTAAAAGATACCTAACCGAGACAACGGAAATCAAACTGATCCTTCAGCGTGGTCTGGATCTGTTCAACAAGAACCACCTGTACACTTTCCCTGTTCGGGATAACACAACTTCATTTCTGTTGATGGTTTCCCCTCTGCTCAATCCTACAGTCTACGATCATATGATATCTGGGAAGATCATTCTTCCCGGAGCTTTCTTGGCTGAAGCGTGTCTTGCTGTCGCTCACTACCGCCAGATAGCTCATCCAGCAGTCATTATTGAGTTGAAACACGCCACATCACTGACAAACAGTGAGGTCGCTGATATGACCGCTGAATTTGAAGACATTGAAAACTCTACCAATGGCTGGCTTCCACCTTTGATCATACGGAGAGAAGGCCAACGATTGGCGTCAGCGCAGCTGAAGGAGTGCAGCCAGCTATCGCAGGAGGCGGTCAATGTAGAGTACATCCTGTCCAGGTGCAAGGAGCTCGTTGACAAGAGCACCATATACTCTGCTCTAGGGAAGTATGGTTTTCAGTATGGACCAGCATACTCGCTGCTGGAGCATGCTACAAGACGGCAGGTGAATGTTTAGCTCTACTGAAAGTGCCCAGTTCTATCCAGGATGAAGTCAAGAACACAACTCTCCATCCTAGTATACTGGATTGCATGCTGCAGACCTCGGTGATCACAGTGGACAATTCAAAGCACTTCACTTTGCCAAAAAGCATAGGACAGCTGACTGTCTACAGACCAGTGGAGTCCTCAATGTACGTCCACACACGTGTGAAGGAAACTGGCCAACGACGTTCTGTCTTTGATCACCGCTTGCTGTCAACAACAGGTCAGGTCATTGCCGATATATGCGACTTTGTCGTTCTATCCATTCATGCACAGCTGTCAAAGCTGACATTGTTGACAACAGAATGGAACAAGATCACAGAAGTACCCAAACACTTCCACGTGGATATTCCTAAAAATCCTCAGGAAAAGACAACTTTACTGTTCGTCACAGATACTGAGTCAGGGACAAAGGCCGCAATATCATTGTAAGCTTCACAGACAAGATAACTGTAGCTGATGCGGTCAAAGCAATAGAAGAGACTGTACCAGATCAGGAAGCTCTGTCGGGTGTGGTGTGTGTCTGCTCAGCGGAGACCAATGACGCGGCAGACAGTGATGCCATTCAGAAGCGAGTGATCAGCCTGTGTCTCCTGATTCAGACCATCATGCAGACCATGAAGAAACTGTCCCTCACCATTCCTTTCTACGTCTGCACCACCAACGCCTGGCCAACAGTCCCGGGGACTGCAGACAACACCAGGACCAACCCTGTGGCCACTGCTTTGTGGGGACTCATGAGAACAGTCGTCATGGAAAAAGTGTACAGCCATGTCACAACGGTGGACCTCTGTTTTCCATCAGGCTTGAGCGACGTGTCCCTGCCTGCTGTGTTCAGCTATCTGGCCAACACTGAGGAGTTGCAGGATTATCCCGAGCTGATGATCACAACACAAGGTGTGTTTGTTAACCACGTGGTGAAAGACAACTCTACAGCACTGTCTCGTCATCTTCAAAGAGTGACGGAAATGAAGAACAGAGATGGAAAGGGCAACGAACAAACTGCGAAGACGGTCCTTGCGATAGATAATAACAGCAAAAGAGGAATTCAGGCCTGGCACCAGTTGTACTGCATGGACAAGCGTTTGCACTTGGAGTAGAGGAACTGTTCAGTGGAAAGCACCTTCATCCTTCAGAACAGTCAGCACCCCCCATCTGCGCATAACGTGATAGCCATCGAAACGACAGGTTTCGTGGCAGACACATCCAAGGAAGACGTGGTCTGCTGCTGCCCAGTGAAAGTCAAACCAGAAATCCATGTACCTGCAGAAACAGTTCTGCCCATATCAGCACTGCCGGACTATCAGCTGGGTGACATTACCAAACTTGTGATGTTGTGGGAGTTACAGTGCAGCGTTCAGGGGCAAGATGTGACCATTCTTGCGTCCCAGTGAGACTCACTATTTGGCAGAACTGTTCAAAACGTTGTGCTTCACGTCAAATAAGAGCACGTCAAAGCTTGTCAACATTGTTTTAGTTGAAGACCTAGACCATCCAGTGGAATTTCGTGGCAGCGTTGTCAGCATGGTTTACCTTGAGACAACGTTGATGTCATTCATCACGGATCATTGGCAGAACCCAGAACGTCTCGTGACCTTCACACCTCTCATGTCACCTGAAACTTTCTCAATGATGATCTGCGACAGACTGGATATCGAACTGACGCTGGTGAATCCTCAGACACTCCTCCTTCCAAACAATCTGAAGAAGACTGTCCCACAAGTGCAGTCATGGGTAAGAGCTAATGCATCATCCATGAAAGAATTTGCTCAGGCATTGCATCGAGTGCCTGAGAAAAGAACCACTGTTGACGTCAACAGATTGTTTCAGTTTAAGAGATATGCTGCTGATGTTCCACAAGGCACCTGCAGCACCGAAACGTGTTTCCGGAAAGATGGTGCTTACGTTGTAGTAGGAGGGCTCACTGGTCTTGGGTGGATCTGTGTGGAGTTCCTAGCTGGCCAAGGTGCTGGCTATATTGCCATACTGAATAGAAGCAGCCCATCTGCTGACAAAGTAAAGGCTATAACCAACCTCTCGCAGAAACACAACTGTCAGATCCAGGCCTATCAAACAGACGTCACTTCCTTGAAATCTATGCAAGACATCTTCAGCAACTTGGGGTCCACCCGTTTCATTATTCGTGGGGTCTTCATGGGAGCGGCAGTGCTGAAGGACAGGTCCTTTCTGGCAATGACTGAAGAAGAGTTCGACAAAGTCCTTGGACCCAAAATCAAAGGTGCTTGGAACCTCCACCAGCTGACCAAGAAACTTCCTCTGGATTACTTTGTTCTGCACTCGTCTATCGTGTCAGTCTTGGGCAACGCGGGTCAAGCTAACTATGTCGTGGGAAACGCCTTTATGGACGGCCTGGCTTGGTACAGACGTCATCTTGGGCTAGCGGCACAGACCATCAACTGGGGTCCTCTGGAAACAGGTCTGCTTGACCAGCAAGATGTCCTGAAGCAGAAAATGGAGTCTGCTGGGTTTCATATCTCCGGTCACCAAGAAATCACCAACACACTGGCCACAGTTCTAAGTCTGAAACCAAGCCAGGCTGTAGCTGCCAGAATCGACCCCGCTTTGTACGCCAAAGGGCTGTACTCCACACCGTCCCGGCCAGTCGTACTGAGGTTCGAGAAGTTTGCACCCCCTATCAAAGTCAACAGGCAGGGCACTGCTGCCAATTCCGTGGACGTATCCAGAATCAAGTTTCTGAACCAGAAGACCGATATCATGCCTACGAATCCTACCTGAGTGAGATTGTCAGTCATCTGCTGGTGATGGAGATGACACAGGTGTCCTGCAGCGTCCCTCTCAAGGACATAGGGCTGGATTCAATGTCCGGCACTATGCTGGTGGAGCAGATTCGGAATGACACTTCTTTTCACATTGCGGAAGCAGAGGTCTCACTGGAACAGTCACCCATCACGTCTCTGGCCAGGATTCTAGATCAGTGTGCCAGTGGCGTGGCAAAGGACACGTAGAGTCGGTGAGAGATGCGATGACGAGGGGCATCACTTTTCATTCCAGACTGAATGGAAACCGATAAGGCTGGACAAACAGGCCAGCATGTATGTGTGTGTGTGTGTGTGTGTGTGTGTGTGTGTGTGTGTGTGTGTGTGTGTGTGTGTGTGTGGCAAGGGGAGAGAAGAGGGGGTGGGGGAGGGCTGAGGGTGAGAAGACAAGAGGAGGGGTTTAGCTATATTTTTACGCATGGCTAGGGGTGTCTCTGTGTGTTTGCTTTGCATAGTTAAAGAATTTTTACATGGATGAAGTAGTATAAGCTTCTCATGAAAAGAGTAGAGGCAATATGGAGTTCAGCAGTATATTTTGTTCATATGATGCTGTATCTTACGTTGCGTATGAGTGATCATGGGCTGATTGTGCCCTGTTAAGCAGCTGTAAGTATTTATGATAGCAATGAACAATGATTGTCCGCATCATATAACGGATTGTTCATTGATGATGATGTGTGATAATGATAGTGGTGGTGGTGACAAAGATTTCCTGAGCAGCAGAGGGCCTGGTTGTAGAAATCAAAATGGTACTCCATCTGTGTATTTCCACGAATGGCATTGTTCCAAAATTTTTGGGGGGGTTTATTGTTAAACTGTTTGAAATTTTTTGTTTTCATTATTTCTTTTTCATGAAGTTGATTCTACAAACATGGTATGGTGTTTAAGGATGGGTAAGCTTGGAACAAAACGTAAGCCGCTGTCTTAACTTCATAAACAACATTCATGAGATTCTGCATTTCCTTGTTATAAAGGTGGAAAGGTAATAATTTCCGAGTAAACTCTGTAAAATAAATAAGAATTGTATTCCTTAGATCTTAGATTTCATCAATCTATGCTATGATCAGCCTACAAATTTGCATTACATTTATCGTGTGTTAGAAAATACGCTATGCATCACTACGATAGTATTTTGGATGTAAAAACTCTACAATGGAGATGGGTACATTTGTTTTTCTTACATCCGATAGAACATACTAATGTTACTATGAGATATGTATTATGGACACAAAGGAACCTTCATTGCAAAGGAGCTGAACAAATCTTTTAATGTGACTTCTTGTCACAAAGAAAATCATATTCATCGACCAAAGTGATAAGCTTCTTTGGTGATGTGGCACTGCTCCGCTTATACGCTTGAATGTGGTGTGGTTAATTTTGTTGACTAATATGAATTTATACTGCAGCACTTTGTTGGCCTTTGATATATAATTGATCAAATTACCTGTTAATGATTATGCTTTTTTTGTCTACCTACTGCTGTCTGTAAAAGTAATTATTCTGACACTACAGTTTTTATTTTCTTTCGACTACTGTGTGTGCTCATTGCATATTTAGGGGCCGGAATAGCTCAGTGGTAGAGCGCCGGACTCGTAATCTTGGTGATCCTGGGGTTGCGGGTTGGAATCTCTGCCGGGCCGTTTCGGTACAGGGGATTTTTCCCTCGGAGTTAACATTGGTTCTGACTCCATTTACCATACAGTCCTTCGAATGAGACTATAAACCGAGGTTCCGTGTGTGAACGCATGCATAACATCTTAATCTTGCACACACGTAAAACCCCATCACCAACTTTCGGAAGAGAAGGCCAGTTCGGCCGTTGGTATGGATGACACGTTACACATAGCATGCACCCTGCGTAAGTAATGGAAAGAATGAAGAAAAAAAAGGTAACTGAATGAACGATATTGACCGGATGACACGGGAAACGGCTGAATGATGCGCCGGAAGGCAGATCTTCAGTTGGCACTACCGAGGTAGGCAGCCCGTTGTGTAAACGAGAGTGTTTATTACATCATATTTAAAGTGCTTAGAGCCCTAATCTTGAGAGATTAGGCGCTATAAAAATTATCATTATTATTATTATTATGTTTATTTCGAAGACCTTTTTGTTGTCTACATACACCTGTTTGTACAAAATACATTTTTCTTCCTGAATGCAGTTTTTTTTTTTCTAAATCTCTTGATGCTGCTCATAAGAACTGCATTTTCAGTTACATAGCTTTTCTAAATTTTTTTTTTTACTTATCGCTGTCTGTATGAATTGTGTTTTTTACTTCGAAAGTATCTTGCATTCTTCTTACTTTTGTTTGTTAAGAAGTCATTTTTCATTACAAGGCAGAGTTTTTTTTCTTCTCCCGAACTTCCATATGTACAAATTACATTTTCACATCGGAGACATATTTTTTTTAATCTTATTACTGTCAGCATGTATTATTTTTTTTCTCTTCGAAGACAATTGTTACTCACTACTAAAATTTCGTAAAGTAAACTTTGGAAGTTGAATGTATTTATTTTTCTCCCGCAGACTGCACAAGTTATACTTTGAAGGATTTTTTTTTCATATTGCTTTCTTTTTTGAAATGTGCTTTTACTTTAAACGGTAGTGTTTTTCTTTCATCCTTGCGGTGTATATAAGTTATGTTTTTACTGTAAAAGCAGATTTTTTTTGTCCATACGTCTATTTCACCCAGTAGCATTCACGTTAAATCCTCTGAGCACGCTACGGGGTTCTCGTCTTCCAGTTTAAACCGTTAAGACTTTGCATGTTCGCCTCATCCCATCTAAGACCATAGTACAACTGTGTAGTCCCAGTCTTCCCAAGGAAGCCCGGAGCACACCGCGTCGCTTCAATCTTCCGATCTGAGCGAACAGACCACTGTGTGGTGCCAGTCTTCCCATTCGAGCCCATAACACACTTTGAGGTCCCATTCTTCTCATCTGAATCACTAGCACAGCCTGTGGTCTCAATCTTCCCATCTAAGCCCATGGCACAGTATGTGGTCCCAATCTTCCATCTGAGCCCATAGCACAGTGTGTGATCCCAATCTTTCCATCTGAGCCAGTAGCACAGTGTGATCCCAATCTTCCCATCTGAGCCCATAGCACAGTGTGATCCCAATCATCCTATCTAAACTCTAACGTGGTTTCAATCTTCCCATCTGAGCCCACTGCACAGTGTGTGGTCCCAATCTTCCTGTCTGCGTCCTTAGCAAGCTGTGTGATCCCAATCATCCCATCTAAACTCAGAGCACATTATGTTGTCCCAATCTTCCATCTGAGCCAGTAACACAGTGTGATCCCAATCATTCCATCTAAACTCAGAGAATATTATGTGGTCCCAATCTTCCATCTGAGCCCATGGCACAGTGTGTGATCCCAATCTCCCCATCTGAGCCAGTAGCACAGTGTGATCCCAATCATCCCATCTAAACTCAGAGCACATTACGGTCCCAATCTTATCTGAGCCCATACCACAGTGTGTGGTCCCAATCTTCTATCCGAGCACATGGCTCAGTGTGTGATCCAATCTTCCCATCTGAGCCAGTAGCAGTCTGATCCCAATCATTCCATCTGAGCCCATAGCACAGTGTGATCCCAATCATCCCATCTAAACTCAGAGCACACTGTGTGGTCCCACTCTTCCCCTCCGAGTCCATCCCACACTGTGTGGTCCCACGCTTCCCCTCTGAGCCCATGCCACAATGTGTGGTCCCCACTCCCCCCTCTGAGACCATGCCACACTGTACATGTGGTCGCACTCTTCCCCTCTGAGCCCATTCCACACTGTGTGGTCCCACTCTTCCCATCTGAACCCATCCCACACTGTGTAGTCCCACTCTTCCCATCTGAGCCCATTCCACACTGTGTGGTGCCACTCTTTCCATCTGAGCCATCCTACACTGGGGTGCCAATCTTACCATCTGTGCCCATCGCATACTGTATGGTCCCAATCTTACCATCAGAGCCGTTAGCATTATATGTTGTTTCGGCTTTTATGATTGCGATTGTGTTTTATTCTTCCTTCCATTTCCTCGCTTGATTTGTGTGGTGTAGAGTGATTTACATCTTGCATCATTTATCTAACACTTGAAAGAAAATCAGTAAAGATTTTCTTACCAGCTTCACAAAAAGACATATGACTGCATTCGGATTGTGATGGTGATTATGGTTTCCTATACCGATCGAACAGACGAGTAGAGCAGTCGCAGGGTGGGGGGAGGAATTTGGCGGGAGGGTGGAGGGGGGGGGGGGGGGGGGGGGGCAGGTTATGTGTCGATTTTGACCCTCATGTGGCGACAGTTGACCATCCCTGAGACATGCAACTGGTCAAAGACATTGCAAGAGAAGGAGTTTGATCTGTGAGGCGAGGCCATGCTTCCTCCTGTTCCTCTTTGCCTAAAGGGAAGTCGTTCTATTCAGCAACGATAGCATAAATATATGAAATACAAGGAGAAGGGTTGCCTATAGAGTGCATATTTCCGCAACACCAGTAAGCAATTTTGAACTGAATCATGCTTTACAACTTGTCTGTAACCTCCCCCCGCCCCCCCCCCCTCCCCCCTGCACCCCAACCACATTGTGGAAGTTCAGGAGTTTACTGTATTTCCATTTGTATACTTAGCAAACTTCTAAAGGTATATGGTAAAGCTGTAGGTTTCTACTCCTAGCATGTTTTATTATGTGTTTGTTAGATTACGTGTGCGAAGTTGCTCACCATTGTCACTGACCTCGACGGAAGTTATCGGTCAGCTTGCTATTTCTCTGTGTGGTGTTTGCCAATAAAGAGCTGAATTTCTTTTCTTCCCTAGAAATGATGTGGTTTGAATGAATGGTATGTTTGTAAAGCATCTTAACGGCGAATTGATCTGATGATGAGCCTAGAGAATCCAGTGCCTTCACCAGGAACTCACATCGCCACCATCACCCTCTCCGTCACACACACACACACACACACATACACACACGCACGCAAACACACTACATACATACATACATACAATATATATATATATATATATATACAATAAAACAATAAATTCCAAGGATAAGTACCGAGCACCATTCCAGCAACTTACAGAGCAGCTAGGTGTTGCAATGACTGCAAGAAATATTGAATTATAAACAAAGCTTGCTCTTATGTCTCAGATTGTAGAAATAGTGGGGTGATAAGCCTTCATATCTGCAGTGGTAGATGATTCTGCCTAACTGACAGTATGTGCTTGAGCTTTGTTTATAATTAATATTTCTTGCAGTCATTGCAACACCTAGCTGCTCTGTAAGTTGCTGGAATGGTGCTCGGTACTTATCCTTGGAATTTATTGTTTTATTGTAATTTAGTCCCTTGCGGATTCATTCCAAGAACTGGCCCTCAGCACTTGTCTTAAGAGGTTATCTTTTTATATTTTCTACTTTTTCACAAAGAAAATGTAGTTTGTTTTGCTCTTTCATGATTTTCTTTTGCTTCTTAGGTGGCACCTTTGGTTAGTTTTTTTTTGAAAACTCAACAAACATACTACGGTATTGCACACCAGCCTTTTCTGGTATAGCATTCTTCTTAAAACCGAAAAGGCAGCAGAGAGTCAAATTACCACTTTCCGTGGTCACTGAGGAGAAACAATCAGGTTTCGAAATATCGGTATCTGACCAGGAGTTATATGTTAGTGAGCTTTCTCCCCATTGGAATATCGGTATCTGACAGGAGTTATATGTTAGTGAGCTTTCTCCCCATTGGAGATGGTCCGCCTTGGAGACTATAAGCTTGCTGAAGGTTCATTTTGAGAAGCATTTATTATTTCCCCATTCACCCACTCAAGCACATACTGTCAGTTAGGCAGAATCATCTACCACTGCAGATATGAAGGCTTATCACCCCCCCACTATTTCTACAATCTGAGACATAAGAGCAAGCTTTGTTTATAATTCAATATTTCTTGCAGTCATTGCAACACCTAGCTGCTCTGTAGTTGCTGGAATGGTGCTCGGTACTTATCCTTGGAATTTATTGTTTTATGTAATTTAGTCCCTTGCGGATTCATTCCAAGAACTGGCCCTCAGCACTTGTGTCTTAAGAGGTTATCTTTTTATATTTTCTACTTTTCACAAGAAAATGTAGTTTGTTTTGCTCTTTCATGATTTTCTTTTGCTTCTTAGGTGGCACCTTTGGTTAGTTTTTTTTGAAAACTCAACAAACATACTACGGTATTGCACACCAGCCTTTTTCTGGTATAGCATTCTTCTTAAAAACAAAAGGCAGAGGAGTCAAATTACCACTTTCCGCGGTCACTGAGGAGAAACAATCAGGTTTCGAAATATCGGTATCTGACCAGAGAGAAATAATCAGTGAGCTTTCTCGAAATTGGAATATCGGTATCTGACCAGGAGTTATTATATGTTAGTGAGCTTTCTCCCCATTGGAGATGGTCTCCCTCTTTTGGAGACTATAAGCTTGCTGAAGGTTCATTTTGAGAAGCATTTATTATTCCCCATTCACCCACTCAAGCACATACTGTCAGTTAGGCAGAATCATCTACCACTGCAGATATGAAGGCTTATCACCCCCTATTTCTACAATCTGAGACATAAGAGCAAGCTTTGTTTATAATTCAATATTTCTTGCAGTCATTGCAACACCTAGCTGCTCTGTAAGTTGCTGGAATGGTGCTCGGGTACTTATCCCTTGGAATTTATTGTTTTATTGTAATTTAGTCCCTTGCGGATTCATTCCAAGAACTGGCCCTCAGCACTTGTGTCTTAAGAGGTTATCTTTTTATATTTTTCTACTTTTCACACGAAAATGTAGCTTGTTTTGCTCTTTCATGATTTTCTTTTTGCTTCTTAGGTGGCACCTTTGGTTAGTTTTTTTTTTTGAAAACTCAACAAACATACTACGGTATTGCACACCAGCCTTTTTCTGGTATAGCATTCTTCTTAAACCGAAAGGCAGAGGAGTCAAAGGCGCGGTCACTGAGGAGATTACCAGGTTTCGAAATACCGTCATCTGACCAGGAGTTATATGTTAGTGAGCTTTGTCCCCATTGGAGATGGTCTCCTGCCTTGGGAGACTATAAGCTTGCTGAAGGTTC
>JADBJO010000504.1:357500-407500 GCA_016801955.1 Conus betulinus | reverse complement strand
TACACCCCCTCACTCAATTTCCCCATCCCACCATATTTACATCCATACTCCATGTACATAGATAACATATTAATAACATAACATGTGGAGTATAATAATCATATACACCCCAAACACCATCTCGGCCATCCAGGTATGCACACTCGTAGACACATGCACATGCGAACAGCCATATGCACCTACATTTTTTTTTTATAGGAGTTTCAACCCCCCCACCCCCCCCCGAGCTTTTTGTTTGTTTTTTTTCCTCATACATACCCTCAAGCGCCCCCGTCCAAGCATAAGACTCCTCCTCTACCACTCTCTCTCTTTCTTTTACACTCTCTCAAGCGCCCCCCCCAGCATAAGACTCCTCCTCTACCATTACCTCTTTTTCTCATCTCTAGTTCTGTTTACCTTTTTTCCTCTATCTGCCTTTCTTTTTTCCCAATTACACACACACACACACATACACACACACACACGCGTCCGCGCACGCACGCGCGCGCGCTCACACACACACACACACATCTTTGAACACGTAATCGTCCGTTTACGTATATGCTGTCATGCGTCATTGCCGATACGTATTTAGTTGTTTTTTTTTTATGTCCCAAGTCCTGAAGTGGTCTATGACGGAAATGTTGTAGATTTTTTTTTCTTTTTTTTGAAATCTTCTAAACATCCACAAAGACATTACGCATGTTCATGTATTTAATCTCAAGATAACAAACCTATGAATAAGTGAATGGACACATAAGTGTACAGATACATTCATGCAATGAATGAATAAATGACTGACGTGGAGTCAATCAGTGATGCGAGGATAGCTTTTACATTTCAATGTTTGGGGCAAATTAGTCCAATAAAAGATATTCATTTTAACGCAGTAGAAAAGACAGGAACATCTTGCGTACGTACAAAAATACACACCAAAGGTTGTGTTATTCACCATGATTCATTCTGTAGCTTTCTGATGTCTGCCTTTGAATCTGTATCTGATTCTGATGTTAAAGAAATGATCATGAAAACTCCCATCAAGACATGTTTTAGACCCACTACCATTTTCTCTGTTGTCTCTTGTCATTGATGATTTGGTGCCATATATTACCGCAGTTGTGAATGAATCTCTAAGCTCAGCCTGTTTTTCCTTCTGTATTCAAAACTGCAGTCGTTAAGACCTTTACTTGAGAAACCCTCCCTTGATGCTGATAATCTTTAAAACTACAGGCCTGTTTCTAATTAAGCTTTCTTTCTAAACTCATTGAAAAGGTTGTCCTTCAACTTCACAATCACCTACAGGGCAACAACCTCCTCTGCCCTTTACAGTCTGCTTACGCTCTGGTCACAGTACAGAAATGGCTCTCTGAAAATCTCTTCTTGACATATCTGGTGCTTTTGACACCATTGATCATTCAATTCTTTTGTCTCGTCTGCACGAAACTTTCGGTATTCCTGATAAAGCACTGTCATGGTTTCAGTCTTATTTATCTCATCGAATTCAACATGTCCCTGTAAATGGTTTCTCCTCTCAACCAACTATTTTCCAGTACGTCGTTCCGCAAGGATCCGTTTTGGGGCCCCTCCTTTTCATACTCTACACCCATCCTATCGCTGACATTGTTCCCCTTCATAGCCTGTCTCACCACTGCTTTTCAGACGACAATCAAACTACATATCGAGCGATAACTCTGTCAGCTGCCTTCTGCAATCCAACGCACACTATCGTGTATCATTGATATAAAAATCTTGGATGATAGTTAACAAACTTCAGCTCAGCAACGAAAAAAAAACTGAAAATTTTTATGATCTTCTTTGCACCCAAAAGACTTCTTTCACCTGACTGTATCCCAAACTCTATCAAATTGGAAAATGGCCTTTTTCAGACATCTTCATCTGCACAGAATTTAGGTGTTACCCTCAACTCATTACTTTCCTTCCAGCAACATGTTTCCACAGTCTGCCGTGTCTGTTACTTTGAGCTTCGCCACATTGGTTTTGTGCGACAGCTTCTCTCTGTTGATGCCACAAAAACCAAACCCTTGTTTCTGCCTTCATTCATTCTATCTAGACTTGATTACTGTAGTTCTCTTCTAGCTGGCTGTCCCCAGAATCTTCTTAGTCGTCTCCAGAAAGTACAAAACAATGCTGCTCGTTTGATTCTCAGACATACCAGATCTCCTCATGTCACTCCCTTATTTCTTTCTCTTCACTGGCTGCTGGTCGAAAAACGAATAGACTATGCAAACTTTCCTTATTCTGCTTTAAATCTTTGAATGGCTTAGCTCCTTCTTATACCTTTCTGATCTCCTTCATCTCTATGTTCCTTCTTGGCAGCTGCGTTCTTCTACCGACAACACTCTGCTCAAAGTTCCTCGATTTTGAACTAAAACCTATGGCGATCGTTCTTTTTCTTTTCAGGGTCCGGTTTCTTGGAAGAGACTCACAATATCTTTGCGTAGTTCGTGCTCTCTGTCTTCCTTCTAGGCATCTCTAAAAACAACCCTCTTCACCTATCAACAGCCGTTATTTCTTCCCTTCCCCATCAAATTAATCCTGCGACTAATGTACATCTCTGTGTATGTGTGTGTGTGTTTTGTGTGTGTGTGTGTGTGTGTGTGTGTGTGTGTGTGTGTGTGTGTGTGTGCGTGCGTGTGTGTGTGTGTGCGTGTGTGTGTTTGTGTGCGTGTTTGTGTGTGTGTGTGTGTGTGTGTGTGTGTGTGTGTGTGTGCGCGCGCGCGCGTGCGCGCACGCTTTTCTGTCCGTTGTTGTGCGACAGTGTGTGTGGGATCATGTGTGGTGTGTGTGTGTGTGTGTGTGTGTGTGTGTGTGTGTGTGTGTGTGTGTGTGTGTGTGTGTGTGTGTGTGAATATGCACCCTTGTTTGTAGATGCATGGTGCTTGTTGCAATATTCATCACCGTGTACGAGTTGATGGCTTCCCATTTTGAAGAAAAGAGGAATTGTTACACGGGATGAGAACTGCTGCCCTCGTAATCATGGGAACGTTCGCCATTCTGAGCAGAAGAAAAGTCACCACTATCCACAGAGGGTGGTCGGGCAATATGAGCAGGAACACTGCCTTTCTCAACGGAACATTCGCCACTCTGAGCAGAAGAAAAGTCACCACTATGCACAGAGGGTGGTCGGGCAATATGAGCAGGAACACTGCCTTTCTCAACTGAGGAAACGCTATTTTGAACTGACTGCGTCTCAGCAATGTTCCCAGCAGTACTCGCCTCTGGTCCAAGCAATGACAGAACAGCAGGTAGAAAGAAGACGGCATGCAGCAACCCAAAGAAGATGACAAGAAACATGACTTTGAAGAAGGACTGAAGATGTAGGAGGAGGAAGCCAGGAGGAGCAGCACGCCCATCATGGTGGAGGTGGCCCCGTTCAGGATGGGGCCGGCAGCATGGCGGATGGCGTCACGGGCTCGCTCCTGGCGACTGGCAGCGTGGGACAGGAGGTAAGCGGCACACACATGGGCCGAGAAGTCCACAGAGAAGCCGACACTCAACACCAGATGGATCATGGTGATGGACGACAAGGTCAGGTCCCAGAAGTACAGGAAGCCAAAGATGCCCACCAAAATCATGACGATGGTGAGGACCACCAGCAGAACCATGAGGACGTGAGGCAGGAAGAGGAAGGTGACCACAGTCATCACCGCCACAGCACTGCCGACCAGCTGGAGAGTGGCCGGCAACACAGCAATGAACTGTTCAAATGCCACAAACGACCAGTGATAGGCAAACACAGGCAAAGAAGAATCATCAGCAAGTTGACGCATTCTGTGCATCAGCTCAGCATTTTTATAATGATCAATGTTTCCTTCAGATAAAACAAAACAACGTGAAGCAACGACACCAGTTTTGGTGCTGTTCAGCACAACATCAGCTCGAAATTTAGGCTGACTGGTCAAAAATATCTGCAGGTTGCTGACAAAATTCTGAGGAGTGCTCGACTTATATAACGGTGTGGTCTTAAATAATGTCAGCCAACATTTGACGACGTTTGCTTCGATCGCTTTATCATTTTTTGCGCGTCTTTTAAGAGGTTTTCAAACGCAATGCCATCCTCCCCCCCCCCTGTAATCAACTTCTTTTTTATATAGAACCCAACAGGTATTTGTGTTGGAAAGTAATCATCTTGGAGAATCAGGTACCTGTAATAATAGGAACTGTCCAGAACAAGGTTCCGTAGAATCAAACCTTGCTTCAAATTTATGAATCCATAAATTGATGTTGCCAGATATCCTAGAAAGAAGAAGATGATGACAACACTGACTATTTTTACTCGTGAACAAATGCGGCAGAATCTTGCTAGGGAACATTTCACATGCGCTTTCCTCATCCCTTTCTTTCGTTGGAGGAGAGCCACCACATATTACGGCATAGCAAGACGATCGTCCCTCATCTTTGAGTTGCTGGCGTGGTTTGGTGACCTGACAGGTGAGGGTATGGCGCCAGCTATACACACGGCGACCGTGGAATGCCAGACAGCGCTGAAGAGAGTCACATTGGCCAGGTAGCAGAAGAGAACTGCGACACCTGTTAAAGAACAGCCACCGGTTTTACTCTCTCTCTCTGTCTGTCTGTCTGTCTCTCCCTGTTAAAAGAACAGCCACCGGTTTTACTCTCTCTCTCTGTCTGTCTGTCTATCTGTCTGTCTGTCTCACTCTCTCTCTCTTTCTCTCTCTCCCCCGCCGCGTACCACAGGCGTTCCAAATAAGAATTTTGTGGCCTTTCTCCCTTGCGCAAACAGTGTTCATTGCTGTTGTGTTTACAGCAACATGCACGCTTGAACAAAATTGTGGTACATCAGGTGACTATGGATACCGTCATTTTGAACACTGCGACAGCGCCCCCCCCCCCCCCCCCCCCCCCCCCCCGTTTTTTTGTGTACCTCTCCTCCTCCTTCATCAATGTATTTTCCTCCCTTCCCCCAGTTTTGTCTTGCCCACTGTCAGCGTCTGTTCCTGATGTGGGCAGTAGCGGTTCGATTCTGGAGAGTTTCAGGATGGACCTTACGACGAAGTTTCGTCTGGTCGTTATCATCCACGCATGAGGCATGCTGCAACCTTCTTTTTGGAGGTATGTTCCATTTTCCTCACATGGTATCTCATTTCCTGCGGCGATGTGGAGTCGAACCCAGGTCCACATTATGTGGCACGACAGGCACATGAGATGGACCAACCGAACAACACCCATAACCGTCATGACTACCTCCCATCTGGTCCTTTTTTCCATTCTGAACCTCCGACGCCAAATGATCTCCACAGAAATCGATTCGCTATGGCAGGATACGGTGAACAGCAGGCTGCTGATACCGTGGACAGAGTAAGAAGACTGTACACCTGGTGTGAAGCCCTTCAGAACGACAACGATCAACTTCGAGATGCAGTACGGCACCTTTCTCTGCTCAATGCTTATTCTACAAGAACAAAACAGCAATTTGTTTCAGTGGAAGGATCGTTTTATGGTCTCGACCCACAAAATGGAACGCCATATCGCTATGATCGAGTCTTTCTCTCGCATAAATAATCTGAGGTTTTACAACGTCCACGAAAGTGAACAGGAAGATGATGGCCAGTGCAGTAGGAAAATAATGCAGCTACTTACCAGATTCTTTCAAATAAAAAAAATGGACAGATGATGACTTGAAACGAACACACCGTCTTGGCCAGAAGAACAGTAACCACGCTCGCCCAGTCATCGTCCGTTTTTTTTTCCGTTGGCGAGACAAGTTGTCCATTCTCAGATCAAGAGACTGTCGAAGACATCTCTCAACCTCTCTGGGAATTCGGATTGCATTGGACCTTACTGATCACCAGATTCAGATGGTGAAAGAAGAAACGACTACAGGGAGGAGTGCATACGTCTGGAAGGGACATCTGATCTATGGCAGCACAAAGAAACAGCAACACCAAGGTCAGAACAGCAGTTTCAACATGAACCCTGTAAACACCCGTACATTCGAAGAGTCAAAGATGCACACAAACCGGAGACATCATGCACCAGTGACATCACATTCGTAGGAGAACTTCTCTCAAGCCCAGCAACAAAACTCTCCCTGTACTGGAAATAATCGTCTGCCTTGGACAGCAGACTTGGGAGCTTTTCCCTCCCTTCAGAGACGTGATATACAGTCTTCAAAGCTCAGGCAGGAGACTTTCAGCAGAAGGAGAAATTATGAGCAGCAAGATGACATCATATCTTAGTCTACTCTTAGGCATGATGAGTTGCAGAACAGGTCTCTTATATGTGGACAAAGAATTCCAAAACCCCAGCACAACAAAACAAAGCTATTAAAACGCCGATGTCGGAAGAAACAACCTTGTGCAACAAAATGGGACTCTAACACAGCAAAGAAAAGCTTTCGTCCAGTACAAACACGCCTCAAAGCAACGAACCAAATCCTTTCGCAGAAAGACGAGGCTACAATGCAAGAACTTGAAGCTCCAGAGAAACAAAGTGAAATCTCAATGCGGCAAAATGAACCTTCAACTCAACAAGAGTTGACAGACTTGGTGCTAGATTGTGTCCCCTACAACACAACTCAACAAGAAGCTGCAGTGCTGCAAGGACAATCCCCACTACAGCAAAGAAAAATACCAGTGCAGCAAAGGAAAGCTCTGACACAGCGAAGAGACACACTAATGCAGAAAGGAGAAGCTTCAATGCAACAATGTGTAATACTAGTGAAGCAAACTCAAGTTCTGACACAAACAGAAAGTCCTAAATCCCAACGTCAACCAAATATCGAAAAGTGGTTGACAGACTCGGTGTAAGACTGTGTCCCCTACAACACAATGAAAACTTACCACAGATTTCCTAACCGTCTGCTGATTGTAGTAGGTACAGACACACTCAAGAATCTCCACCTCCTTAAAGCTCATAGCAAATTTAGCGAAAACTCCAGCAAAGCGAGAAAAAGTGACTTGTCCAAAGAAGACCAAGCCCACACCACTCCAGAGGGAGCCTGCAGTAGCACACCCCAGTTACCATGGAATGGAAGGTCGGGAGGAGCCAGTGGCCGGTATAGCCATTTCTCCCCACCCCTGTCGCCCCCTGATGACTCCCAGATCAACAGCAGTCAGACTCAACCCAAGCAGCTGACTGATCCCTGGACCACTATAGATGAAGTGGAAGGCCAGCCCCCAGAACGTCGACAGCATGAAGGAAGTGGCGAGAATGACTTCCAACAGGAACCCATGAAATCTGACCAACAGAACTGCTCCATTGTGTCAGAAATCTCCTCAGCCAGTGGTATGCGAACACGGAGCAGGGCAAAATCCGGACAGTCCCACGTCACTGAATGTTTCCCTCGTGTGAGAGTGGGCTCTTCCAAAACTGACACTGGTCAACAACTCCACAAAACATAGGGACGGCCCCCTGCCCGTATTTTGGAGCCTGTACGTGATTCATATACCCACAGCATTTCAACAAAATACGTCCACACTATAACATTTCTAACATAATAAATATTGAAGGGCTGAAAACAATTTACCAACCGGATGTTCGAACATTTCTGCAAAATTATGACATTATTTTCTTTACTGAAACATGTTCGACATATTTTCCAGCTCATCTTTTTCCCTCTTTTGATGTGTGGCTATCACCTAGTATAAATGTTTCTGATAGTTTGACAGCTCGCCTGTCAGGTGGTGTTACAATGCTGGTAAAAAATGCTATATGCAAAATATGTACAATATATTTCAGTAGAAAGCGACAATTGTATAGTTTTAAGAGTTTCAAAAAAGTTAACGGGATTAGAAACTGATTGTTTGATTATAGGCATATACATCCCACTATCGCAGAGCATTTATTATGAAGAAACTGAGATCTACAATGGTGTTTATTTATAAGAGCATTGCATTCTTGATATGTATAAACAGTACGGTGAGTTACCTGTTATTATTATGGGTGATTTAAATTCAAGAACTGGTAATGCTAACGCCAATACGTTTTCTATTCTTGATGATACCTTCTTCGAAGATGACGATACTGATGTAGAATTACAACAGGCAAGAAATTCAAAAGACAGAGTTATTAATAATTTTGATCGATATCTAATTAAACTCTGTGAGCAGTTTTCCTTGATAATTTTAAATGGTTTGGTCCAAGGTGATCAGCAGGGTGCATTCACATATATAACATACAATGGCTCAAGCGTAATTGATTATTTTTTTTATGTCTAAATCTATCATTAATCAAGCTTTAAAGCAGCAAGTTTTATCTAGAATAGAATCAAAACACAAGCTGATAGAACTGACCTTAAATGTCCAAATTGTTAAACATGATAATGATAAGAACTAGTATAAGGAACGAGTTATTGAAAAGTGTGTGTGTGTGTGTGGGGGGGGGGGGGGGGGGGGGGGGGGGGGGGGAGGGGGGAGGTCAAGATAATGAATACTATTAAAAACAAAGATCAAAAGAAGTATTTTCAGCAAAGCAATAGACCTTATTGATGTTGATATAGAGAGAGCTCTTACAAAGCTCTATGAGGGCTTTGCGTTAGCTGGAGAAATGCAAGAAGAAGATTATAATTGATCCCTCAAAAAAGAGCCAGTGGTTTGATAAAGAATGCAGAGAAAACAGGTTGCATGTAAGACAGTCTTTGAGAAACCATCAAAGATGCACAAACCCAAATAAAGTTGAAGAACTCAGAACCAATTACACTAATACATTAAGGGAATATAAAAAAAAAACTTCTTAAAAGAAAAGAAATATGAACATAATAGACAGACATTAGAAACACTTGAAAACAATGCACATGATCCTAAACTGTTCTCTGGTACCATGAAAAAGAGGGTTAACAACAAACACCAAGATTGCTCTCTTTCCTCTGAGGAGTGGTATAACCATTTTTAGTGGGCCTTTAATGGTGACTATGGGGAAAACGATTCTGCTGAAAACAATAATCAAGGTGACACTTTTGTAGATAATTATCTAACAAACGAAGATATAGACTGCTCTTCTTTAGATGCTAAAATAAGGGAACTAGAAGTTAAAGAAGCTATTAAAGCCTTGAGAAATGGTAAAACAGTTGGTCCAGACGGCGTTTTGGGGAATTTTACATGCATTTCTTGTTCTTTAGTTTTTCTTTTCTTTCTGACGAAGTTTTTTAATAAACTTTTCAATTTAAAGTATTTCCCCTAAGCTGGTCTGAATCTAGTATACATCCCCTCCTAAAAAAAAAGTGATCCCAATTCCCCAAACAATTATCGAGGTATTTCTTTATTGAACATTAACAGCAAACTATATTATATACCTTCATTTTGAATAAACGACTGACTGAATGGGTGGAAGATAATAATTTTCTCAGTGAATTCCAAGCAGGCTTTAGAAAAAAATATAGTACAGTTGATCATATATTCACATTACTAGCATTGATACAAAACAGCTTTCTTCTAAACAGAAACTCTATGCAGCATTCATTTACTATAAGAAGGCTTTTGACCTTGTAAATAGAAACTATCTTTGGTTAACAGCACGTAAATATAGAATTCAAGGGAAAATGCGCAATTCCATCAGAAGTATATACGAAGTTGTTAAAGCTGGGGTTCGAGTTAATAATAATAAAGTGACAGATGTGTTCATGTGCCCCAACGGACTTAAACAAGGAGATAATTGCAGCCCAATTTTATTCGCTCTTTTCATTAACGAATTTGCCAATGATATCCTTCAATCTGGAAAACACGGGATAACCCTGACCCCTGATATAATTCAAATTCTAATTATGTTATTCGCTGATGATGTTATCTCTTCTTTCCAGCACGATCATATGTCTTCAACGTCAGCTTGATATCTTATATATATACTGCTCACAGATTACAACTTACTGTTAACCATGAAAAGTCGAAAATAGTTATTTTTAGAAATGGAGGCCACGCAGCTTCTAGAGAAAAGTGGTTCTTTGGTGGGGTACAAATAGAAATTACCAACTAGTATAAGTATTTAGGCATAATTTTTGTTTCATCCGGTTAATGTTCTCTTATTCAGAGGCTCTAGAACAGAGGGCCTTAAAGGTAAAAAAAATGTATGTTTGGAATTCTTAGATTCCTTTGGTCATTGGAGGAAAATTCACCAAAAGTATTTTTCAAAATTTTTGACATCCAAATCCAACCTATCTTGACGTATGGTTCAGAAGTATTGGGCTTGAGTGCTGACCATACAGTTATTGAAAGGGTCCATTTGCTGGCAATCAAACGTTTTCTAGATATTGGCATTAAAACCCCGAGTGCACTAATATATTGCGAATCAAATAGATATCCTCTGTATATACAAACATACACAAAATGTATTAAATATTGGCTGAAAGTTATTCAGGTGGAAAGTGATCGTATTCCTAAGAAAAAGTTACGAAATGTTATACTTACTCCACTGCAATGGTAAGAAGAATTGGGTATCTAATATAATGTATACATTGTATATGTATGGTTTGGGCATTCTTTGGGAGAACCAAGGTGTAGAAAACTGTAAATTGTTTATATCCACATTTAGGCAGAGACTGATCGATTGTCATGTTCAAGAACTTGATTGTATCATTCGTACCAACGACATTTCCAGTTGTATTCAACTTTCAGAGCTTTAGAAGGTCTCCCCCATTATTTATGTGCAATTAAGAACCCTGCATCGTGAAAGCATTTAACTAGACTAAGACCAGGTGTCTCCCAGCTCAATGCTCATAAATCTAAATATTCAAGATTCCAATATGAACTTGATTGTGTCCATTTTGTCCGAATGTTGTTGAATCAGAACTGCATTCTATATTGGTATGTCCACAATATAAAAGCTTTCGTGAAATGTACATGTACATCCCCCCCCCCCCCCCCCCCCCTTAAATATTATAACCACCCTAACGGTTTCAAACTTCCTCTGCTTCTTTCTGACTCAAGAATGTGTATTAAACTTGCTTTGTACTTATATCGAAATTATTTACCACAAGGAACCAGAAAAACCAGTCTGTTCAAACAATGCCATGAAGCATTAGTTAACAAATTTGTATATTTATAGTTATAGTTATCAGTGACCAATGTATACCACTTTTTGAAAGATATGATGCCATCAAGAACATCGTACATAAAATGCTTATATTAATCTCACCCATGCGTGTCGATATATTTTCACTTAACATGCTGAAGATTTTGGTTATTAGATGTTTTTATTATTTTTTGTCACGTGTATCGGCTGTACGCATTGCTCCCTTCATTCCTTATCCCTATCCGCCCCACTCCAGTTCGGTTTTGCACTATGACAGTTTCGCTATTATTTATTCTTTTGCAAAACGATATATATTCTTTGGAACGTCACTTGTACCCCTCTATGCATGGCATGGTCCCTCACACCACCAATATTCTGTATTTTGACTATTGTGTGTAATCTCCATGTATTTACGTTTATTCCTCACCCTGCCAGCACCCCCTATTCCCCATCTGATACGGGCAGAAAGGCTAATCATTAAACATTTTGGATTGGATTGGATTGGATTGGATTGGATCTCTCTCTCTCCGCAACACCTGAACAGCCATCCATTTTACTCACTCTGTCTCTCTGTCTGTGTCTGTCTGTATGTATGTATGGCTGTCTGTCTGCCCCTCCCCTCCGGTCTTACTGTAACACCTGTGGGGGATAATATGCAAGAACGTATTTCCTGTCAAACCAGGTTAGCATCACATGCATCAATGTTCTACAATGTCTTGAACTAATCATTAGGTTAAAAAACACACCTGAAGAGCCAAGAGAAAACTTTAAAGAGAAAGCGACGGGTAGAGATCTCTATATTAACGTCTTGGTATTGAAGCTGATGAGCAGGAATACTAGAAGGCAGTTTTGTTATTTCGTTTTTGCGTTTCAACAGTTACGCGACATTGGTTTTCTTCAGTATCACACACACACACACACACACACACACACACACACACACACACACACACACACACACACACACACACTGACTGACTGAAACCAGTATTTTGTCAGATTAACTCTGAGTTATTTTGACATTTAAGAAAACATGTCAATAATGTCAACTTCTTTTTAAAAATAAAACACCAATATTCTCTCTCTCTCTCTCTCTCTCTCTCTCTCACACACACACACACACACACACACACACACACACACACACACACACATGCACACGTATGTGCCAAACTGGTCTTGTACAATTTAACGATAGATGTATTTCAGTATTAATAATAATGACCTTACTAGAATTCTTTTTGTAGATTTTGCAAAAGTTTTTGACGTTATGAATCACTCCCTTCTAATAAAAAAAAGGTATGTGTTACACAAAAGAATCGAACACAGCCTTAAAATTCTTTCTCACTGATCGTCAAAAGGTCAATGTTACTCCCTTTAAAATTTGGTGTCCTTAGGTGTCAGTACTGGGGTCCCTACTCCTTTCTATTTATATAAATGACTTACCATTGTTTACAGAATGTTGTGAAATGTTTGCTGACGATACCTCATTACAATCTCATAGTAGTAACCCTACTGAACTGGTAAGTAACCTGCAGAAAAATATCAAAAGCTGTTTACATGGACAGAAAAGAAAAGAATCACATGTCCCTCAATGCTAGTAAAACAAACGCATGTATGTCTCTCAATGCGTAAAAAAAAAAAACAACGACGAAAATGAAATCCTCATTCGCGCCATTACATGACCAAGGACAAAAGATTGAAGAGTCTACATCCCATAAAGTTTTAGGTATTATCATTGACAAGGATTATCTTGGTCTTACCCCATTGTAGATCTTGGAAAACATATTTTCTAAGAGAATACATCAACTTAAAAACAAACAAACAAACAAAACAAAAACAACAACAAAAAAAAAAAAAAAAACGTTCCAAGTCTTCATTCCAGAAAGACATTCTTTCATGCGCACATCCTTTCTCTTATCAATTATGCATCCATGTTATGGATTAATGTCAGTGAAACTAATCTGAAACTAGTAAGTTGTATGCATAAAAGGGCCGTTGAACTAATTCAGTTGAAATCCAATACCTTGACAAAGAGTGATTACAAAATTTAAATATTCTTCCATTTAAAGACAAACTCTACATCAACAAATGCTTGTGCATGTACAATGTAATGAATGGATCAGCCCCGAAAAAAAATCATAGAAAGCTTTGTCTTCAATAGTTACAGACATACACATAAACTGTCTCTTCCAAGACCTCAAAGTAATCTTTATAGGTCAATTTTTATGTGTTCGGGACCGCATGGCATTATTTGTTTTCCTCCATAAAAGCATGTCCCTCAAAATATACATTTAAAAAACTCTAAAAATGCATCTGATAGAAACCCTGCGCATCATTTCCATCAATACAATCCCCTTATCCCCATCTCTCTCTCTCTCTCTCTGTGTCCTTGATTTGATGTTCCAACAATAGTTTCATTATAGTTTCATATTTCCTATGAGAATCATGTATTTGCGTGATATAAATTGTGTGCTTTTGAAAATGTTTTGTGAGCTTGTGGTTATATGTTGTATTAGTTTCTTTCTTGTTTTATGAGGACAGGATGTAAAAAAAAAGCTGGAAAGTTTATTCTTTATCCTTCAATAAAGAAATTTTGACTTGACTTGGAGAAAAAAACTGATACAATAAAAAGAAAATAAAAAAAAAACAAGACACTCTCCCCTGTCAAGACAGCGGAATCTCTCACATAAAGCTTTAAACGCTACAGAGGAAAAGAATGCTGAGCGTGGTAGAGACATGTACACATGGCCCATCAGCAGTAGCGCCTTTACCTAGCGCATATGTTCAAACTGGGTCAAGGAGGTTAAAGTGGTCAGGTTACTAACCGTCACATGATAGTTGGCATCCAAGGCATGGAGGATTGTCCCGAGTTAGAACCTTCCCAATAGCAAAAGCAAGACAAACTTATCCACTAGGACCTTGGAGTATCAAGTGACCGCTGAAGGCTAGGTCAGCTAAGTTGCACAGTAACTAGACTAGGTAGTTTAAATACATGAATAATGGGAAATGTGTGAAGAAAAAGGTTACACCACACAATCTCTACTCAATCTAAATCTACTCTATTGAATAAAGCAAAAGTGCAAATGTAAGTGTTCTGTTCCGTCTATTTTTGTAGCCCTCTATTTTGAATTAAATTCTAAACATTATTGCGGTGCCTTAGTGGAGATTAAGTAGGTACAATTTTCATGATGGGTCACACATACCTACATGCTAGAGCTGTTGGCAACTAGTTGTTCATGATTCCATTGTTTATGATTACTTGTTTTTATTTTGAACACATTTGTAACGCTCCTCAATGCAAATTTAATACAGTTTATAAATGTGCAAGCCCCATTGCTGATTCAAACGCATGAGCTGATAGGCCAACACAGATGGATCATGGTGATGAAGGACAAAGTTAGGTCCTAGAACTACAGGAAGCCAAAGATGTCCACAAAATTATGACGATGGTGAGGACCACCAGCAGAACCATCCGGACATGAGACAGGAAGTGGAAGGTGACCACAGTCATCATAGCCCAACAGCAGAAGAACAGTAGCCTGTTCACATGCCACAAGGACCAGTAATAGGCGAACAAAGATGAACAGTTATACCAGCAAATAGGCACACGGAGATGAAAACAGTCATCAGCTGGCTAATACATTCTGTCCGTCAGATCGGCATTATTGAAAAATTATTGAAAAAAATGATTGCTAACTTAAGAGAGGTTTAGAGAACACAAAACAGCATGATATTATGACATCAGTTACGGAATTCTCCAGGATGATGTCAACTTCATTAGGAGGATAAGGACATGCCTGAACAGGCACTGATGTTGAACACTCAAGGTATAAAGTGGAGTAATTTGACCTGAAAAAGACCAGTCACCCTCAATGATACAACCAATCCATGGCGGGCTCCTGCAACAAACCTGGGAACAATACATCAAAAATCTCAAATGTAATTCGGTGTTGTTATAACCAAGTATAATTTGCCCAGGGAAAACATTCGTCTTTTCAGGTCAGAAATGTTTTCATTATATTATCAGAATAATCCAGATCATGGTCTGTAAAATCAAGCCTTGCTTCAAGTTTATGAGGTCATACATGGTGTGTGTCAGCCATCCCAGGAACAACAAGGACAATGAGAGCATTGATGGTGTGGCCCACAAAGAAGACACACACACTTTGTAGAGACAGTATTTCACATTTTGGAGGGCTTTCACTACAGACGCACAGGGTTTTGCATGGCACTTGGCTCTGCCTTGCTGTTTGAGCTCTAGTCATATTAAGTTTTTTCGCCGTCTCATCTGCTCTGCCATTTAAGTGGCATTACTCACACAAAACTCATTCTGGCTCCCTATCCACAGCCACATGCTGGCTTGTTCTGCCATAGTCCCAGAGCCAGCAATCCAAAGGGAACAGTCAATATGAAGTTGTTATGAGTCAGCTCCCAGAGAAGACCATGTACTGTTCCTGAGTGACTTCAATGGTGTTCAGCGATGTCTGTTCGGACACAAGAGATGCAGGACACCGCCTCTTAGCCTCATACTGACAAAAATCATTGCTTAGTATGGAGCCAATGTGGGTGATAGCGACACCACTTCCGTCCAAATACCGTCCTGGAAACTATGAATTACACATGAACTTACCAACAGCATAGACCTGAAGAGATCAAAACTGAGGCCTCTAGAAGAACAGGGCAAATGAGGACCACAAAATTTGAGACTTTATTTGATGCTGAAGGATAAGGATGAGGATGAGTTTGATGAAGATCAGCTAAAGAGTTCCATTTTGGACTGAGGCTACTTGTCTGGGCTGTACACAACCATTCCCAAGAGATACAGTCACTGGAGTATTATTTGTGAACCTTAAGCAACATTCTCATCGTCGAATCTGTTCAGTAGATAAAACTCGACTGCGCGGTCTATAGTCTTCCCATTTAAGCCCATACCAAACTAAACTCAGTACTTGATAGGAGCCGATCGGGGGCCGACAAAGCTGTTCACATGTTCCGTGTCAGTCATAGCAAGTCGATGACATCATCTTAATTTATATTAGTGTTATGTTGACATACACGTTATTTGATCAATATAATTGATTCTACTTCCATATATAGTAACACTGCAAAGGAATCATGATTCTTATTGGCAGAATTGTCCGTGTATTTCCTGCGATTTATCATTGAACGGAAACAAGTTCTGTGCATGTCCTGATCATTACTGAGTGAAGCAACCTGGAAAATGTGTTTAGATCTTCCACATGCGGATTCATAAGCAAAGAACGTTTATCGACATTTTTACAATCTACAAAGAATTCGAACGGGTGATGAAAGTTCGAAGACGCCCAAACCATTTGTCATGATATTCACGATACTACTGGGGGACAGATAATCGTAAAGTCTCAATGAAATGTGTCTTGTTGTGCCAATCGTGCCATTGTGAGCAGGAAGGATGGCAAGTGCATGTGTCTACACAAGAACTGTAGCTAAAACCAAATTGAACGGCAGAGCAGTAATCTGTACATAGGTTTTCCTTGCGGGTATTCTGGGTCTTTTTGTTCCCATATATCTTCTACTTCTGTGGCACTGTCTCTAGGTGCGACGGATTCTGAAGTCTAAGATTTTGGAATTTTTACACGTGTACATTGAAGTAGCAGGAGCACCATGATAGTCACCTTATTCTTGCGAGACACAACTGCCTAGAATCATTAAATTCATACTAAGTTATTTTTTTTCATTCTTTTACATAATCTTCTTTTGAAAAACTTGAAAGAACGAACGTCGTACACAGTTCAGCATGCTTATATCAATCTAACTAATACAACAATAATTGAACTGTCTGCAGCTGTACAAAAGAGGCACAAGTCACAAGCTAACACACAAAACAGAGCGTAAAGTAATGATTTACTGATACACAATCCAAACAGGCAAGTGAAGTTTCGGCATGTATGTCTTCTCAAGACGCTACAAACAACACACATTAAGACCACGCGACAATACTCCTCAGACAACGTCATTCTTTGCATATGCAAGTGCTCTGAATTGGCATGTAGTCAGATCGGAATAGTTCTCTATTCGCAAAGGAATGCCATCCTGTTGAATCAGAAAAACAATTTATGCGCAGCTCACCCCAAACTGCCTCTTCGGCTAAACAAGTTGCGGTTAAAATTTATGAAACCATTCTGCTTCGACTAGGCGTCAATCTGCAGATAACATAAATAAAAATCGTTGCTGGATTGTGGGAAAGGCATCAACTCAGAGCAAGTGTTTCATGATACAATACATCCGCTGGATATTTTGATGACCGAAGAGCATTTTTGGAATTTGATATAGGCGTCAACGATGATGTATGTAACCCGCCGATTTGTAAGCGTTTACAATCGGCGCACATTACATGACTTGTAAAACCGCCGATTTGTATGCAGCGCCGATTTGTAGAGCGCTTACAAATCGGCGGGTGGCTCTCGCTTTACAAATCGGCGGGTTTTACAAGCCCCCGCCGTTTCGTAAAGCGCTTTACAAATCTGCAGGCGCTTTATATCCTGCTTCTTTGGATTAAAACGATAAATTATTATTACGCTTTCAGTGATTATTCCCAGAATTTTGATGACTTCCTATTTTGCTCATCAAGGGCGGACTGACACATGTCGTTTTGAGGACACTGAAGAGAAAAAGACAAGTCGTTTTGAGGAGCACTAAACGAACGAAGAGAAAAAGACAAGTCTGCTAACTTATTTTTACTACGTCCCCCCCCCCCCCCCCCCCCCCCCCTGCTCGCTCGCTCTCTCTCTCTCTCACTTTGTTCTCTGTCCGTTTCTCTCCGTCTGTCTGTCTGTCTCTCTATCTATCTATCTACAGTCCTATACTGCATGCTGAGTCTGCTCACTATAACATCGAGTGTTGCAGAGATAATGTGAACACCAAGAGCATCTTCTCTTCTTCAATATGTTGTGTTCAAAGCCCACTACTAGCAGAGGTGCACTGTTGTTCGTTTTTTTTTTTACAGATGACATTTTCAGCATCCACGAATACTTTTCCTGCATTGTCTTTTTATTGATTGTGTCTGGCAATCGTATCTATTCTTTTAGTGAAATATTCCGGTGAAAATATGAAAAACTGCACACTAGTTTAACTTTTCCCTATTCTCTTGCACTATTCTCTTTATTCAGTATATGAGCTGAGTTACGATTTCGCTTTCATTTGAGTGTGGAAATTTGGGTTTATATTATTTACTTTAAAATGTGCTTACAATTGCGTTTAAAAACAAACAACTCTAGTTCACTTTGACGTTCATGTAACGTTTACAGAAATGAACAAATATGAATAAAAACGTGTCAACAATGTCCTCTGCTTTCGACTTCGAAATTTGATTGTGTGAGCAAGTCGGGGCAAAAGAAATAGCCTGTTTACTCCCCCCCCCCCCCCCCATCCCAACACACACATATGCACAGGCTTACATACACAAACTGATATACATACACATATACTCACACACACACACATGAACACACACACACCGCATTTCAGTCCGCCCCTTTAATGAAATGAAATAGAAAGTAATCAAAATTGCAGGAATAATCACTGAAAGCATAATAGAAGTTTATCGTTTTAATCCAAATAAGCAGGAGGATATAAAGCGCCCCGCCGTTTTGTAAAGTGCTTTACAAAAACGGCGGGGGCTTAACCAGCCGATTTGTAAGCGTTCTACAAATCGGCGCTGCTTACAAATCGGCGGTTTTACAAGTCATGCAATGTGCGCCGATTTGTAAGCGCTTACAAATCGGCGCTGCTTACAAATCGGCGGATTACAGGTGTATTCTAAATAGGCTAAAGTCCTCAAGAAGTCAATAGACTTCATTCATATTACTACACACACTGGTTTCCTCGACGAGGGACAGCAAATTCGGGAAATGTAACCAGTCACTGATGGAATGAAACGTCACATGTTTCCCCCTTGCTTAAACGCTTAACACATGCGAGATTCTAAAAAGTATGTGCTTATTTATTTATTTATTTACTTATTTATTGATTTATTTTGCTGACATAAACAGCAGCGGTGATGTGTGCTCATCGAATTAATGTAGAGTGGAGTGTGAACTCCTATTGTTGGAAATGCTGTAAGTAGCATCTAAATTATAATCGAGATCGCATGAGCACAAGAACGATGCATTAGAATAACAGGATTTAATCACAGTAGTTGATGATGCCGTGCGCTGAAATTCTGTGGTGCTTGTTCTGTTTTTTACAATGCATTTTTCTTTTTGTTCGGCATGTGTGATTAGTGTCTGTAATATATAAAAGCAACAGAAACATGTTAGTGCGTGGGTCAGAGTTGCACCTCCGATGTTGTTGATGGAGGCTTGGCTGCGAAGAAATAAACATTTCTTAAATGCCCATGTGAGACTGTATGCATACTTGATGAAGTAATAATGTAGAGAATGCATTCATCTGAAATGTGGCTTGCGCATGGGAAAATTATAAAGATATGTGGAAGATGTACATAGACGAATGAGATCTGTGTGAATACATCTGGGTAAACGAAGTCAATTGTCTTTGTATGTGTATAAGAAAATAGAACCTGTATTTCCTAGCATTAGGCAAGGGCGGGTACACATTTGTGTTGTAGACAGAGTCAATGCTGAGGTCAATCCTGAGGGCTACGTTCAACGCTGAGGTCAATCCTGAGGGTTACGTTCAACGCTGAGGTCAATCCTGAGGGCTACGTTCAACGCTGAGGTCAATCCTGAGGGCTACGTTCAACGCTGAGGTCAATCCTGAGGGCTACGTTCAACGCGCTGAGGTCAATCCTGGGGGCTACATTGAACCACAAGGTTGAGTATGTGGACAACGCGAAGGGAAGCTCAACATCAACGAGAAACGTGCACAAGACCGACAATCGAGGGTCACGACAACGTTGAGTGACTAGGAAACTTCCGTGATCATCACACGACGACGGGAGCTGATTCCAAAAGATTCTGCGGGCTTCAAAGGCCAGAACTAAATAAACATTATTTAGTCCTCAAGTCATAAAAATAAACAGGAAGGACTCGCTTTGGTCTATGTGAAGGACTCGCTTTAGTCTATGATTTGATAACTTTGCTGCATGCCTACTTATGTATTTTAAATAAATGTGTTGTTAGTTTACATACTGATTTCGGTGATTGAAATGAATGAGAGAGTCAACCAAATTTAATAAACTGTTAAACACCCCCCTTGACACGTTAAACCAGCCGAAATTAGTGACTGACAGTCTGCCTTTCTCTTTTCTCAATTTTGATGACAGGCACCAGCTGAAATCTTTTATTCATAGCAACGCAACATAAAAATCAAACTGTCCCAGTCACTGTCACCACAGTTAATTTTGTAGCGCAAAGAGTGAAGAAAAGACAAAAGGCTTTTCAGACTAAAATATTTCCAACGATCAATACCGTGATGAAAAGACAACAACAATCATGATCAGTGAAGAGGAGAAGTAGCAGAACGTACTCACTTGCATACAGAGAGAAGTTCGTGACACTCATGAAAACAGAGGCAGTCCCGATGGCAAAGGCCAGAAAGTCGGTGACCGAGGTGATGGTGATTCCGATGGCAGCTTTGCCCAGGGTTTTGCCCAGAATCTGGGGCACGTTCCCCACGGTCTGCTCTGAGGCCTCGCTGGGAAGGCTCTCACTCCAGGAAGACATCATCAGGAACATGTCGTCCACACCAATGCCTGAATGCACGAGAAGAACCGTCGTGGTATTTTGCACACTTACTTCAACGCCTGCTTTTTGGAAGAAAGTACAGCGGGAAAAAAAAAAAAAAGAAAATGCGTTCTTCAAGAAAAATTGTTATCCACCAGTGTGTGTGTGTGTGTGTTCGTGCGTGCGTGCGCGCGCGCTTCCGCTTATAACAAACTAGTGGGGAGTGGTTTGTATGTGCTTTTGCGTATGAGTGTTTATGTGTGTGCGTGTGTGTGTGTGTGTGTGCGCGCGCGCGTGTGTGTGTGTGTGTGTGTGTGTGTGTGTGGACTAGTGGGGAGTGTGTGTTTGTGTGTGCTTTTGCGCGCGAGCGCGTGTGTGTGTGTGCGTGTGTGTGTGTGTGTGTGTGTGCGTGCGTGCGTGCGCGCGGGCGAGTGTGTGTGTGTGTGTGTGCGTGTGTGTGTGTGTGTGTGTGTGTGTGCGTGCGTGCGTGAGTGGGCTTGCGCGCGCGCGCGCGCGCGCGTGTGTGTGTGTGTGTGTGTGTGTGTGTGTGTGTGTGTGAGTGTGTGTGTGTGTGTGTGCGCGCGTGTGTGTGTATGTGTGTGTGTTAGAGAGAGAGAGGGGTGTGTGTGTGTTTGTGAGAGTGGATACGTGCGTGCGTGCGTGTGTGAACATGAACATAAGTTGGGAGAAATACCTATCTGTCGTAACTCAATCTAACGAATGTTTTTAACAGGGCGTGAAATAAACTTATACCAGGACAGCATCGTCCCTGGACTAAGGTATCTAAGTCCTGATGGAAGTTGGCTGGAAGATAGACGATGCCACTCAAAATGTTGGAAATACACACAGTGCTTCCGCTTATAACAAACTAGTGGGGAGTGGTTTGTTTTTTTTTTTTTTTTTTTCCCTTTAGTTGGGGGACCAATGTTTTCCCGTTGGTTTCAAATGTTAATTTTGGCGCTGGTCGGACTGTGTTCTGGAAGGATTTAACTTACCAGAAAATGATGCCATTTTTTTTGTGTGATTTCTTTATATTTTTCTCTCAATTTCGAATTACGGCCCAAATTGTGCTAAATAATTTGATTATGTTACCCAACATACATTCCGTATGGAAAGCAGACACCCAATTTATTGCTAAAAGTAATGTTTTAATTCAGAAAAAAAACTCCTTTCAAGACCTCAAACTTTTTGTACTCCCAGTTCTTATAGAACAGGGAGTACTTTACAATGGGAATGAAGAAACACTGTGTGTCCGTGTGTGTGCGTCTGTCTGTCCGTCCGTCCGTCCGTGGTCAAAATGTGTTCCACTCGCTCTAGACAATACTACTGGGCCGATTGTCATGCGAATGGGAAAAGTGTTATGTGAATGGAAAAGTTTCATGTCAAAGAAAAGAGTGTTAAGAGATTTTGTAATTTTTGCGATTGTGGAATGGAACCTACGGTTTTGATGCTTTTTGTATTCATGGAGTGCAACCACCAGTGATGTGGAAGAGTGGGACGCTGAGTGGATTGTGAAGTGTGTTCACCCAATGTGAGGAAGGGTGGAAGATTACTGTTACTTCAGAGGAGCTCTGGACACGGACATAGGAGGATGTCCAATTGTAAACCTTCCTGGGTTTTATATAGTCAGGACTAGGATTGTCCTATGCAACCCTGGGTTGTGCTACATGGTTGGACTGGTTTGTCCGATGCAACCCTGGTTTGGGTGTGCTTAACCCTTGGGGTGGGTGTAATATGCCTGGCGTGGCAAGTTTTCACTCAAGTATAGAGTGTAGATGTAGACTGGAAGTCTACTAGGGTAGGCTTGTCGCTTATTCCTAGAAGGTGAGTACCAGTTGGGGTTGTAAACTGGTTAAAGCAATTACATTAAAGGTGAAACTGTAATGATAACAGAAGTTTGATTATAAAGATTTGAGGATATTGTGCTACATGTATTTGGGAAAAAGAGAAAGATGAACGTTGAACGCGAAAAGAAAAGAAGAATTGAAAAATAAATAAATAAAATATTGTTGTATAAAGATTCTTTCTGTACCCCAACTGTAGGTAGGAATAGGTTGGCGGAACAAGACTTATATGAGTATTCTATTTTGAATTTGGAGTGAATGTGAAAGGAGTTAATAAGGAGCTATGAATAATAAAAGAGAGAAAAAGAGAAAAAAAAAAAATCATTTTAGAGGTTAACCCTGGTCTAGGGTTTTGTTACAGAATCCCTCAGCGTCCAGTGGTGTTCCCTGACTAAAGGTGTACCAGTCTAGTGAGGATCCAGACTGTGGTGGTCAGAGAGGTGGTACAGCCAAGTGCACGAAAGCTCCTCGACAAGTCAAGAAGATGACTTGTCTTTACTGCAACTATTTAATATAACGAAGTGATAGTGTAACATGTGTGTGAGTGTGTTTGATTCTTGATAAAACTTTGAATATCGTATTATTGTTTATATGTGGGGAAATATCTTGTGAAGAGAAGAAATAATTGTTGGAAAAAACGTACTGAAGTGAAAAGAAGAAGTAAGACCCTTTTCTTTATTATTGAGTAAAGGGGAGCGTTTTATAGAAAACTTAATTTTGTGGCGATAGTACTCCTTTGGGTGAATGGAGTGATTGTGCATTGCGTACGAAGTAAGCATACTGTGTTTGTGAGTGCAAGTGTGTATGTGCACAAACATGGGTGTGTGACACCGATCTTTCTGAAAGTTTGTAGATATGTTCATTATGGGTCACGGATCATGCTTGATGTGTTATTTTACCGTTATAGCCGCTACTAACGGCCATAACTGCCAAACGGTGTTTCTTTTTATGGAATATATCAGAAAGTACTCGGCCGATCTTTCTGAAAAGTTGTGGTATGTTCATTATGGGTCACAGATCATGCCCAATGTTTTCTTTTACCGCTATAGCCGTTACTAATGGCTATAATGGCCCATACCGTTTTTCTTCTTTATGGAATACCTTAGAAAGTACTCGGCTGATCTTTCTGAAAATTTGTAGCTATGTTAACTAAAGGTCACGGTGGATGTCCCATGTATTGTTTTACCTTTATAGCCGTTACTAGCGGTTACAACGGCCCAATAGCAGTTTTTCTTCTTTTTATGGAATATCTCAGAAAGTACTTAGCCGATCTTTCTGAAAATTTGTAGGTATGTTCACTATGGGTCACGGATGATGCCCGATGTGTTTTTTTGCCGTTGATGCCGTTACTAAGGGCTCTAACGGCCCATAACAGTTTTCTTTAAGAATATCTCAGAAAGTATTTGGCCGATCTCTCTGAAAATTTGAAGGTTTGTTCATTATGGGTCACAGATGATGGCCCATGTTTGCCAGAATAGCCGTTACTAAAGGCGATAACGGCCCAAAACGGTTTTTCCTCTTTATGGAATATCTCACGCGTATTCAAGATAAACTGGGAGTACGTTTGTATGCTTTGCATCTTTTTTTTGTTTGTTGTTTTTTTTTTTTTGTTTTCACTTGTAAGTTGTATACAGTGATAATCTCATAGCTCAAACCTGTTTTATTTAGTTTTTTCGGTCCACCATTTGGCTGGTTCTGGTCAGCTAATGTAGGATAGAACTTCAATGTTCATTTAGTGTTTGTGTTCATAGTTAGATGGAAGGATCTCCTTCTTCATCCTCTTCAATTCCTAAAAGTGCCTGGTTGATATTACTGCACACCTCCTCATCGGCACCACACAAACACATCTCTCGGAACAGTTGAGGCTCTGCGACCGACAGGAACAGTGTGATGTGCAACTGGTCTTCTTGCATTCACATTTGATGAGGTGAGTAACAATGGCTGGCTGGAGCTAGAGGATCCCTTGTTGGTGCTGGTGCTACATATCCCCCTCTTCCTTCCACCCTCGGTTGTTGCTGGTGGTAGCTGAGGGTGAGGAATGCCATCCTGACGCCACACCATGGCCTGGTAATGTGCCCGGGCAATGGCTTCATGTAAGGCTCCTCATGTTGGAGATAGCTTTTGAGTCTCTAGTTGTTTCTTGGTGAAGAGCTTCCATCTGAGATCACAAACATCCACCAGAGTGCTACCAGGCTCATTGAGCTGGCAAACAAATGTCTCAATGGCTCGTTCAGTGTCAACTTCCAGCTTCTCGGATGTCCCTAAGGCAGCAAATGCAGATACCACCTCCATGGAGCATCCGCTAAGTGCTTGCCAACAGGTCAGCTTCCCCTTGCCTGCAAATCGGCCTGTTACGTCAGCTCCAGAGAAGGCATGAAATCCTGATAAGGCTTCAGCTTTTGCATCACCAAGTGCATTCACTATTGGTCCCAGTGAGATTACTCGCTTCTTGTTCCCCACGCCAGTGACGAAGTATGTGTTCATGCAGAGCTGATGGTAACAGTGGATTGCAAGGACAAAAACGTCAGTGTCAGATGTCTGAATGTAGAGTTCTGTTGCTCCTCTTCGAACAGCATCCAGACTGTGCAGGATAAGCCTCGTGTCAGCTTCTTCTTGGAAGCTACAGAGATGTTGAACATCCATGGAGTTTGAGAGGACCTCTTGCCGCAAAATCTCTATGAAGACCTTTGGCTTGCCCTCAAAGTGGTAGAGAGCTTTCTTTTGCAAGATAAACTGTCAGTTCATCTTTTGGTTGCGGTACTGGGTAGGAACTGCTTTGCTGACACCTTGCCAATTTGTGTATTGTCTGTGACGTGATCAGCAGTTGCTGGCTTACCACCCTGGCGTCTCTCCCTTGTGGCCTCTCAATGAAGTGGGAAGATCATAGCGGTCAAAGACTAGATGGAGCTCATCATATTCTCTGCACTTGCTGTCCAATGTAGCTATGAAGTGGTCAGCCCATTTAGCACACGTCTTGACCCAAGGTGGCTTACCATTTGCCTGAACAATTGCTATTCCATCAGTTACAGTTGCCTTCCTTAGTGTCAAGGGACCAATGTCATTGGTGACATCCTCTGGCTGCAGATCAAACTAATTTTGTTTGACAGGTCATTAAGTACAGCCATCAGCTTGCTTTTGTCTGTGCATGGTAGGAGTTCACCACGCTGTGAACAAGGCTCGTGGGAGAGACGTGAACTCATGCTGGCCAGTGCTCTCCTTGACGTTCATCTCGGGGCGTGAGCGTGCAACAATCAACTTGCGGGCAAAATAGTGATCTGTCGTCCTTGAGCTCCACTACCTGATCAGCCACTTTGTTTTCACCGACTTCTTGCACTTTTCCATGTCTTCATTTGAACTTCTCTTCATTTGGCCCACATACTGACTGACCTCCATTCGTGTTGAGGCATTCCTCAACAAAGTTGGCATACTTCTGCTGCCCAATGTCTTCTTGGTTGGACATATCTTTCTGCACCTCAGCTGGCATCACAACCTTTGTGATGATGTTGGGCAGGTCTTCACCCTCATACTTCATAGGATTCATGGGCGATATGTACACACTCTTGAGTTGAACACTGTTCTCTTCCTGTCTTGTCCAGGCAGCCAGTGACAGGTCATGATGTTCCTTACGTGTAGTTGTTGGTGAGCCAGCCATCACATGTGCCTCTTCAGCAAACCTACTAAGCTCTAGAGCTGTAAGGAAGAATCTCTCCCAAGCACTGGCATGCTGTGTAATGCCCACAAGTCCTCCAGTGACTTTCATGATGCGGTTGATGTGCTCAAGAGCATGATCCACCCCAATGGCACAGAACGGGATCTGGTTTTTATTGACTACAAAGTTTACATACATGAACTCTTGATGTATGTCGGGATCTGTGATCTGAATGGCTGTCATCTCCTCAAGGTGAAGTGGAGCCAGCCTGGCATACTTCTGCTTGTCATAAGCAAAGAAGTACTTGCACAGAGCATCAAGGGACGACAGGTGCAGCTCCCAAAGACCATCACAGGTGGCACGGATAATTCCATTCTCATGTAGGTCCACACAAACTTGAAGAGTGAACTTTGTGATCCCTTCTTATCAAACTGGGCCATCATTTTCAGTACTCTATGGGAATCAAGGATAGTTAGCATATTTGCTGCTCTTTCAACATCTCTTGTTGCAGGTGTTGAACACGACTTTGGTCAAGCTGCTGTGCTGCCTCTACGCATGGCCTCTTCAGATAAGGACGGTCTAGGAAGAATTCTTCTACATAGAGATCATAGAGGACCTGGACTGTAGTCATGTGCATTTCTTATTTCTAAGGCCTTAACTATCATGCTAAAGTTTGCTGATGTGGATCATCATTGCATCTTCTTGAAGAGGAGAAAGTGGGATCTCAGTATTATATGCTGGTTTGGATGGCCGTGGCTGCTAACTTCAACATGAAGTTAGTTGTATGATCATAAACAGGATAAACAGACATTCTGTAATAAAACTACTGTTAGTAGTTCAGATTGAATATTTGTCAGAAACACTTTAGAAAACACAATGTAACATTCTTTAACATTCTGGCACTCCAGACTCTCAAACAAAGCGTGATTAATACAGTACGTTGGGTCAAAAATGACCTTTCAACTTCGACGCTGTGTCAAGGTCACTGAAGGTCCACAGAAAAAAAATGGCGACAACATTTTTCTACTTTCTTGCAATGCTAAGAACACATTCATAATAGTTGCAAAAAATTAACATTCAAACCCAACGGGAGTCCCAATCTGTTACGTTGGCCCCCCCCACTACTTATGCTATATCCGAGATTTGCTACAGCCGAGGTCCCCTCGGATAACATATATGTTTGACCCCTTCCCCGTGTCCAACAGAGTGAAGCAGCAGGATATGTCCTTGCACCAATCCTATTCAGCCTCATGTTCGCCACAATGCTGTTCTCTGTTATCTCCAGTACCAATGCGGAGATCACTGTCCGCTACAGATGTGATGGCCGTTTCTTCGACTTTCGGCGTCTGAAGGCCAGAACAAAAGTTCTTGAGGCCCTAGTGAGAGTCTTCCTGTTTGCCGATGACTGTGCACTCGCAGCGCTCAACGAACCAGACCTGCAAGAGAGGCCTTTGGCTTGACGATCAGCCTGCGGAAGACAGAAGTGAAGTGATGCTCCAGCCAGCACCCGCCTCTCTCCTCCAGAACCAAAGATCGTGATCGAGGACACAACCCTACTTGGGGAGCTGCTTGTCTTCATCGTGTGGCTTGGATAAATAAGTGTCAAACAGACTGGGAAAAGCAGAAGCTTCCTTCGGCAGGCTTTGGAACAGTGTGGTGGGGAGAGCATGGCATCACTCTAAGTACTAAGCTGGCAGTCTACTGAGCAGTCGTTGTCACCTCGCGCTGCTCTACGGTTGCGAGACTTTGACACAGTACAGGAAACAACTGAAGACTCTGGTTCAGCTCCACCTCCGCTGCCTGCATAAGATCATGGGCATCTCCTGGGAGGACAGGATTTCCAACACTGAAGTGCTTTGCAGAGCAAAGATGCCTGGTATCAAGGCGCTGATAATGAAAGCTCAGTTGAAGTGGGTTAGGCATGTGGTCCGAATGGACGACACGCGACTTCCAAAATGGTCTTCTGCTCTGAGCTGGCAGCTGGAACAAAAAACACTGGGCGGCCACTCAAACGCTCCAAGGACTGCCTGAAAGTATCACTGGCTTCCTGTGGCATCCTGCTTCAGGGCTGGGAAGCACTTTGCCACAGATTGCAGTGCCTGGCGATTTGCTGTCCACAAAGGAGTAAATAGCTTTGAAGAAAAGTGTTTGCAGGAATTGGACCAGAAGCGCCAAGCCCGCAAAGAGAGGAGACCTGACCAAACGACAGCTGTCGCACGCCGAGTGCGGACGTATCTGTGTGTCCAGCTTTGGCTTGCGCTCACACATGCGGAGTCACTGACGTCTTCGTCGACCACGACGGATATCCATGATGATGATATATCCGAGGTTTCCTATAGCCGAGGTCCTCGGATAATATATATGTTTCGGGTTTGTTGTTTCATTAAGAGAGAGAGAGAGAGAGAGAGAGAGAGAGACCGAGGGGGGGGGGGGGGGGGGGGGGGGGGGGGGGGGGGCAACAATAAAGGATAATGGTATTGTGTGTACTTAAAATAACTCGGTTCCCCACTCAACGGCCAGACTCACCGCGCTTTACATGCAAAAGTTGAATGAATAAAGAGACAAGAGTACACAACATATAGATGCACGCTTAACTGTCATAGGAAAAATACAGTGTGTCATTAGAGGTAGACAAGCCAAACAAATCTAACTGTATAAAATTCGTATGTCACATGCTGATAACTGTAAAAGGCTGGGATAATTACTAAAAGGACAACCTAAAGCATATATTCACAATTGGTTAAAAACAAAGAAGTACAGACAGCATATGAATAAGTTATGTACATACGTTTTACAGAATGCTTTCTTACATGAAGCTCTTGATTCTTGTAAGTCAGCTGTTTACACAAAGGGCATTACACATTCTTGCTTACCTATGATGAGAAACGGAATGACACCGACGATGTTGACAAACTTGACCCCACACGCGCTGAGCAGTCCCATGGAGCCCAGGATACCCAGACCTGCCGCCAGGATGCCGCCAAATGCCAGCATGCCACGCGTGGACACTGGATTACCTCCCGTGGTCACAATGGAGGCATAGGTACAGCACAAGGTGATGGTCAGGGAGAAGAAGATGATGTCCCCTTTGGTGCTCTTTGTCCAGCTCGTCACTCAGCGAGTTCGGAGCCTCGTAAGACATTTCAACATTTATCGGGTTCAGACTTCCTGAATATTCCAGAAACTCGTCTACCCAGTGGTCTGCCTCCTCTGCCAACATAAAGGAGATCTTGAGGACTGTGGCTGAGACCAGTCTTCCTTGGTCGAGTTTCACTCCCCCAATTGCAGTAGGCAGGATCTGGTTCTTCCAGACTGGGTATGTGACATTTCTAGCGACAATTTTTTTGATGAAAGTCGGTTGTCAAGGCATACGCTCCATCAATGACACATCGACCATACATCCTTGCGCAGAAATCGCTGAATGTCTTGCCAAAGCTGCTGAGGTTCTTAACCGTTTCAACAATGCCATTTATTTCTGACGTGGCAGAAGAATCAAAAAAACTCGGGCTTTCCTTTGTTTTAAAGATGAAGCTGACAGATTTAGTCTGTTCGTTCTGAGAATAGGGGTGGGAAGGAGACCTTGTTTAGGTCAGGGAACTTTTCCCGCGCGAATTGGCGATCCGTCAATGCTCGGCTGTGCCTAGGATAATACACTTTCTCCAAGTCACTTTCTGTGTCCAGTTTCATCAGCCCACCTCCCAAGCCTCCGAACACGAGAATAGGAAGGATGATGAAAGGAACAGGATGTTTGCCGACAAATTCCCCATAACGCCTGAAACTATTCGATGTCCCCCTTGTCACGCGCACAAAACATGCGTCGCAAACCGCCATATTTTCATGGACAGCAAATCTGCAATTATATCACACACCCACACCCACACCCACACAGGCGCGCGCGTGTGTGCTTGCGCCCCCCCCCCCCCCCCCCATAACACACACACACACACACACAAATGACACTAGTAAATACTGAGTAAAGCATATGGTAAGATCTTTCCAAGTTTTTAAAGCACGATATTTTAACGTGACGATTTAAACTCGAAGCGTAAATAACAGCCCCGATGGTACAAATGAGTGGGACACTCTTTGCCGAGCAACTGTTTTATTTAATTCAAGCAATGAAAACACAAGTGGTCAACATGTCTGCCAACGATCTTGGTAACTGGCTTAGCAAAGAAATTACTGCAGAGCTGGACACTAAAGACGTAATGACTATTGTCAAATATTCAATGATGTCAAGAAATGAATAAGACGTCACAGGGCAAATAACACATTATGAGAACTCTCAAATAATATTCCTCTACGCCCTCCGAAGTCTTTGGAGGAAAAGGACAAAGACTGATAACAATTAACATCAACTGAAACAGGTTTCAATGTCAATTCAATGGACTTCAAACAAAACAGTGACTGACTCAGTCAGTCAAAAGAATTCTTCTGGCATTTCTGTCTGGCAGAACGTCGCAAAGGAAAGTCCAGGAGTGTGTCACTCATCGGGGGGGGGGGGGGGGGGGGGGGGGGAGGGGGGGAGGGGGGGGAGGGTGAGGGGGGGGCAGGGAGGGGGGGGCAGGGAGGTGCCTCTTTCAGTCCAGGAGCATTATGTGGCATGAGGGCTTGCAGAGCTCGGGGGACAGAGCGGACGGCTGGTCGTCGGCTGGTGACTGGTGTTGGCGGGTCTGTAGTGACAGACGGATCTGATGTCACAGGTGAACCAGTAGTTGGTTCCAAGTTGGGGAGTGATGGCATGGCAGTGGCAGCCGATTTGGGTAAGGCTGGTGGTGACTTGGGAGTCGGAGTCACAGCTGGGTCATTGTGAGGCGTCAGAGGTGGAGTAGGTGGTTGTGAGGCGGTGCTGACGGAGACAGTTTTGTTGGGGAATGTTGGTTGGCGTGAGGTGGTCGATGGACCTGGTGCCATGAGCAGGGGAGCGCGGGTATGACAGGTATGTATTTGCAAAGGAACCGTCTGTTCCCAAGTGTGACTCGCCCGGAGCCATCCACCCTCACCACGTACTGGTCAAACTGGCGCACCATGACAACAGTCCAGTTTTGTCCCATTTGGTAGGGTTTGGTCCTGTCTGGTTCTGGATGCGAACACAGTCTCCAAACACAAGAGGTGGGAGATGGACAGTGTGCTCCGAGAGGCGTTCTGCTGCACGCAAATGGCGATTCCTCAAAGCTTCTTCTCGATTTAGGAGTGTTTCCCGCCATGTTGTGTGTGGCTGGTACTTGCCGGGATGGATGGGAATGAAGTCCCTAGTGTCCAAAGATGGACAAGGCTAGGGAAAGGTGGGGTGTCACGGTCAGGCGTGTTGCGGTACTGAAGCGTGGCTCGTTGGAAATTGACAGTGTTCAGACAGCCATTTGCATCCATGTTGTCTGTGAGAAGGCGCTTCACTGTCTTTACTCTCACCTCAGCCCGGCAGTTGCTGTGGGGGAAGCCACTGAGGAGGGCAGCCTCCTCCACAATGGGCCAGTTGTTGTGTCTGTCCACTGATACCAGGTAGCTGTGTCCACGGTAGTGAAAATAATCGGATACAAGGCATTGGAAAGGGTAGGCTGGAATCATGGGGGGTATGGGAGGTGCACTAGGTTGTGAAGGGGCCATGCAGTTGCAAGCTAAACAGCGGGTTCGCATCTCCGTGATGGCTGGTGTCATGCCTGGCCAGAAGATGGAAACCTCAGCTCGAGAGCACATTTGAGAGACACCTTGGTGAGCTGAGTGCAGAGCCTGTAATACTCTGTCACGGAGTGATGGTGGGATGACAACCCAGTCATGGTAGAGAACGATACCATCAAAAGTTGTAAGGCCATCTCTGAACTGGTCATACTGGCGGAGGTCATGGGGGAGTTGGCTTCTGTCCTCCGGGAATCTGCCCTCAATCATGGTAACTAGCTTGGTCATGGCGGGGTCACTTTATGTATCGAGGTGCACATCATCCCAGTGACGGACTTGATCACTTCTGTGGGTGGCATGGTAGTTTAAGCGCAAGTCGTAGGGAGGTCATCCTCAGAGGTACAAATGGTTGAGAGGAAGGAATGTGGTGGGTTGGGGGATGAGGGGTTGGGGTGGTTGGAGAAAGGGACGCAGCAATGTTGTCTGGGAGGCCCAATGTGGTAGGGTCACCAATAGGATGGCGAGAGACAGCATCGGCAGCAGCATGGCGAACTCCTGGGATGTGCACGACGCGAAAGTGGTAGCGTAGCGACTTTTCTTTGAGATTTCGAAGACGGAGGTTGGGAATGTCGTCCAGGCATCGGTCTCCGAACACTTTCAGGAGGGGCTTGTGGTCTGCTGCCAGGATGAGATCAGAGCAGCCGCGGGTGAAGTGACGAAATTTGTCAAAGGCATCCACGACTGCCAGTGCACGTCTCTCCCACATCTGACAGAACTCATCATAGACATGATGTTCAAGGGTGACAGCGTGGGTACGTGTTGATGCAATGTCATTAGTTGTGCTACATAGACTGTCAAAAATGGCAGTGGTACCGTCCAGTGCTTGAGGTGCATCAGACTGTGTGGCACTCCTGGCTTGCTGAGGGGGGGGCTGCGACAAACACTCTCGTAATGGTGGAGTATGCCACATTTGGAACATTTGTGGTTGTATGCCTTGCATTTCTTCAGGTGTTCCCTGCCTACTGTGCCCATGACCTGCCTCTCCACAGTGGGTGCAGGGGGGCGGGATATTTCTCGCCTTGCGTGTTTGGCTGAGCGGTTGTCCGCCCTTCTGACGCCTCTATGAGCTGGTAGAAGCTTTAGTTGTATAACTGGCATCTTTAAGGAGACGTCCAGCTGATCATTTGCCACTCTCTTTTGCTTCAACATACCGTATCGCTGCTTCAAGTGACATATCTTACTGTGATTCACCAAGAATATCAAGCTTGATTTCTTCGTCGCCAACGCCTCGGATGAGGACATCACGGATCATTACGTCACTAGTCAACCTGGGCATAGCATGCGCATTTAATTTTGAAGTTGTACACTCCCGCCTGGCCTCTGAGACGGGCAGCAAAGGCTCGCACGGGTTCGTCTCTCGATCTTGGCGCGTCTGTTGCAGTTGTACGCGAGACACCATGACATTCTCTTGATGGACTGCCAGTGTTTTGATGTTGACAAGGACAGTCTCTTCACTGCTGGTGGCGAGGTTGCTAAAAAGTTCTTGTCAGGTTTTTTCGGAGATTTTCATCGCAACATTCAAGTAGTTGGAAGACAACGTCAAAACTAGCGAGACGTGTGTGCTTGTTTGTACTTGTAATCTGACCATCTCTGCTCGAAGTAAGCCCATTTCTTCACTCGTACCAGATGCAGATATTACTGGACGTCTGACCTTTTCTGCCTTGCCTGTTCCAGTCAGGTTGGGTGCAAGTACCTGGGCCTTGTGGGCTGTAACGTTGTGGATGTCAATAAGGCGTGTCAGCACTTCGGTTGGAGTGCTGGTGGGCCACGCCGCGTCACAATCAGGAGCAGGTCAGCGTTTGTTGCTCGTCTTGATCCGGTCACTGTGTTTTCATAAATAAGTGAGACACTCTTTGCCGAGCAACTGTTTTATTTAACTCAAGCAATGAAAACACAGGTGGTCAACATGTCTGCCAACGATCTTGGCAATTGGCTTAGCAAGCGGATGACTGCAGAACTGTGTTTTGCGTACGCATTGATTAGTTAAAGGATAGGATAGTTCTGAGTATGGGTGGTTAACGTATATTGTTGGAGCCTAAGATGCGGTCATTCCGTTGATTTCTGTCGGGAAGTGTTCCCCTGGTAACCCTCAAGGGAAATCAGTCTATTGCCGGAAACGAGTAGAAATGTGCGCGACGTTTCTTAATCTCTACATCTCCCCTCTTTTGAAAAGAAATAATGTTTACAAAACTTGTCTTTCACTTTTCAGTGTCTTTCATGAATGTGTTTTTTTTTAACAGTCTAGTCTATATGGATTACGGATAACACGGCCACTCTTGGTGCAGTAGGGACAGGACACGGTGTTGCTGGTCAGTACTGGTGTTGACTCAGGCTTATGCTTTGGGTTGTTTGGACCGGATGGAATCGTGTTCGGATTCTGGGTCGTGCTACGTATGAATCGTCTGTTGCGTTGGTATTCAGCTCCATCTTCAGTTTGCACCGTATATGAACGAGGATCAGGGCAAGTGTCAATGACAGTGGCTGATCTCCAGTCGTCTCCTTTGGTCAGTTGGACACGGATATAATCGCAGCCTTCACTGGTGGTAGAGTGTGTGCAGGTTTTATCATAATAGTGCTTCTGGGTTGATTGTAATTTGGCACGTCTGGCGATGAAGCTGTTGGGATCGGTGATCTTCAGTTTCAGATGCTTGCTGATGGTTGGAAAGATGGAGCAAAGTTGTCGACCCATCAGCAACTGAGCTGGAGATGCTAGATTGTCCACATGAGTGCTTCGATATTCTAGTACACTGAGTAAAGGGTTTAGTCCATCAGACTTGTTCCTTATCAAGGATATTTTTGATTGTCTGGATCGTTCTTTCAACAAGGCCGTTTGATTGAGGATATCCTGGACTGGAAGTGATTTGATGAAAATCCCAGGATGAGGCAAATGTCTTAAATTCAGCTGCTGCAAATTGGGGACCATTGTCAGTCATGACTGTCTCGGGTATGCCGTATCTGGCAAAGTGGACCGACAATTTTGTGACGACAAAAGTAGATGTTGTACTTGGTAAGTCATCAATTTCAGAGTATCGACTGTAGTAGTCAACAGCTGCCATGTAGGTGTTGTTGTTCCAGAAGAAGAGATCAACTCCTACTTTCTGCCAGGGACGTGAAGGGATTTCATGAGGTATGAGAGGTTCCTTTGGATTTGATTTGGCTCTATGGGTACAAACTGGGCACATGGCTATATGGTTTTGAATGTCTGTTGCCATCCCAGGCCAGAACATGTTTCTTGCACTCCGTTTATTTTTTTCAATACCGAGATGACATGTGCATACTTTTTTTTCACCATTTCTGTGCGAAGTGTGTTTGGGATAACTATTTTCTCCCCTTTCAAAATTAACTCCTGGGGACTCTCTGACACAGATGCAAAGAATGTTCAAGTGCTGATTCAGAAATTCAAAGAGCACACAGAACCAAAAAAACAAATGAGTATTTGCTAGATACATTTTTCATGAAAGAATGCAAAAATCAAGTGAAACCTTCACTGAGTTTGTCACAGACTTACGCAACTTTGTTCAAACTTGTGGCTACCAAGCAGATCTAAAAAATGAAATGGTTCGTGATGGCATTGTTGTAGGTGTTGCATCACACAGAAATAAGAGAAAAAAACTCCTGACAGGAGATAAACTCACAATGAAAACCGCAACAGACATTGGTACTGCACATGAAACAACACACCAACGACTTAAATCAATGGCGACAACAACAAATCCACAGCAAGTAGATGCTGTGAGAAAAAAAAAAAAAAAAATAAAAAACAAAATTACGAACAGCGCCAAAATTCTGGATCCCTTGGAAACATCGTCACATGCAGAAACTGTGGCGGAAAACATAAGCCAAAACAACGTCCAGCTTTTGGTACTACATGCAGTTACTGCCACAAACTAAATCACTAGGCCAAAGTTTGCCAAAGCAAAGACAGAGCACAGAACAATGGTCGAGTGTTACACTCCATTGAAAAGGATAGTCTTGAGTACGGGTGGTTAACGTATGTTGTTGGAGCCTAAGATGCGGTCATTCCGTTGATCTGTGCCTGGAAGTGTTCCCCTGGTAACCCTCAAGGGAAATCAGTCTATTGCCGGAAATAGTAGAAATGTGCGCAATGTTTCTTAATCTCTACAAACTGGACACTAAAGACGTCATGAATTTTGTCAAATGTTCAATGACGTCAAGAAATGAGTAAGACGTCACATGGCAAATAACACGTCATGAGAACACTCAAATAATATTCCTCTAGTCTAACTTCGCATTTTTCAAGAACGAAATGGTTTGGTACAAATAAGAAACTTTTTATGAACAAAGACACGATGTCCTTTTTTTTTTTTTTTTTTTTTTTTTTGTTACATTTTCAGAATAAATACTGGGTTATCCACATTACTGAGTTTTAGCTTGCCACTTACACCAAAGAAGTTGTGGGGAGAGGAGCAGTAACTTGCCTCATTTTCCCAGTGTTTGCTTTTGTCACAGTCATGCTGTTTTGAGAGGGCACTGGCCTGTTCCGGGCGAGAAAGCTGTTCAGCTAGTGGTCTGCCCTCTCAAGCAGCCATATTTGCACATGCCAGCGTCCTTCTGTCCGACTTTTTCTTTTCATTTCTTTTTTTTTTCCGAAGTTGGTCCGCTGTCAGCTTTATCCGCGTGTTAATCCCCCACATGTGTTTCAAACTTAACGATTTGACTCAATCGCCTGTGAACTGAGGTGAGCTGACTGACAGCCCACACGTGAACAGGAGGCAGAGACAGAACCTATCAGCCCACCAGGAAGAGAAGAATACCTTCAATATGTGCCGTGAAATTGAAACTGCTGAAACACAAAGATACTGATCCTGGCTCCCCAATATCCTTGGTCTTGAAAACCTATTTCTGATTTTGTTTTCTGCACGAGAACGTCACTTAGGCACATTTGTAACAAAAAACCGTTATTCGTTTAGTCTGTGGGTTTGCTTGTTCGTTTTTTGCAGGCCATATCAGAACTCTGGTGCGGTGTGCGCTGATCATACAGTAGAAGAAGGTGATCATCATTTCGTAACGGCCAAAAATGTACTGTTTAAATTAATCGAACTTCCGCTTCGGCCTAGGGCTGTGTCAGACAATTGACGTAGGCTTGAACACCAAAGCTACATCAAAATGTTGTTATGCTCTACATAGTTATGCGGTGATATCTTCAGTTGTGACAAGCTCCTAGTATCAGTCTCTAAAATCCCTCGAAGTCAGAGTGTGGCTGCCCACGTGACAGGGTATTAAAAACGGTCACACACGTAATGTTCTCATCCCTAGCTGATGCATTTGTACCATAGTGTTCAAATACTTTGGCTGTTCGGATGACCCCTGGAGTCTTTTTAGCCAGGGTACGACAACAACAACAACATTAACCAAATTTGAGCATTACATTCCCGTTGGCAAAGAAACTCATTAACATAAATGTGGGTAACAAGCTCATTCTTTGGATAATTGATTTTCTTACACAGAGGACACAGTCTGTTCGATATCAAAGTGTTGTTTCGTCTTCCAGAGTCATTTCAACTGGCGCACCCCAGGGTACTGTTTTATCACCAGTGCTTTTTACTCTGTACACAAATGATTGTTCAGGAAGTGATTCAACTTTGTACATTAAATATTCAGATGACTCAGCACTTGTAGATCTTTCCAACTCTGATTCTGTTTACTTCAAGGAGGTTCAAAGATTTGTTGACTGGTGCGATCATAACTATCTTGATCTGAATGTAACAAAAACGAAAGAAATGTTGATTGATTTTAGAAAGAATCCAAAAGCTGTACCACCACTTTTTTTTATCAAAGGTGCTGAAGTAGAACGTGTTGAATCATACAAAATATTTAGGAACTTTTATAGATAATAAGCTGAATTTTAAATCCCATGTTGAGTATGTCCACAAAAAATGTCAAACCAGATTATATTGTCTTCGCAAGCTGCGATCATTTCATGTGAATACTGACATTCTTCGGACATTTTATTCATGGCTCTTGGAATCTGTTCTAACTTTCTCATTTATGTGTTGGTATGGTGGGTTGACTGTGAAGAGCAGAAAAATGTGCTTGAGAAAGTGGTGAACGTGGGAGGAAAAATCGTTGGTGAGAGACAAAAAAGTCTGAGTGAGCTATATATAGGTGCCGTGTTAGTTGTAAAGCGAAGAAGATACGTGTGTGACCAGACCCACGTCCTTGCAAATCAGTATGACCTTCTTCAGTCAGGACGAAGATATCGATCGGTTAAATGCAGAAGTGTCAGATTTAAACAAAGTTTTATTCCCCTGTCCATTGATTTTGAACTTGAACCGAGAAGATGTTTAATGAAATCCAAATTCCTCTATATGAATGTATGTCATATGTGAGAAAATGGGTAATGTGGCTAAATTATTGTTTATTTGCTGTGAATGTGTGTGACCACAAATTAATTTCTCAAATTGAGATAATAAAGTTTACTTGTTGACTTGACTTGACTTGACTTGTATTCATGATCAGGTGATAGAATTCGATGGAAATCTATGTCATAAATGAATAGGTTTTCTGTGCAATGAAACGTCTTTTGGACATACACCCAAGAAGTGTCAAATATCTTAAATTGTTGGCCATTACACTGGGCGCAGAATGGATTTGATAAAAAATCTTCATACCGTGATCATCTTTTCAAAGATAAATTGTTTGTTCGTAATAAACAAATGATTCTAAGGAAGTCGCATGACCGTATTTCACACAAATGATTTCTTTAGACATATAAGGAAGATAATCTAAATGTTCTGTGTGGGGTCAAAAGTGGAATTATGCCCATTTTTTGTAGTGGGTACCCTGTTCATATTTTGAATGTGCAAACAAAAGATAGAATGTTACCACAGTCCTGCATTGTCCAGACATTCCAAAGCATAGTACACAATAACTTTCTAATATGTGATGCACAGTTTGTTCTTCCTGAAGCATCGTGCCTATATCATATCTCGCAACACTATTCAGGAAGCTAGTTATGATACCTATTAAGCAATTTAATCCAAAATGTAATTATTTAGACAAAGTCATTAATATAAATAGCTTATCTACCACATTCGCCCATAGCAATATCATTCTTAACAACTATGCCTACTCCAACTACCATTTTACCCAACTTGAACATTTTTTTCTGTCTTATCATATTGCTAACTACAGAATAATGGAAGAGCGCTATGGAATAATGGAAGAGCACTGGTTGTGTTTTGGTATTTGAAATATTAAAAAAACGGTATATGACGGAAGTCTCTGCAGCTTAATTCCCACTTTAGCTCTAAGTGCTTTTTCTGATCAATTTTCTGTAAGTTTTGACCAGTTTATTGCCGAACCGAAAATGACGTCTAAACAGTTTTAACTAGAATCCACCAATGTTTGTTTTCCTACATAAAAGCGTCATTTCTAAACCACTGCCATGGTTTTATCCATGCTAGCAGTAAGTCCCCATTATTGTAATAATGCTCCAGGCAGTTTATCTTTTTTTTCTGTAAGTCTGCAGCTGACTGAGACCAAACCCGTTTCGTTACCATAGTAAGAGTATGACACCAAATTTGCGTATTCCATGCACACCACAATTGTTTTTGCTCATAATCAGACAAGAAAATTGAAAAACAAGAATGGGCAAAGGAAAACAATTTTGTTCGACCTCTGAGACAAAGTCAAAATAGTCAGCAATATGTGTCCCTGCTCTTACACTCGCCGTCATCCCTTGTCCATGCTTTGGAATGACTGAAACATTTGAGTATGAACACTTTTATCTACATCGCAATGAATGGTTTTGTTCTACCAACGCAGTCAAAAGTCTTGGAAATGTAAAAAAATTCTAAAAAAAAAAAAAAAAAGTGTACAGAATCACCATCTCTTCCCATGAGATACTTTTGCATAAATGATTGTAAAGTGAACATATCTGGTGTGTGTGTGTGTGTGTGTGTGTGTGTGTGTGTGTGTGTGTGTGTGTGTGTGTGTGCGTGCGCGAGTCCCAACAGAACATGAAAAGTGTTTCGCTTTTATTATGCAGTTAGTGCAGTACTTACATCGACAGCTGTTTTTTTCTGTGTCACAAATATTTCCGAACCACTGTCTATTCAATCCTTAGCAAGCTATGTTAAGGTTAACCAAATGGCACCTTGGAAAACAGTTTTCTTTATCATTTTAATTAAAGTCCCTGTACGCGGATTACATTGTGACGACAGCTCGATGTTGTAACGCTTTCTGGTGGGGGGTACCGTACGAGAAACGAAAAGGGCAAAAACGAAGAAGAATTGCAACAGTCTCTCGTTCCGTCCTGTGATGAGTGTCCCTGGAAGGCGGCTCGACTCAGTGTCTACCATTCCCCCTTTCTCTCTCTCTCTCTCTCTCTCTCTCTATATATATATATATATATATATGGGGGGGGTGGGGGTGGGGTGGGGGGGGGGGGGGGGGGGGGGGGGGCACTTTCTGACTGTGGAAATGCTCGCTTTGTGGCGAACGTTTTTGAGCTGTGCGATTTTTTTTCTCTCTTGTTATTGTTTTGTTTTTTTTGGTCCGGCTAAGTGGATGCGATCCCCGTGGTATGACATTGTTTTTGTCATTTTATGATATGGCGTCATTTTGAGTTGAAACATCATTATTGAAATGGTGTTCCCCCCCCCCCCCCCCCCCCCCCTTTTTTTTCTTCTTTTTTTCCTGTGTAGGATTTTATTCTGACATGCATTTTTCAACGCGGTGAGTCGATGAATCAAGCTGCCAGGGTCATGATCAATTAATGATTACATAAAGGAAATAACTGGCAGATGGAAGACAACGGAAATCATCACTTATATGTCTGTTTATCTTTGAATATCAATTCTCCTCCTCTCTTCTGCGGGACCCTATAGTTGATTTTAAATGTCCCATGGCCCAGAATCCTGATCAAGTCTCAGCACTGTGCAAATCTTGTTTTAAAATCCTGGAATGTTCTCTCTGGTCACGTGAGCAGGACATCGGACGGCTTGATATTTCAGTCCCGATTTGGGACGCAAAACAGTCTGTGTGTAGGCCTACCTACATAAACTGAAGACGATGGACTGCAGTCAAGGGCAGTTAAGCAGGATTGGGGGGGAGAGTGGGTGAATGAAGAGGGAGGGTGGCGTAGTGTGGTGGTGTGGAGGCCTATATGTTGCCCCTTCCGCCCTGCCCGTATCCCCCAAGTCAAAAAGTGACCTAAATGTACATTCTACCCCCAACCCTCCCTCGCCTTTGAAAACAAGTAAAGAAAACAATAGTTCATGTTTTTCTTTTAAGCCCAGCCGACCGCAGAGGGACATGTCAGGGCTGTCATAACGGAACGAGACCAAAGCAAACCAAACTGGAACAGACGACACGCCACTGAGAAGACCCAAAACACAAATTAACATATACAACTCAATAAAAAGAACCATGGATACAGATCAATACATATAATTCTCTGCTTGAACATAACAAAACAAAATACTATCTAATGCATACAACTAACTGAAAAGAACAAAAATCAATACATACAACTCACTGAAAAGAACCCAAACACAAATTATCACATTCAACAAAGTGCGAAGTAACGACGCACCACAATTCCAGCCCACGCGGATCACACAACCTTCGAGCACAAATTCAACCCTTTCACAATAAAAATACTAAAACAGAAAACTATGATGAGGAATTCGGAAAGAGGACTTCGCTTCTGAAAGTTGGAAAGACCGTATTCGAATTTGAACCCCGCAGAAACTTTCTGAAAGTTGGAAAGACCGTATTCGAATAATTATTATCCCTTGAAGATTTTTCCCCGCAAGAAACGGATTTCTATTTAAATGAAAAAAAAGAGAAGAGAGAGAGAGAGAGAGAGAGAGAGAGAGAGAGAGAGAGAGAGAGAGAGAGAGAGAGAGAGGTGCTCGAAGAGTTTCTATGTGTACAGAAGTTACTAAGGCTTAAATCGGTTTGTCCAAATTAGAAGAAAAAAAAAAAGACTATGAAAATGTAAATTTTGTTTGGGTTTCCCTTTAAATATACTGTCTAGAGTTCTTAGAGTCCAAAGATAGCGTTTACAGACGAAAAAAAAAAAAAAAAAAAAAAAAAAAAAACAGTTGTGTTCAAAGCATACGCAGTAAGACGAAACAAGTTTATAATTCTCTATTCATTTACTTTTTTCCACAGTAGTATTCATAGCATGTTACAACGGCAGAAGTTCTATGGAAAAAAAAGAAAAATGCATGAAAAACGAATAGTAAACAAATTGTTCGTTTGCTTGTTTTGTTGTTGTTGTGGGTTTTTGCCCTTCAGGAAGAGAATATTTTGCACAAAACACACAGGCGAAGGGAAGAAAAAGAAAAGAAACACATGCTCTGCTTGCAACTGAGACAGAAAGGAAACTACAGACCGCTGCTTTCAGCCTCTGGAGGACCTTCGATCTTTCTTAACCATCAATATCAAAACTGGATTGTGGCTTTCAAAGACGTTCTGTGTCGAGTTGAATCCTTGAGACCATTCGACCAACGACTGCCAGCCACATGTTGGACAACCTGGAGAATGGAAGTGTAAAAGATGGATGAACTGCCTTCGTCTTCTGTAGCATTGTTGATGGATCCTGAAATAGTGTATCATCTTTGAGGGCTACAGCAAACTTCAAGACAAAAGGGCATTTGTTTGTTATTTGTCGTCTTTTTTTTTTGTTTTTTTTTTTTTTTTTTTTTTTTTTTGCGGGCCTCGGCTCTTACTCTTTCCCAGAGTTGGGCGCGCTTTGTTCTCAAGTGGACAAGCTAACACCACAGAATGCAGTTTCAGCCACTAAATAGATGCGTCGCTGCGTGTTGTTCAGATATTCAACCGAGCTGCTGGTGGTGTCTGTATGTTGTTTTGGCCCGGTTGATGATGTTGGGGAAACATGCAAAATCATGAAAGAAAGAACAGGCATGTCAGAACGGGGGGAAAAGCTCCATGGGTCTGAATGCAGTTTCCACCATTGATACGCGCCCAAAGGCTCTTTGAAGCGTTACCAAATTTCAAAATGATTTGAATGAATGTTGGAAAAAAACAACAACGAAAACAAAATCGGGGGTATGGCTTGAAGGGTGAGGGTAGGGGAAGGTTGAAGAAGGATGGCAATGTTACATGAGAAGTAAACTGCAACTTATCCAAAACCGAGTTGCTTCACCTCATTAACGTTTGTCTTCATTACGCGGACCGTCGTGATAGGCGATTGCAGCAGCAGCAAGCAAACCAACTCAAAAGTGAAAGGTTAAACCGACTAAATGGCAAATGAATTTGAATGAATGTTGGAAAAACAACAACAAACAAAACGACAAAAAAAAAAAAATACTATTATTTTTTTTTGACGGCAATTTTTCAACTTTTTTTTCCATCACAATTTTCAGATCAGCCAGATGATGGTTAAAGGGTAGGTTCCAGGGTGAGGATACAGTCAGGCAATGTTACACACGAGAAGTACTGCAACTTCTACAATAAACCGAGTTGCTTCCACCTCATAATTAATTGTATTATTACCAGACCTGTCTCAGTCGTGGCAGCTTGAATGAGTGCGAGGCGGATGGCTTTAGAGCAAACCAACTTCAAAAGATGGTACACACTAAATGGCACATGTGTGATGAACTTACGGTCCTTGCCTCATCAAACTGTACATATTGATAAATGATTTCTTTGTCACAATACTGTTTATGAAACGATGACGGGGTCAATTGTTCACCTGATTGTAAATTGGCCTCACACTATGTTTGTTTTCCCGTCAACAACACCAACAGAATTTTAGACAGTCGCGTGTTACAAACCGTACCTCGACAACATATATGCGTCAAACTTCGTAGCAATGAAACATTGGACCAAGCACAACCACACCACACCTAAGCACACACTCTATACTTATATATATTCTAGATTAATATTATAAGATATATAATAGAGAGAGCTCGAGAGAGACCTAGAGTCCGAGAGAGAGAGAGAAGAGAAGAGAGAGAGAAGAAATATATATGCGGTGTATTAGTTGATCGTAACCAAGAACTCAAATTTAGCCGGCATGTCGAGATGCACGTCAACAAAGCCAACAGAAGGAATTTAGGCAAACCACCTAGTCACGCAGTGCGCTCATACCAGTACCTCGACATTGAGATTCTGCGTCTGCGAGCTTCATTGCAATGATATACGCCCTCACTTGGAGTCTGAGCCAACAGACGTGCGCCTTTTTTTTTCTTTTCTTCTCCTTTTGGTCGACCACCACGTTATCAGAAGGTAATTGACCTCCATTGAGTGTTCTCAGGTGAGCAACCAAAGAGTGGTTTCCTGGTCTGGTTGACTGTCCCTATGAAGAGCGAGAAATGAAGATCCCTATCATGCACTGCAGTACAGGAGGGATAGGGGTGACATGATTGAAACCTACAAGTTTTCACTCATGGGCTATATACAAGCCGAAGAGTTCCCTTATGATGGGAAAATAGTGTTAAGCAGACCCGCGGACATAATCTTAAGTTAGGAAAAGGTTTTTGTGATAGTAGTTCACTTGCGCCAGCACTATTTTGCCTACAGAGTGGTGAATCCTTGGGACGAACTACCAGATAAATAAAGTGGTCAATGCACCATCTCCTCGACAGCTTTAAGGCCAGTCTGGATAATCATTGGCAGACCTTAAATATGTGGTTAGATGAACTTTCAGATTTCGGCGCTTATCATCACCCACGTAAAAAAAAGTTTATAGTGTAGGATTACCAGTTTTGTTTGAAAAAGATCAGACTAAAGGCTCACGAATATCCTAGATCCAGTCTGTAGCAGTTATTATAGTATAAGATAGTATATATAGTATTTTAATAGTTATTTAGTATTATAGAGTATAGTAGTAGTATGGGTATTTGATTGTGAGGTGAAGTGCCGACGTTTATAAAGCATCATCCGATAAGCTTTCTAGCAATTCTCGTGAATCGCTTCGACAGTGTTATCACAGATGGACTTCAGATAGAATTTTATAGTGGTCACCAAACAGGTTCAACATGATATTGAGGCCGCTCGGCATTCCTCTGGCGCCTGCCACTTCTCTGGCATTTTTAGCCAAGAACGAACGGAGTGGTTGTAATCCTTGCCCGTCAGCCGAGGGGTTCAGTAAGTATGGTGTTGTTTGTTGTGTTTTGTTCCGGTAACTATGTTTTGTGGGTGTTAGATCAGAGCCATGTATCTATTTCACTCGTTTTGTTTTTTTTTTGTGTGGAGAGATAGGAGAGTATGGACAGCGATGAGCAACAAACTCTTCAAAAACGTAATTTACATACAGATCTAATAGAAATAGGCCCTGTACGATAAACTGAAAAAATAAATAAGAACAGTTAGTTCAAAAGCTTAATTGACAATGCAAATTAAAAAGAAATACTCAAGCAGTTTTAAACTGGATATTAAAAAAGTTAGTCTGCCTGGGTTCTTTCGAAACAAGATCATAAAACAACGGAGGAAAAAAAACTTCGAACCAACTAGAAAAATGAGGAATTGAGTACTTCGACTCGTAGAGTCTTCAAAGCAATGATGTAAAGATCAGAATTTTTCATCACCACTGCCTTATGACGTAATACATGTGAGCGTAAATAGTGAGAGGGAAGGAGGGTGGGGGGGGGGGGAGAGGAAAACGAGGGGGGAGGGGGAGGGGAGAGGGGAAAGTTGGGGACGGGGGAGCTGTGATTTGGTTTAGTCTTGTATGCTGAGGCCGATTCTGGTGTTGTAGTACCGAGATGGTGGATGATCTGTTTCTCCATGTTCTCTCTCTTGAAGGAGTCACCAGTGCTGTTGCGCCAGGGCACTGATATGGAGAAGTGAGTTATGCTGTGGGGATCGATGTTGAAGTGTATAGCCACAGGGGTTTGCTTTTTCTGGAGGATGCTGTCCCTGTGCTCTTTGCAGCGTTCTTCCAGTGTGCGGTATGTCTCTCCTACGTAGATGCCACCGCACAGGCTGCAGTGGACTATTATATACCGAATCACTGATTTGGCAAGTGAAACTTCTCATGGTAAAATGGCGTCCTGTGGGCCCTTTAAAGCGTGAGCGTGGACGCCAGGACGCCATTTCACTATGAGGAGAAGTTTCACCTGCCAAATCAGTGATTTGGTATATGTATCCACTACAGCCTGTGCGGTCGGATCTACGCAGGCGAGACATACCGCACACTGGAAACCTGCAAAGAGCACAGGGACAGCATCCTCCAGAAAAAGCAAACCCCTGTGGCTATACACTTCAACACCGATCCCCACAGCCTTCTCCATATCAGTAGTCTGGCGCAACAGCACTGGTGACTCCTTCAAGAGAGAGAACATGGAGAAAAAAGATCATCCACCATCTCGGTACTACAACACCAGATGGCCTCAACATCAAAGACTAAACCAAATCACAGCAGTCATATTGTCTCGCCTGCGTAGATGCGACCGCACAGGCTGCAGTGGACTACATATACCAGATCACTGATTTGGCAGGTGAAACTTCTCCTCATGGTGAAATGGCGTCCTGGCGTCTATGCTCACCTTTAAAGGGCCCACAGGACGCCATTTCACCATGAAGAGAAGTTTCACCTGCCATCCTCCAGGTGATGCAAGGTGAGTCGAGGTGAGATTAACGTCACATCGAACGGAGACCCTTAAAGACATGATGTCTCAGACCGTAGTCAATGTAGTTGGGTTGTGAGGTGACAAGGGCTGCGATGTCGTCCCCGGCGCTGGTGGGTCGGAGTTTGCATTGCTGGTTTTCAGCCTCGTTGACAGTATCGATGGCTGTTGGAGCTTCTTCTGCTCTCAGTGGCAGCCTTCTTCCAAGTTTCCCTAAAGCTCCCTTCCGGGGCTACCAGTGTGGATCCACACGATCCAGTTTTGGCAAGCTCGAGTAGAAACGCTTTAACTCTTCCCCATCTCCACCCCCACCCCCACCCCCAACTATCCAGTCTGAGGAAAGCCAGAGAACTCATGTGTCTTAGAGTTCGAGCAAACGCCTACGGTTCTTGGGATCCTCTTTGTCTCTTTTGATCCTCAGTGCCTCCCGTTTCTGTTTCCTGCACAAAAGCTAAAAACAACTGTCTGTACCGAAAGATAGGAGGGAGTCGCACAGGAGCTTCATAGGATTCATTCTCAAGAAGAGATGTTGCTGGAGGAAATCTTGGACTCTGAGGTCGTGGGTTATCATGAAAAGCCACGGCGGTGTACGCAAGGATAGGGCATCCACTTAAGGCATATTGGATCGATGTCATTTCCGCATGTACATTTGGTGCCCTCGATGGCAGCCTGCAGCATTATGTGCGCAGTCTTCTCATTAGATGGATGTGTTTTCTGTGGTGTCTGGCGTAGCCACTCCTTCCCGCGCAAGATAAGGTAAAGCCAGCCCCCTCCGTCTCCCCCTCCCCCCTCCCCCATCGGTCTCTAAGGGTCACCTCTCGCTGTCTGTGAACAGCTGCCTGAGCATGGTTCATCACTTCGGTTATTGCTCGGTCTGCCCTTTCATTACCCCGCGGGCCAGTGTGGGGCGGGAGCCACATGGATGTCCATGCCCTTACAGGTAGTCTGATGGACCAGAAAGAGGATCGGTACCTGGATCTCTTTCCTGTTTTTCCTCCTCTAGCTGCCAGCGCCTGCAGTGAAGATTTGGAAACAACAGGGTGACAACTACTCTTGGGGGTTGAGGCAAATCGTTCACAGAAGTACACGCCATGAGGATGACGTGCAGCGCAGCATTGAAGATGTTTACGTTCCTGTTCAGGTGCAACTGCTCGAGATTCCCAGGCTTGGGATAACAAAGGCGCATCCAACCTCCCCGTACTCCAGGACAGAGCCATCTGGGTAGATGTGGAAGTGGTAGGCAAAGCGTTGGCTCAGTAGCCCCTTGCCAGGTTGGCTAGCAGAGTGGGTCGGATTGCTTCGTGGCCCCCGTGCCGTGGAATACCAGAAGCTGTTGTCTCTCCATCTCCCAAGGAGGGGCAGGGCATAGTAGGGATGTGTACTGCCTGGTCTGGTCTGACATGGATCACTTCCATGTTTTCTGGGGGGTCCAGCGGCATGGGTTTGTGTGTGTGTGTGTGTGTGTGTGTGTGTGTGTGTGTGTGTGTGTGTGTGTGTGTGTGTGTGTGTGTGTGTGTGTGTGTGTGTGTGTGTGTTCGTGCGTGCATGTGTGCGTGTGTGTGTGTGTGTGTGTGTGTGTGTGTGTGTGTGTGTGTGTGTGTGACAAGGGTTTGTTCCTTACCATGTGGCTCTTCACAGCAGTATTGTCAGCTGTGAAATCCTAAACTGAGCTCCGCCTTGACAGCGCTGGGAACCATCAAGCGCGGACTTTAAAGTTGGCACACCGGCAGCGGCACTCATCCCTTAGAGGCAACCAGCCCGCCTCTTGGTAGACTAGATCGTTCAGAGCAGTTGGGGATAAAGCCATGGCTTGCTTGAGAGTTTCAGCTCAATGCGTGTATGCTTTTCCAACAGGCTGTCCGAGGTAGTGAAAATTGCCTCGTGTCTCCAAGTCAACATGGAGTATACCGGTGTACCCGCTAGGTGTACTGGGCTCTTGGGGATCGCTAGGGCTCTCTTTAGAAAGCCTTGATCGTTCCCACCACTCGCATAGAAAATAAAAACTAGCTGGTATTCATCCAACATTCAGGTTTGTAGGAATTTAGTTATAACACCCAGATACCCTTCTTGGACGATCTGCTGAAATTAGAAAAAAAAAGATTTCATTCATCCAAAGATCTACATACGCATACGCACCTTTCTTTATCATTAAAGTCACCCCCCATCACTGTGTCAATGACATCCTGTAAGGACATTTTCTTCGTGTGAACTGACTGTGTTCAGATGCACAAAGAGTCTAGTCCCACAGCGATCAGATGGCCTTCATGTGGCCCTACAAGGTTACTCACAGGAGAAGATCCGTGCAGCCAACAGACAGCGTTAGACATACCAGGCTGCTTGAGTCTCCAGTCTGTAGACCAACAAGGTGTGCCGCCCAGGTAATCGAGTGCCAGTCAGTAGCACCCCCCTACAATCCCTCTAACCTTCCCCTCAGAAAGTGGTTCCAGGAGAAGCTCCCCCACTTTCCACAGCAGTGAAATATGAAAGAAGCTGTCCCTGCAAACCTCGTTCTTGTGAGAGAGAGAGAGAGAGAAACTACCGTTCGCTTGGCAACATCCTGATACCACCCTCTGTGCTGGTTTGTTGCGTCAGAAACACAGGGGAAGCCGGGCTGCTACAATTACACCAGAAAGTGCATAACTTGCAGCCAGCATCATGTGGAGACGGGGCAGTTCACCAGCTCATGGATTTAAGAAGTATGTTCAAAACAAGGCAGCAATTGTCATGCTATGCTATGACAGTTGTGCACATGTTATTTTACAAGATGTGTCACTGTAATAAGAAAAATGGCGGAAAGTGCACTGGTGAATATCACTTTATTCAATCAGGATAGTGTCCGGACAACTTGAGGTGCCTTATGATGGAGCAAGCTTTTAACGTGGAATTATCCACTAGATTAGGACAGAGGAACAGTTGAGTGAATTTCAAAATTCAAAACACCGATACCACTAGGGGGGCTTCCTTCTCCATTTCACGTTTGTCCAGTGGATTCGGGGTATTATTTTTACCCATCGTCATCCCTCTACTGCCCCCCTACATCATTCCCTCTTCTCCCCATCTCCCTCTGTCCGACTCCTCCCTCTAGCCTCCTTCAGTTTAACGGATGTTAAACGAGACGTCCAATCAGTGTCTAGCCTCCTTCAGTTTAACGGATGTTGTTCTCGAGACGCCCAATCAGTGTGGTGTTCTCAGGGCCTAGCATTTATTTACCCCCCCCCCCCCCCCCCCCCCCCCCCCCCCCCCCCCCCTTCCGTTTACGACAGTCTGCGTTTAAACGTTTGGTTTTAATCAGGTGTTTGTGGTCGTCCTTCCTTTCAGATCACCCCATTCTTTCAGAGCACAATGTTAGAGAGAGAGAGAGAGAGAGAGAGAGAGAGAGAGAGAGAGAGAGAGAGACCGCATGACCCTCTGGTAGAAAGAGAAAATGCGAGACTGTCAAAAGGGAAAAAAAAAAAGCCAAATTCAAGTGTGGCAACTGTGTCTGTTTATTTCATTGACTGCATGTCATTACCTAGGTCAGTGTCAGCGATAGTACACAAAATGTTAATGCTTATGTTAGAGATCGGCAGCACACACACAAACGCATAGACTGCTTTTTCATTGATTGTGTCTATCTGAAAACAAGGATACGTAG
>JADBJO010000504.1:340000-352500 GCA_016801955.1 Conus betulinus | reverse complement strand
TTCTGCGCTTTCTAATCTACCACTACTTTTGATGTTGAATAGTTGGTAGTTTGGGTATTTATGGTGTTGTTCACTTTGTAGGGATTTTTCGTCTGGGTGGTGCTGGTCTGGCTGGCTGTGTGTTCTGGTGGGAGAGCCTCAGCAGTCCTTCTTCCCCCTCCTGTGGTGTGGCAGCCTTCTGGAGGCCAGGACTTGCCTTCTCTTCCCCACTGCCTTCATCTTTGACGGCCGTTGGCCTGCCTACCTCCTGATCAGCCGTGTCTTCCTTCCAGACGGCTGACCAGTGCTCTACGTGTGACTTTGTACACCTGTGCCCAGTCGCAGGTGTTGGACCAGTTTCTTCTTCTGTGCCCAGTCGCAGCAGTGATATTGTGCGGACAGCCTTCAGTGCATCCAGAATTGAGGTCAGAGTGGTTTCTCTTTTATGTGTGTGTGTGTGTGTGTGTGTGTGTGTGTGTGTGTGTGTGTGTGTGTGTGTGTGTGTGTGCAAGTCAACCCCAGCTTGGACAGCACCACACCTGACTGACTTGCGATGTGATATCCGGAACCATATCCAGAAAGACTCGTGGTACTGTGTCATGTCCTGAGTGATGATATGAATCCTTCTCTCTCTTGTTACTATATTCTGTCATTAATCTTTCTCCCTCTTGTTACTATATTGTGTCACGAGTGAAACTATGAATATATTCTATTCTAGCCTAACAGGGAGTGTGTGGATGCGAACCTACGTTATTGAATTAGTTTACACTTACATGTTGATGTTTTCCATGTGCTAAAAGAAAACAAAATCATTTCCATTTCATTGTTATTAAATGTGCACTCCTCGTTAGATTCCTGTTTGGGCTGTTATGCTGTAGGGTGGGTGTGAGCGAGTTAAAGAAAGATTGGTAAATATACACAAACAACTTATAGAGACAGATATTACAGTTCTTTTGCAAGCACCCCTCACTTCTTTCTGTGACAGTTGGCCAGCTTTGACGATTCCATTTTCTCAATATTCACTTTGGTCGGCCAGCTTTGACGATTCCATTTTGTCAATATTCATTTTGGTCGGCCAGCTTTGACCAATCCATTTTCTAAATACTCATTTTGGTTGGCCAGCTTTGACATCATTTTGGTCGGCCATTTGACCAATCCATTTTCTAAATACTCATTTTGGTCGGCCAGATTTGACCAATCCATTTTCCTATAATCAGATCTGGTTCGCCAGCTTTGACCAGTCAGCTGCTTCATGTTATTTTTCCTGTAAGGAAAGTGATTCCTGAACCTCGGCGGTAGAAAGCGTTTTTTTTTTCTCCAGACCCCTCTTTCAGCCCTGTGAGTAACTCACTGAGTAGTTGAAACACTCAGCGCAGGTATGTTATAATACAATGAGTAACTCACTGAGCAAGAGAAGAATTCAGATTTGGTACGAGCTACACTGAGCAACTCACTGAGCAGTTGAAGCACTTAGCTTTGGTACGAGCTACGATGAGCAACTCACTGAGCAGTTGAAGCACTCAGCTTTGGTACGACTACGATGAGCAACTCACTGAGCAGTTGAAGCACTCAGCATGGAAGTTCTTGCTCATGGCTTCCACCCATCTGTCGCCGGGTTCGATGGGGAAGTCACACCCAGTGCACATGGTCTGGAACATGGCCGCCCAGTCTGCCAGAAAAAAAAAAAAAAAAAAAAACAGCTCACAACTCAAAACCTCAAACTGTTAGAACTTAGACTAAAAAAAACTGAAATAAATGAATAAATGAAAAGACATGCCTAAAGAATTTCTACCTGTCAAAAACTTAGAACTTGTATGTCAACATTTTTCAACAGGTCAAAAACTAAAAGAAAAAACAACCTGAAAAACTTGAATTAGTTAAGAAATAAGAACTTTAATGTCCACACTGACCTCAGGTGAAGAGGTGGTTAACCGTCGTGGAAGAGTGGAGTGGTGAACCTATTTAACACTCTATTGGCAGCAATCAAAGAACAGCAATGAGAACGCCAGCTTTTATGTTTGGGTTCAGCTGGAGACACACTGTCAATGTCTGACTGCTAACCAAGAGCATTGGCACAGAGCCGCCTACACCAGCCCTTCCATCCACCCAACCCCTCCTTCACCCCTGCCGTATACACACACACACACACACACACACACACACACACACACACACACACACACACACACACACACACACACACACACACACAGACAGACAGACAGACACACACACACACACACACACACACACACACACACACACACACACACGTAATACACGCGAGCACATACAGCTCCGGGAAAAGCAGTTTACCCACCTTTCTCACAGTAAGGTTTTCCTTCCTCGATGTGGAACTGGTGTCCCCCAATCGGCTGTTTGCACTGCGTGCACAGGAAGCAGTTGGGATGCCATGTTGTCTGCAAGGCGTTCACGCACTCCTGGTTGATGGGGGTACAGAAAACAAACATGGGTTAATCAATCAGTGGGTAGGCTTGAGTGAGCAGACATCTTCAGATGGTACAAACTGTCTGCCTGTTGGTTGTAAGTCCTTGGTGTCGAGTTCTCCTCCAAGAATTATAACTAGTAAACTCTCTTCCATTTTCTCCCTCTCTGTCTCATATTTCGTACTTCTCTCTCTCTCTCTCTCTCCCTCTCTCTCTCTCTCGTTCTCTCCCTTTCCTCCTTCCCTCTCTCTCATGCCCTGTCTTTCTTAGACATAAACCCTCCCCCGACTCTTCTCTATCCGTTTCACATCCCTTCTCTCTTTCTTACACACACACCCCCCCTCCCTCCTGTCTGTCTGTCTCTCTGTCTGTCTATGTCTCTCTCTCTGTCTGTCTCTCATATCCTGTGTCTTCATCTCTCTTACTCTCACCCCAAGGGACCATATGTTTCAGTCGCCTCAATCATTGTACAGCAGTTCCGTCCTGCCCAGCCCCTCTTTATCTCTCTCTCCGCTTCAAGATCTTCTCATCCAGACTCTATAATGACTTTTCCTAACTCACACTACAGACAGCTAATATCCTCCACAAAACCTGTCCCCATTTCCTACCCTCCATCTCTCCTGTTGTCCGCTTCACCGCTATTACCTCTTTGAGGCCCTCACCCCAATAATGGCCGATCCACACTTGTTGCAGTGAGGGGCCATATACTTCTCGTAGTCTCGCTCACAGTAGAGGAAGCCGCCTTCCTCCACGAAACCGATGTCGATCAGCTTCACCCCGCACTGGGGGTTGGCGCAGATGAAGTGGTCAGGGCACCAGCAGTTGCCCAGAGCCGTCACGAAGGGACCCCTGCACGTAGAAGTCGGGGCCAGTATTGTTATCGGCGTTATCGCCGTCATCGTCATCATCAAGAAAAGCATTGGCATTGTGGTAAGCCCAAAATAAACGGTCAGGAAATCTGAAGGTTTCATCGTTATCATCATCATCACTACGACCATCATAACTATCGTCGTCATCATCATCGTCCTCATCATCATCATTATCATAATCTTTAGTGCCAATCTTCCTTCTGCTCCTCATGAGTCCATGTCATTATTGTCCATTCTCACCTTCACCATTTCTTTGGTTTAATTACTACTTATTGGACATGTCAATCTTAATGACTTTATCTATGTCTACCACTTGTATGAAATGAATATATAATCATACAGTAGTGCTCATAAATCAAAGATGTGAACAGTACTGAACACCAGCAATAAGCTTTAAAACTTATAGTGTGCTTACACTTTGCACTTCATTTTATGTGAGGACCGCTGAAACATATTATCATACAAACGCTAACCCATAATCGTAAACAAATAAATATATGAACGAATAAATCAACCAAAGGAGACGAGATTATTTCAGTAACAGTAACACATGATGGAATCCATTCTTCAAAGATATCAGGAGAAAAGAAAAACTAATGGTAAAATCAATTCCAAAAGAAAAGATAAAAAGCAAAGTGAACAAGGTGAAAGGAGAGGAGGTGCGTGCAGCGGAGGTGGGAAAATACTCCATAAACAAACGTGACTCATCACATCACAATCATCCATAAAACATATTAAATTTGACGAACATCAGTCAGTCATTAAGTAGCTTTTATCATCAGGGACGTTCAAAGGGCGATGTCAATAACAATTACGTCATATGCTTCTTTTCCTCAAGAGAAAGTGAACATGAACCGATGAATTGTTTTAATGTTTTAAAGCAGACTACACTTCTTTCCGTTTTGGAGGTCAGGGATTCCATTCGACTTGCGTTTGCTCGTGCGACGCTGAAGTGTTGACATCGTACGAAGTATCGTTCAGAAGTTTCTCTTGCATGACCACAAGCACAAAGATGGCGTGATGTTGTGCACTGCTTCCACTTCCATTTCTGTTAAGCCCTACTCTTAGTATTCTTGTTATTTTCGTTATTATTACCATTTTGTCATTGGTGATGAGATAGTTTGTGATGGAGCCGATAGGCCCTATCTTTCCGAAAGACAGTGTTCTTTCTCCTGTTTCTTTAATTTTCGTTATTATCATTATTTTGTCATTAGTGATGAGAGAATTGATAATGGGACCGGTATCTTCCCGAAAGCCAGTGTTTTTTTTTTTTTTTTTTTTTTTTTTTTATTCTGTTTCTTAATTTTCTTCCTTATTATTATTTTGTCGTTAGTGATGACAGAGATGGTGATGGGGACGATATCTTCCGGAAAACCAGTTTGCTTTCTTCCGTTTCCTTTTCTTCTTTCTTTCTTTTCTTCAGTTCTTTTTGTCCCCCCCCCCCCCCCTCTCTCTCTCTCTCTCTCTCTCTCAATTTTTCTTTCCGTCCCCTCCTTTCCTTCCGCTCTATCTAACCACTCATCCATGCCATCATTCCCACTCTCTTTGCCTTCTCCCTGACCTGATAGCAATGTTGCAGCTGGCACAGATGGGGATGCGGTCGGTGCTGGGAGGTTTGGTGATGGCCTCTCCCACGCGCACGCGCCTGGCCTTGGCCCCCGTGGGTTTGAGGGGCACCCCCGCTCGGCCTCCCATAGGGCGTTGGGCCGGGGCCGGGGCGGGGGGGGGGGCGGGGGGGGGCGGGGGCCGGGGCGGCGGGAGCAGGGGGGCTCCAAGGTTTGGCAGCAGGGGCGGGGGCGACCGGTTTAGGTTGAAAGGTGACGCTTGAGACGGCGGAAGGCGCTGGTTTGGGTGCTGCGGATCATCATCGTCACATCGTCATCAGAGCCATCATCATCGTCATCGTCACCAACACCGTGATGGCAATTGAGGACAGTTATGATCATGGCAACAATAACATTCGGCAGCCACTGCTACTGCTGCCGCCATTACAGTGTCTGTACTTTGACTGTAGCAGACGTTGGCCCGCGCACGCCACACACTCCATGTATGCACACACTTCATTCAAAACACTGCGCGTGCATAGCACGTCTTTTTCATCAACCAGTTGAGAAAACCACTAACGACACAGGAGAGAGAGAGAGAGAGAGAGAGAGAGAGAGAGAGAGAGAGAGAGAGAGAGAGAGGGAGAGGGAGGGAGAGGGAGGGCGAGGGAGAGAGAGAGAGTCACGTACCAAAAGTAGAAGCAGGAGCCGCGCCGCTCCTGTAACAGAACACGAACAGGTTTCTTTTTATATGCATGAACTGTTTGAATCTGGATTTACTTTTTCTTGCAGTCATCTCTCTCTCTCTCTCTCTCTCTCTCTCTCTCTCTGTGGTTTCTTGCCACCCCTCACAACACACACACACACGCACACACACACACACACACACACACACACACACACACACACACACACACACACACACACACACACACACACGCACGCGCGCTCACACACAAACGCAACACACACACTGAACTGAAACCATTTATTGTCAGATTAACCATAGGTTGTACTGACATAGCACACACACACACACACACACACGTACGCACGCGCGCATGCACGCACGCACACACACACACACACTCTTCGCCTCAGTTTGCATACCACGTTTCCTTCTCACATTCATTTAACACAACTGATAGGCCATACCCTCATAATTCCCGGGAACGAAAAAAAAAAGTAATTGCTAAACTGCACATGTCCATTCCATTGTAGACATGACTGATAAAACTGACGTTAAGAGGTGACGCCTAATGCAATAGTACACCAGCCGCATGCGCACAGAAGGCGAATCCGCTCTTCTACCTAGGAGACATGGAACGATATCCCAATCGCCGACGAGCAGACGACCGACGACTGTTGGCTGATCTGGGGGTACGTTCAAGGCAGTTAGTTCTCCCAGCAAAAACACTGAGCAATCACTGACGATGGCGACATTCCTTTTCTGTTGGTCAGTTCCTATGTCAGTATTCCAAATGTTGAGACCTATTCTAATGATTTTTGGCAACACGAGAGTGCTACGCAACGACACACCTGCATTTTGGCAATACATGAGACACGATTCCCCCCCCCCCCCCCCCCCCCCGTCGAATACGAGGTCGGTTTATTCTTGTTCATGTAACTGTTATCTTCCGCCGTGCTATATCTATACTTTTTTTTTTTTTCACACCTAGATTTTCTGATCCAGGAAGGTCCTAATTTGACCATAATGACCCTGCTTCGAAAATGTCGCATTGCAAGAAAGTGCTGATTTAACCACACACACACACACACACACACACACACGCGCGCGCGCGCGCGCTAGATCCTGACATAACGTGAGAGTAAGCATTTCCATTGCTTTCAGTCATCTAGAGCTAAAGTGGGCTTTTATGAATTTTGATTATGAGGAAAAATCTGCCGTAAGGGCTATTTGCGTAGTCTGACATTTATTGATGCACTGGCCTTCAAATGAAAGAAAAGATGAAAAATGTTCGACATAATGATAATAATGATGATAATGATTATAACAATAGTAATGATAATAGCGATATTGCTACTACTTCTACTACTACTACTACTACTACTACTACTACTACTACTACTTATTACTATTTATTATTATTATTATTATTATTAATATGCAGAAGACACTTTTGAGGATACTGTCGTTGGTATAGCAGTCACATCAAAACTGATAACATGAACTGGAATGAACTGTACGCGGAAATCAAAGAATCTGTGTAATATTAAAAATGATCTATCTGTGATGTATGTATATAATTCCATCCGAAGATGTTTAGTTTCTGTCCAAAGCTTGTTCAATACTTGGTTAAAATTGTAGTATGTTTTCCAGTTTATATTCCCCTTACCGTGATGCCTAACACGTGTTATCTTGATCGACTCCTTGCTTGTATCCAAGGCTGACACTTCGTTACAAGGCGTGCATGGGTGTTCTGCTTTGGTGTATATGACAATAATGTTAACCACAAAAGATGAAATAAAAACGTCCATCACATTGGGAAAAAGGAAATCATAAAACAAAGTTGAAACAATTCAATATCTCATTTAGCTTCCTTCTGTTTAAATACATGTTATGTTCAATACAAGCTGAAAAAAAAATCTTTTCTTATCAAGAACCGCCATTTTTTTTCTGGCAGATGACAAAGTAATGTTCCATGACCGTTCTTCTATGGTCGGATTCTACGGGATATACTTCACTGATTTATGAGGAAAATATCAGCATGCTGTTATTCATTGTTTTTGAACTAGTTTTAGCTTTGCCTTGTTCATTGTCGTACACCATTTGTGAATTCATCCCCCTTCAAATGGGGCTGTGGCCTTTATCGTTTCCGTATTCGTTTCCTGTACGGGGTATACTAAAAGTGTCGCCTGTTGCTACCAAGGAACGGATTTAAAGCCAGCTGACTGAGCATAATAATTCGTGGCTCGGGTTTTGCCGAGCAATGCACAGTGCAGATCCTACGGACTGGTCCCCAGGCAATGCAATTTGACGCAGTTATCCAATTTTCCGTACAGGTCACTGAAACAGTATACAAAAGCCAATGTTCATGCATTGTTCCTTACCCCGGGGAGAGAGACATGTTTTGGGTGCGTTGAGCCAGGCCGGCATCAAAGGGTTTGTAAGGAGCAGGACTGGGCTGCTGACTGCCGTAACTCTGACAGAAGGAAAATACACAGTGAGGGGCACTACAAAGAAACATCACCTCATCTAAAATAGGCTTCTAACGTCTAGGTGTTTTTAGTTCGCACTGCGCCTGGGGTGAGCGTGCGTGCGTGCGTGCGTGCGTGTGTGTGTGTGTGTGTGTGTGTGTGTGTGTGTGTGTGTGTGTGTGGTGTGTGCGTGCGTGTGTGTGTGCGTGCGTGCGTGCATGTGTGTGTGCGCGCACGCACGTGTGTGTGTGTGTGTGTGTGTGTGTGTGTGTGTGTGTGTGTGTGTGTGTGTGTGTGTGTTGGCGGAGTGGGGGATGCGAGGGGTCGATAAGAATGAGGGTTAGTGTGAATGGGAACGGGTGCATGTGTGGGTTCTGACTTTCAAACTACACTTTGATGGTTAACAAAAGTTCATGAAGCTTTCAACCGTACAAGCAACCAAAAAAAAAAAAAAAAAAAAAAAAAAAAAAGCAAACAAGGAAACAAGGACAATGAATGAACAATAAAGAGAAAACGAACAACCGCCATTTTAACTAAGCAATTCATCAATCGACCATTTGCTCTGTTCATTACTCGTCCTTGTATACATGCATGGGTGCACCCTTCCCATTATCAGTCTAGAAATGCCTGCTCATTCCGTTATCCGATACGGCTTGGAGTGGTATACTTGCTGTACGCAGACTTACATTTACCCTGGCATTTATTTCAATTCACGACGTTTGGAATACACGCATGACATGCAACGTAACACGCATTTCCTTACAAAACGACGTTTGGTAGGCCTATAAACACATGACATGCCACGTAACACACGCATTTCCTTACAAAACAAAAAACACAATTTACTCTCTGTGAAATTAAAATCTGTCCACACTGACTACACTGGAAGTTGCTATTCGATGGAAGAAATGATGATCTGTTTGGAATACGACTAGCACTGATGCAGGGCGTCGAGTATCACGGTGAAAACAAGTCACACCGTGAAAAGTCCATCGACAGAACAGTCTAGGCTTCTGTGAGAACCCTTCGATCATCAGAGCCCTCATCATCCGTTTCAGCAGCAGTATCAACGCTGCCATTCTCACGACCAGCGTAGCCTTCACCTAGTAGTATATCGTGTCATCATCACAGCAGTCTGGATGATAGGAGATCGACAACCATTCCGCTCTGTGCAATTTTATGGCTGTTATTCGTAGTGTCTAAAGACGATAGATTTTTTTCGAAAGATTCACTTGACTATTTGATATTGTGTATCAATTAAATACTCCTTTGTTTTGTGTATTTATTTGTATTTTGGCTACATCCAGATGATAACATGAAGCAAATAAATCGAACAAGTAATGACAATAAAAATAAAAATGACAAAACGTAAAAAAAATAAACATACTCATGAAACATAACTGACCCAAAGTAAAAAGCCCTTAACCAAACTCATCGACCCTCATCCCTCCCCTTCCGATTCTCCTCCCCTCCTGCACCCGTCCCCGATGACCTCGCCTTTCATCATCCGCTGATCCTACAGGCTGACTCCTAGTTCAGGGCATGGAGTCCAAGACTCACCTGAGGGCCGCCGAACCCCCCAGCGTTGATGACAGGTGGGGCGAAGGTGTCGTAGGTTCCTGGCCTGGCGGGGGCCCCTCCCCTGCACAACAAGAACATCGTGCAACGAAGGGGGACTCGCTAAGTTGGTTCATGTCATGGCGCTTCTCGCCTAGTTTGCCTTGGCGCGCTGTCCCTCTCTGGACCGTGCGGCTACGGGCTTAATTGTGAGAAGGAAAGGTTCTTGAACTTGTTTTTTCCTTTCTTCAGCCAGAACCCCGAGCTTCGCTACAGGTGAGATTTTGACTATTTTTTCAATCCAAATAAGGTAACCACATTCCGTGTTCGGGGATGGCGTATTAACATTAAATCAGGGCGCGTGTATTTAAGTTTTGCGTAACGTACACAACGGCCCATTCTTCTCAGGAAAGTAAAGTGGGGTATAACGCACGTGCACAATGTTTTATTTACGCGTTCACGCACGGGACGCCAGTGAAAAATGTCATGTTAAAATGGTGACTTCATAGAAAAAAAACAGTGTCTTCCAGCCTGGTTATCTAGCGCGGGGATCGACCCCCCAGACCTTAAAACAAGAGTCGGATGCCTTACTCACCAGACCAACTAGGCCACGTCCGACCTAAATGAGATATTGAAGATCTGCCAGGTGAAAAGTTTTGTATGGTCTACACAGGAGGATCCATCAGGCTAAGATTTTTTATGGCCCCCTTGGTTAAGGCAGATCTGTCAAGAAAAAGATTTGTCTGGTCTCCATGGTCACAGAAGATCTGTCAGGTGAAGACTTTGTCTGGTTCCATGGTTAAGGAGGATCTGTCAGGTAATGACTTTGTCTGGCTTCCACGGTTAAGGAGGATCTGTCAGATGATGACTTTGTCTGGTTTCCATGGTTCAGGAAAGATCTGTCAGGTAATGACTTTGTCTGGTTTTCCATGGTTAAGGAAGATCTGTCAGGTAATGACTTTGGTTACCATGGTTCAGGAGGATCTGTCAGGCAATGACTTTGTCTGGTTTCCATGGTTAAGGAAGATCTGTCAGGTAATGACTTTGTCTGGCTTCCATGGTTCAGGAGGATCTGTCATGTAATGACTTTGTCTGGTTTCCATGGTTAAGGAGGATCTGTCAGATGATGACTTTGTCTGGTTTCCCATGGTTAAGGAGGAACTGTCAGGTAATGACTTTGTCTGGTTTCCATGGTTAAGGAGGAACTGTCAGGTAATGACTTTGTCTGGTTTCCATGGTTAAGGAGCTGCCAGGTGAAGACTTTGTCTGGTTTCCATGGTTAAGGAGGATCTGTCAGGTAAAAACCTGCTTCCATGGTTCAGGAGGATCTGTCAGATGAAGGTTTTACCTAGTCTCCATGAACGTTCTCCATGTCTCCATGTTTAAGAGGGATCCCCCAGCTAACGTCTTTGTCTGTCCTCCATGGTTAAGGAGGATCTATTAAGGGGACGCTTTGGTCTTGTTTTTCACGGTTAAGGAGGATCTATCAAGTAGACGCTTTGGTCTTGTTTTTCACGGTTAAGGAGGATCTATCAAGTAAACGCTTAGTCTTGTTTTTCATGGCTAAGGAGGATCTGTTAGGTAAAGGCTTTGTCTTTGGCTTCCTCTTCTCCGAAAGATGATATGGTATATTCAACGCGTGTGCAAAATGTTTTATGCGGGCGTTCACGCATGGGACGTCGGTTGAAGTGTCCTATGAAGGAACAGGAGGGATTGAAATCTGCACATATCTTAAATCCAAAGAAAAAATAAAATTCTCCCACGCTGGCCGTCTTGAGCGAGAAGCGACCCCGAGACTTGGAACAAACGTCGGACGCCTTACTTACCAGGTCAATCAGGCCAGGTCTAACCTAAATGAGGTATGAGGATCTGCCTGGTGACAGGCTTTGTCTGACGTATGGAAGATAAAGAGGATCTGTCACGTAAAGGTTTTGTGTTGGTCTCCATAATCAGGAAGGAAGGCGAATCTGCCAGGTGAAGGCTTTGTTTGGCCTTCATGGTTAAGGAGGATCAGTCAAGTGAAGGCTTTGTCTGGGCCTTCATGCTTAAGGAGGCTCAGTCAGGTGAAGGCTTTGTTTGGCCTCCATGGTTAAGGAGGCTCTGTCAGGTGAAGGCTTTGTTTGGCCTCCATGGTTAAGGAGGATCAGTCAAGTGAAGGCTTTGTTTGGCCTTCATGGTTAGGGAGGCTCTGTCAGGTGAAGGCTTTGTTGGCCTTCATGGTTAAGGAGGCTCTGTCAGGTGAAGGCTTTGTTTGGGCCTCCATGGTTAAGGAGGATCAGTCAAGTGAAGGCTTTGTCTGGCCTTCATGCTTAGGAGGTTCTGTCAGGTGAAGGCTTTGTTTGGCCTCCATGGTTAAGGAGGCTCTGTCAGGTGAAGGCTTTGTTTGGCCTTCATGCTTAAGGAGGCTCTGTCAGGTGAAGGCTTTGTTTGGCCTCCATGGTTAAGGAGGATCAGTCAAGTGAAGGCTTTGTTTGGCCTTAATGGTTAGAGGCTCTGTCAGGTGAAGGCTTTGTTTTGCCTCCATGGTTAAGGAGGCTCTGTCAGGTGAAGGCTTTGTTTGGCCTCCATGGTTAAGGAGGCTCTGTCAGGTGAAGGCTTTGTTTGGCCACCATGGTTAAGGAGGATCAGTCAAGTGAAGGCTTTGTTTGGCCTTCATGCTTAAGGAGGCTCTGTCAGGTGAAGGCTTTGTTTGGCCTCCATGGTTAGGGAAAGTAAAACTTTTGTCTAGTCTCCATGGTTAAGGAGTTCTGTCAGGTACAGGCTTAGTCTTGTTTTCTTTGTTAAAGAGGATCCGTCAAATAACGGATTTGTCTGATCTCCATGGTTAAGAGGGATCTGTCAGGTAAAACTTTTGTCTGGTTTCCACTGTTAAACAAGATCCGTCAGAAAAAGGGTTTGTCTGGTTTTCATTGTTAAAGAAGATCCGTCAGAAAAAGGGTTTGTCT
>JADBJO010000504.1:312500-320000 GCA_016801955.1 Conus betulinus | reverse complement strand
AACACATACTAATTCGTCTACTACTATCAGAGCTGATTGCTGCGCGTACTTTCTGTGCTCGTCAGTCCATCTCCTTTCCTGCCTTTTTTTTTTTTTTTTTTTGCATTTCATTCTGCTGTTGTACGTAGGCCTATTGGCTTCTCTTGTCTTGTTCTTGCTGGCACTCTTTTAAGACTGAACAGTGGCTATTTCCCAATGAACAGCTCGTAAGACAAGTTCTCCGCCATTTGCCATCATTCTCTTGATATGGCCTCTGCGGTCGGCTGGATTTTCATTTCATGATCTGATCATTATGATTGTCTAGCATTTCACAGTGTACAGCTGTGACTACGTGCGTAGAGTCCTTGGTACAACCCACCCACTTCCTATAAAGAGAGTGCTTGGTACAGCCTCGCTCTTTCTCAGGGAGACAGTTTTCTACAGACCCATCATTTCCCCTTTGCAGGGAATATTTTTTGTACAAATCCACTCTATCCCCATGGAGAGTGATTTATGTAACCCTACCCTATCCCCTTAAAGAGTGTTTTGCACAGACCCATATTCTCCCTAATGAGGGTGTTTTATTCAGTTACACCCCTTCTCAAGTAGAGCGTTTTTGTGCGTCCCCACCATCTCAACACGGACAGTGTCTTGAGCAGTACCTTCCTCTCCACAAGAAGAGCATTTTGCACATCCCCAACATCACCCCAAGAAGAGCGTATTGAACTATACTACACTATCCCTACGAAAATGCTGTCCACAGCCTAAGGAGAATGCTTTCCACAGCGCCGCCATCTCCACCCCGTGAGTGTTTGGAACAGTCCCTAGCATCTTCTCAAGAACAGTGCACTGGAGAGTCTCGCCCTGTCCCCAAGTAAAGTGCTTTCAAACATTCCACCCTCTCCCCTAGGTGAGTGAACTGAACAGTCCTACCCTTCCCTATCGTGAGCATTTTGTACAACCCCAGCACTTCCTCGAGAAGAGTGCTTTGTACAGCTCCACCCTTTGCCCGAAAGGTGTGCACTCAACCGTCCCACTGTTTCCTCAAGGAGCAGAGGTGGGTACGGCCCCACATGTCTCTAGGAGAGTGTTTTGTACATTCCGACCTTCTCCTTTGGCAGAAAGCTTCAAACAGTGTCACCCTCACCCCGAGGAGCGCGCAAGGAACAGTCCGTCCCTCTCCCCAGGGAGACTACTTTGTACAGTCTCATTCTCTCCTCTAAAAGAGAGTGCTTTGAACAGCCCGGTGCTGTCCCCTAACAGTGTGTTGTAAAGTCTGACATGCAATCCTCCCCCAAACAATGTTTCGTAGAGTCTCATTCCACGTGATTTGAACAGTGCCATCTTCTAACCAAGGAGAGTGTTTTGTACAGTCGCACTTTTCCCCCAAAAAGAATGTTTTCAACCGTTTCCCGAACGAGAGTGTTTTGTACAACCTCACTCATTCCCCAAGAAACGTGTTTTGTGCGCGTGCAGCCTCACTCATTCCACAAGAAAAGTGTTTTGTACAGCTTCACTCATTCCACAAGAAGAGTGTTTTGTACAGCCTCACTCATTCCACAGAGTGTTTCGTAAAGTCATCACTCATTCTGCAAGAAAAGTGTTTTGTGTAACCTCACTCATTCCCCAAGAAAAAGTGTTTATGAACCCTTACTCACACCCCAAGAGAGGTATTTTGTACAGCTTAATACATTCCCCAACAAAAGCGTTTCGTACAACCTCACTCATTTCCTAAGAAAAGTGTTTTGTACAGCCTCACTCATTCCTTAAGAAAAGTGTTTTGTACATCCTCACTCAATCCCTAAGAAAAGTGTTTTATACAGCCTCACTCATTCCACAAGAAGAGTGTATTGTAAGCCTCACTCATTCCCTAAGAAAAGTGTTTTGTACAGCCTCACTCATTCCACAAGAAAAGCGTTATGTACAGCAAAATTCTTCCCCAAGAAGTGTTTTATACAGCCTCACTCATTCCCCAACAAAAACTGTTTTGTACAACCTCTCCCATTCCCCAAAGAAACTTTTTTGGTACAACCTCATTCATTCCCCAAGAAAAGTGTTTTGTACAATCTCACTCACTGCCCAAGAAAACTGTTCTGTACAGCTTCACTAATTTCCCATGATGAAGAGAGCATCACTCATTCCCCAAGAAGAGTGTTTTGCACCGCTTCACTTATCCCCCCTCCCCCCCTCCCCCCCGTAAAAGTGTTTTGTACAGCCTCACTTATTCCCCCCCCCCCCCCCCCCCCCCCCCCCCCCCCCCCCCAAAAAAAAAAGTTTTGTACAACCTCACTCATTCCCAGGAAGAGTGTTTTGTACAGCCTCACTCATTCCCTAAGAAGAGTGTTTTGTACCGCCTCACACTATCCCCCCCCCTCCCCCGTAAAAGTGTTTTGTACAGCCTCCTCAAGAAGAGTGTTTTTGTACAGCCTCACCCCCCCCCCCCCCAAAAGAAGAGTTTTTGTACAACCTCACTCATTCCTATGAAGGGTGTTTTGTACAGCCTCACTCATTCTCTAAGAGAGTGTTTTGTACAGCCTCACTTATTCCCCAAGAAGAGTGTTTTGTACACCCTCACCCTCATGTTTTATACACTAAGAAGAGTGTTTTGTACAGCCTCACTCATTCCCTAAGAAGAGTGTTTTATACACCCTCACTTATTCCCAAGAAGAGTGTTTTGTACAGTCTCACTCATTCCCCCCCAAAGTGTTTTGTACAGCCTCACTCATTCCCATTAAGAGTGGTTTGTACAACCTCACTCATTCCCCAAGAAGAGTGTTCTGTACACCCTCACTTATTCCCCCAAGAAGAGTGTTTTGTACAGTCTCACTCATTCCCCCCAAAGTGTTTTGTACAGCCTCACTCATTCCCCCCAAAGTGTTTGTGTACAAGCTCACTCATTCCCATTAAGAGTGTTTTATACAACCTCACTCATTCCCATGAAGGGTGTTTTGTACAACCTCACTCATTCCCCCAAAAATGTTTTTGTACAACCTCACTCATTCCCATGAAGGGTGTTTTGTACAACCTCACTCATTCCATTAAGAGTGTTTTGTACAGCCTCACTCATTCCCCTCAAAGTGTTTTGTACAGCCTCACTCATGCCCCAAGAGGAGTGTTCTGTACACCCTCACTTATCACCCCCCCCCCCCCCCCCCCCCCCCCCCCCCCACCCCGAAAGTGTTTTGTATAGTCTCACTTATTCCCCAAGAAGAGTGTTTTGTACAGCTTCACTTATTTCCCAAGAAGAAGAAGAGTTGTACAGCCTCACTGATTCCCCCCCCCCCCTCCCCCCCCCCCCCCCCCCCCGTCCAAAAGAGAGTGTTTTATGTACTCGCAACCTCCTCTTTCGTAAAAAGGAGTGTTTGAACAGTCCACCCTTTCTCCATGGACAGAGTATCAGCCAGCCTCACGATCTCTCCCCGGATAGTGTTTTTCTACAGGGACTATCCTCTCCCCAGGCAAAAGTGGTCTGAACAGTCCCACCCTCTTTCCAAGGAAAGGGTTAGTGAAAAGCCTACCTTCTCTCCAGGAAGAGTGCGTTGTACTGCCCAACCATCTCCCCAATGACAGTGTTTTGTACAGCGGCACTTTCTCCATAAGACCGGTGTTTTGTGTGGAGGCGTACACTCTCCCCGACGGGAATGTCGTGATAATAAAGTCTTCATATATTACCAAAGTAGGGTACCTTGCATAGTCCCACCCTTCTCGTAAGAACAGTGTTTTGCACAGACCCACCTTCTTCCCAAGAAGAGTGTTTTGCACATCCCAACCCTCTCCCCACAGACAGCATGCTCTCCCAAGAAAAGTGATTTGTACATCCCCACCCTCTCCCCACGGAGAGAGGTTTTTTTTAATGGTCCCACTCTCTCCCAAGAAAAGTGGTTTGTAATCTCCCCCCCCCCCCCCCCCCCCCCCCCCTATGGAGTTTTGTACATTTCCACTCTCTCCCCCCATAGAAAGAACTTTGTAGTCCCACCCTCTCCCCACTGAGAGAGTTTGTACAGTCCCACCCTCTCCCGACTGAGAGGGTTTGTACATTCCCTCCCTCTCCCCACAGAGAGAGTTTGTACAGTCCCACCCTCTCCCCACAGAGAGAGTTTGTACAGTCCCACCCTCTCTCCATGGAGAGAGTTTTGTACAGTCCCACCCTCTCCCCAGAGAGAGAGAGTTTTGTACAGTCCACCCCTCTCCCGACTGAGAGAGTTTGTACAGTCCCACCCTCTCCCCATAGAGAGAGTTTGTACAGTCCTACCCCTCTCCCCCACACAGAGAGAGTTGGTACAGTCCCACCCTCTCTCCATGGAGAGAGTTTGTACAGTCCTACCCTCTCCCCATAGAGAGAGTTTGTACAGTCCTACCCTCTCCCCCATAGAGAGAGTTGATACAGTCCTACCCTCTTCCCATCCTACCCTCTCCCCATAGAGAGAGTTTGTACAGTCCTACCCTCTCCCCACAGAGAGAGTTGGTACAGTCCTACCCTCACCTCACAGAGAGAGAGAGAGTTTGTACAGCCCCACCCTCTCCTCACAGAGATAGTTTGAACAGTCCCACCCTCTCCCCATGGAGAGATTTTTGTACAAACCGACCCTTTCCCCATGGAGACAGTTTTGTACAATCCCACCTCTACCCATGCAGAGTTCTGTACAGTGCCACCCTCTCCCCACGGAGAGAATTTTGTGCAGTCCCCATCTTCTCCCCACGGAGAGAGTTTTTTTGTACAGTCCCACCCTCTCCCATGGAGAGAGAGTTTTGTATAGTCCCACCCTCTCCCCACGGAAGGAGTTTTGTACAGTCCCACCCTCTCCCCATGGAGAGAGTTTTGTACAGTCTCATCCTCTCCCCATGGAGAGAGTTTTGTACAGTACCGCCATCTCCCCATGGAGAGAGTTTTGTAGTACAGTCCCACACTCTCCCCATGGAGAGAGTTTTGTACAATCCCACCCTCTCCCCATGGAGAGAGTTTTATAAAGTCCCACCCTTTCCCCACGGAGAGAGAGTTTTGTACAGTCCCACCCTCTCACCATGGAGAGAGTTTTGTAGTAGAGTCAAACCCTCTCCCCATGGAGAGAGTTTTGTACAGTCCCACCCTCTCCCCATGGAGAGAGTTTTGTACAGTCCCACCCTCTCCCCATGAGAGAGGAGTTTTTGTACAGTCCCATCCTCAGTCCCCCTCTCCCCATGGAGAGAGTTTTGTACAGTGCCACCCTCTCCCCATGGAGAGAGTTTTGTACAGTGTACACCACCCTCCCCAGTGAGAGAGTTTTTGTACAGTCCCGTCCTCTCCCCATGGAGAGAGTTTTGTACAGTCTCGTCCTCTCCTCATGGAGAGAGTTTTGTAGTACAGTCCCACCCTCTCCCCACGAAGCGAGTTTTGTACAGTCCAATCCTCTCCCCATGGGGAGAGATTTGCACAGTGCCACCGATCCGTGTTGCCGATGCGTGGTGCCGATCCGTGTTGCCGATGCGTGGTGCCGATCCGTATTGCCGATCCGTGGTGTCGATCCGTGTTACCAATCCGTGTTGCAGCGGCATGTTGTCGATCCGTGTTACCAAGCCGTGTTGCAGATGCATGTTGCCGATCAGTGTTGCCGATCCCTGTTGCCGATGCATGTTGCCGATCCGTGTTGCGATGCGTGTTGCCGATGCGTGTTGCCGATGCATGTTGCCGATCCGTGTTGCCGATGCGTGTTGCCCATCTGTGTTGCCGATGTGCTGTCGATCCTTGTTGCCGATGCATGTTTGCTGATCTGTGTTATGATCCGTTTAAAACGGATATCCCCGAAATGTTTACACATGGCGTTACATCATTTTGCTTGCCGTGGATGTTTCCGTTTGTCACGACCAGTCCCCTAGAGAGCGCGTTGATGGCAGACAAAAGAGAAACATGCTGTGGCATATATGGCAGGATGGGCATAGTGGTAAACCTCTGTAGAATCGGCCAGACATATGTCGGGCAGAAATAATGTTAAATGCTTTTGGAGCTTCAAAACGGTATACCCGTTTATAACCACATCTGGGAATTAACCCATTCTTCGTCATAGTCGACGCTTGTCATCACAAGTATGCTCTGATTCAGTTTTTGTTTGTGTGTGTATTTTTCTTTTGGTTTCCTCTCTCATACGTGAATAGCACATGGAATACATTTGTGCTGCATTATCTTAAAGATGGTGTATGAATGAGAGTTGGTTTAGCGGTACAGTGTGTTGCATTATCTTAAAGATAGTATATGACTAAGAGTTGGTTTAGCGGTTCAAAAGTTGTAGCCCTTAAAAAAACCTATCTACTAGTACCCCACAACAGTTCTGCAGCACAGCTGGTTTGGGGATGGCTGGCAATGAAAGGGTTAATGTTCCGTTTCATTCAGACCGAATTAAATATACACCAGCCGCCGTGGTACGGTGGATAGTTCGTGAATTGTCAGCGGGAGGCCCCGTGGGTTCGATTCTCATCATTGCATTTATTTGTGATATTTTTTTTTCTGCCCAGAGACCGGCTCGTGACCAGAATTCAGTTTGCTTTGGACTCAGTTCTGAAAACTGGAATTACGCAGTCGAGTTTCATCCACTCAATGGATATGTCCCCAACATTTCTGCCCAAACTTTTGACAAACAATGCAGATGTCTGTATCTCTCGGTCCTGGTTGGTGCCGGGATATATTACGAAAGTTAGCGCAGAGTACACCACTGACATGCAGTATCACACAGGAGTGTGCGCGCGCGTGTGTGTGTGTGTGTGTGTTAGGAGGGGAGAGCGAGCGAGCGAGCGAGCGAGCGAGCGAGCGAGCGAGAGAGAGAGAGAGAGAGAGAGAGAGAGAGAGAGAGAGAGAGAGAGAGAGAGAGAGAGAGAGTGAGAGTGTGAGAGAGAGGAGGAGTGTGTGTGTGTGAGTGAGTGAGAGAGAGAGGGAGAGAGAGAGAGAGAGAAAGCCTCGCGCTGGGACTGCACGGCGTAGAGGCGCGCCCCTCCTGGAAAAAATCCCATCAGTTACAGAAACGACGGACCTCAATGTGAATCAAGACCAGGGCGGAGCGGGGATCGCCGACACCGACACCATAGCGACGATGGGTCAAATGTTTCGGGAAGCTCACCACCGTCCGACGAGATCCTTAGCAAGCCCCAGAACAACCCTCACCTTTGGACATTGGAATGTGAGGACTATGTACAGAGGAGGAGCTGCGGCACAGATCGCGAGAGAGATGGAGGAAGTGAGAACGACGACTGTGCTGTGGTCCTTGGTTGGACCAGAGGGAAGAAGGAAAAGAGGCCGACCGAAAACAACATGCCGGCGAATGGTGGAGACGGAGAGAGAAACGGCGCAGGCGTGAAAACATGGAGTATTGTACGCCATGCAGCTGCAGACCAAATTCAGTGGGGGAGAGACGTGCCTCCTGGCACAGAGAAATTTAAGGTTAAGGTAAGGGGAGAGAGAGAGAGAGAGAGAGAGAGAGAGAGAGAGAGAGAGAGAGAGAGAGAGAGAGAGAGCGTGTGTGCGTGTGCGTGTCTGTGTGTCTCTCATGTGTGTCT
>JADBJO010000504.1:305000-310000 GCA_016801955.1 Conus betulinus | reverse complement strand
TTTTTTTTCTTTTCAAATGTAATCATACCTGTTGATATTGCCACCACTCCTTGTTCATTGCCGTCACGATCACCCCTATACGATCACTACCCTTGTTTATTACATCACACCTTGGAATAGTGTCACTACAATCACACATATGAGGCTGCTGCCCTTGTTTATAAACAGTGACGCCTTTGAACAGTGTCACGACAATCACACCTGACTGTCTTTGTTCATCACGGTCACGCCTTTCAATGGTGTCACTGCCCTTTGTTCGTGATAATCACACGTATAACGTAGGCTACTGTCCTTGTTTATTCCAGTCACGCATTGACTAGCGTCCCTGCAGTCGCATCTATAATGTTACTGCCCTTGTTTAACATATCCACGCCTTTGAGCAGTGTCGCTGCCCATTCCTCATTGCGGCAGTCACACCTTCATTATCTTCCCATGCTTATAAGCAGCGCAAAAAAAAAAAAAAATGTAAGTCAGACGGTAACGTCCAGCACAGAGAAATAGGAGTCTTTTCGGAGCTTCCAAGTAACCACACAACTGCGTGTTTAGCGTGGGTCTGAGCAAAGTCACTGTCGCTGTCTTTCAGTCTGCATCTCCTCACCCGATCTCAGTCTATCCCTGCCCGTCTCGACTCATTCCCTCACTCCCTCCACCACCACCACCCTCCTCTTTTTGATAGGTCTGTGCTCGAGTGTCAAAGTGAACGAAAATTATCTCTGTCATATTTCATTGGCGTTATATTTCAGGTGGCCCCGATACAAAGGGTCACTTTAGCGCACGTCCCCGCACGCAAGTACGCGCGCGCGCGCGCGCACACACACACACACACACACACACACACACACACACACACACACACACACACACACACACTCTCTCTCTCTCTCTCTCTCTCTCTCTCTCTCTCTCTCTCTCTTAACACACACACACACACACACACACACACACACACACACACACACACACACACACACACACACACACGCCATCACAAGAAGGCATGCAAACAAAGGAAGGCACCATTCGGACAAAGACTGCTTGAACAGAAATGTTTAGAGATGACAGTGACGGACCGTGGCAGACGGAGACGGGAAGTGAGTTCCAGGTTTGTGCAACAGAAATAATGTAACTCCTCATCACGCCTTTCCGTATTTTAATCTTGAGCAGGGGACGGAAAAGACTTTGATGCAACAGAACTGTTCAGAAGTTCAGAAAGATATTGGGATGCAGTTCAAGTTATGGCCCGGCAGCCAAAACAGGTCTGGCGTTTTACACTTTGTTCAGCGGAGGTCCTTAAAGCGATGTGTGCAGCGCTGAAACTTACGTAGACCTACTTTAAAGGTAGGTGGACGGCAGAATTTAAAAACCTGTTTGAAAGATATTGAGATTTTCTGTGGATATCGCGCAAGACGTCAATGACAATTATCTAGCCAAGACAAAGTATATGCAATGATTAATGTTTTAGATGACTCTAGTGTCAGGTATTGACGATTGCAGCTGATACGTCTGTGTTCATGGTCTGTGGCCTGACATGTTTTAGTGAAGTGTTGATTCATTGAGAAATTATCATCAAAGTAAAAGCCTGGGTCACGCACCTGATCAGAGAAAAAGAACACTGGTGCTTTCAAAAGAGGAGGTAGTTGGTATAGAAGACCTGCAGACGGAGGGGGAGAAATACAAGGCTTCTGCCTCACAGTCTGTCAGTTTTAGTTGGTTGGGTTCCATCGACTATGTCACTTTTGAAATACAGCCCTGAAAAGATGGAACATACCTTGCGATAAAACATTTAGCACGCAGGCCACCCTGACCTTCTCACTGTTACCTTGCAAAGGGAGAGCATGCTCCCATAACATGCGCACAACAGATCCTCAGTCAGTTGAAAAGATACCCTTAGCAGTTCAGCGTGACTAGAAATGTTATCCGCTCACCACCGTTCCCGCTTTCCACTTTCCAGATCCTGATGTCAAGAATTCTTCTACGGCCTGGATGGATTTGAAAGAGTTTATTGTCAGTTTGCGTGTTCCACTTATCTTACCGGTGATATTTGACTTATCTTTAGATTTTTTTGGTGTGACACCTGATAAGGGAATGGACGATTTTCTGAACATTTCCGGTTTGTGACACTCCTGGTAGCTGGTGGGCCGGGACGATTGGGAATCCAAGCGTTTTGGAAAGAGGTCTGTAACTGGAGCAATTTCTCCAGCACGGTGTGACCTATGCTGTGGCTGACAATAGCCTCGACACCAGAAAGAGAATCAGAGAAGACCAAAAAGCTTTTATATTAACATTTTGAGATTATTTGCAAGACGTTCAGTTCAGCAGTGTCGGATCACATTGTTCTGAAAATGGATAGTTGGGAGCCGGGGGCTAGAATAGGGCTGAAGGTGCACCTATGGTTTTTGTTTGTTTGCTTGTTTGTTTTTTTTTCTTTTTCAGAAATCAGCAAACATGTTTTGAATTTAGGAAATTTCTGACACGAATTTGATCAGAAGGTTTTAAAAAAGGAAAGATATTATTTCCGCGCAGACAAAACAGACCCAAACAGATTACAGGACTGATTAGTAGTGTTGTAGGCCTGTGAACTGGTGACAGTTTTTTCCGACTGTCCAGGCTCTCTGGACATGTAAATGACAAGTCATGCTCTCATGCGTTGACCCGCAGTTTGAGCGTGCTGACATAGTAATAAACTCCGAAAGAACCCCGACCGCAGCTAAGCAGGCATACAGGATTGCAGAAACAAATGTTCTTATATTCAAATGCACGCATTCATATGATAGGTTCTATATGTTGCTTCTACATGTATGCTAATCCCTTTTGCTTGTAACGTCAAGAACTGTCATCCCTTTGTTCCCCCTAACTCTCATGACAGTGTGCTTCTTTCGTTTGAATATGTCATATAATGATTGGATATATTTTTTCCTAAAACTTTAACTCGTAGCCCTTGACTGATATCTCTTTTTGGTCTGAAAAATCTAAAGACCGTTTGGTCGGCATGAACTGTTTTGTAGTTCATTCGACTGAGTCAGGATTCGAAGCTCTTGACTAGAATTTTATTTGTCTTTTTTAATTAAAAAAAAATCAGTTGATTTAGCTGTTCGTTCGGCTGTAACTAAAATCATGTGTACAACTTTACTTAGCTTCAATGCACTTCGCCGCGTGTTGTAGATTTTTTTTTCTTTCTTTCCTAAAAGACGAATTTATCCAGTAGCAGTTTCTTTTTCATTGTACTCGGTTGTTATAGAGACGTTGTCAGCTTTTTTTCCCCTCATTCTGCTGCTTATAGTTAATGCTCTCTGATTTTCTAATCTTCAATGGAAAGATTTGAACAACCAAATGGACATGCTCAAACAAGAAGTTAAGCTTGAAAGGATTTTGTCAGATTGCATATTAGTCATTTTTTTTTTTCAACCTTTTCGCGACTTTTGTTTTTTTTTTAGATATTTGTAATTATCAAGTTTGCTGTTGGTGGATACTGAATCCGGTGTTGACCAATTATGATGATAAAGGGGAGTAACCTAACTGTGTATATGAAATTATACCCTCGCGAGTTAAGGTCCTTTAAAACGTTTGTATTAAGAAAATTAATCATTTTTTTTTTCAGACAGGTTCTCAGGGCTATGGGTATTGGCGGTGGTCGAGCTCCTGCTTCTTTGGCCGTATTGAAACTGGTCTTATGCAGGCGTGTACTTGAATATGAGCAAATTTGTTACTGTATTTTTTCTCCTTTTTTAATTGTTGCATGGTTTGTTTGGGTCTATTTCTACGTCGTTGATATTTTTTGGACCATTTTTCGCTGGGGTTTGGAGTCTGAGGAAAAGCCTGGCTGGGCATCGTTGAAGGGACTGCCCACCACCAGTGTTCTCGCTGGCCGGGATGGAGATGGGGAGGGTGGGTGGAAGGAGGATGTTTACCAAGCCGTTGAAAAAGACAAAGTTAAATGGGACAGTGGCGCTTGCGTGATTGTAGGCGTGCGCGCCCATGTGTGTGTGTGTGTGTGTGTGTGTGTGTGTGTGTGTGTGTGTGTGTGTGCGTGTGTGTGTGTGTGTGTGCGTGCGTGCGTGCGCGTGCGTGCGTGCGTGTGTGTGCAGTGTGTATATGTGTGTGTGTGCTGCGTGCGTGCGTGCCTGCGTGTGTGTGTGTGTGTGTGTGTGTGTGTGTGTGTGTGTGTGTGTGTGTGTGTGTGTGTGTGTGTGTGTGTGTGTGTGTGTGTGTGTGTGCCGTGTGTGCTTGTAGGGGGTGCCGGATAGCGGGGAAGGTGGGATAGTATGTTTTTGAGTTAACTACCTGCAATACATCTAATAAAGAACTGTACCCTTTATTTTCTGAAGGGTGTAGGTATCTAGCCTTGTGTATGTTGTTTCACATGGGTAGGAAAGGGGTGCAAAGAAAACAGTGTCCAACAGATAACATTGTTTCACTTGATAACCAAACTGACGTTATTTACTGCTTTGGCTTCTTCCTTTGCCTTGATGGACTTCTATAGTTTAATCTCGGCTCTACTTGTCTTGTCGTCTTTTTTCTCTCCCAGATGGCTGGGCGTCCCCCTTCCTTCCCCATACATTCGCGCTAAGTTGCCCGGTGTAGGAAGAGCACCTTCAGGGGGAAGGACCTTCACGTCACCTGTGACCGTCAGAAATGTCCCCATCCCCCACCCCACCCCCTAAATCAATATCCGCGTTTCGAAGATTTGGCATAGTCCATATTCCCAACGAATGTATTGAACGACCAGTTTAATGAGATCTTGATGTGGATATTGCATGGAATAGGCTGTCGTAAAGTTTTTGATTCAGACTACAGCTTAAGGCAGCTTGTGTGCGTAAATTTAAGTCTGTGGTATGTGAGGTAGGATTCTAGAGCCTCTGCGTACAGACTGAACATAGAGGAGAAGGGATGGGGGGCGGGGGGGGGGGAGGCGCTGGACCCTGCCGGGCAGAATCGACACCCTGGTCAAAAAGTCGTCGTTAAGATAGAACTTTCAAAGCTGGAAAGATTCTGGCGAATTC
>JADBJO010000504.1:290000-295000 GCA_016801955.1 Conus betulinus | reverse complement strand
TCAAATGGATCATCATCATCATACAGAGATGAATCCATCATTCGCTACAGGTGAGACGACGAAGTATTTTTAGGTAAGTGTCAAATGGATCATCATCATCATACAGAGATGAATCCATCATTCGCTACAGGTGAGACGACGAAGTATTTTTAGGTAAGTGTCAAATGGATCATCATCATCATACAGAGATGAATCCATCATTCGCTACAGGTGAGACGACGAAGTATTTTTTTAGGTAAGTGTCAAATGGATCATCATCATCATACAGAGAGATGAATCCATCATTCGCTACAGGTGAGACGACGAAGTATTTTTAGGTAAGTGTCAAATGGATCATCATCATCATACAGAGATGAATCCATCATTCGCTACAGGTGAGAGACGACGAAGTATTTTTAGTAAGTGTCAAATGGATCATCATCATCATACAGAGATGAATCCATCATTCGCTACAGGTGAGACGACGAAGTATTTTTAGGTAAGTGTCAAATGGATCATCATCATCATACAGAGATGAATCCATCATTCGCTACAGGTGAGACGACGAAGTATTTTTAGGTAAGTGTCAAATGGATCATCATCATCATACAGAGATGAATCCATCATTCGCTACAGGTGAGACGACGAAGTATTTTTAGGTAAGTGTCAAATGGATCATCATCATCATACAGAGATGAATCCATCATTCGCTACAGGTGAGACGACGAAGTATTTTTAGGTAAGTGTCAAATGGATCATCATCATCATACAGAGATGAATCCATCATTCGCTACAGGTGAGACGACGAAGTATTTTTAGGTAAGTGTCAAATGGATCATCATCATCATACAGAGATGAATCCATCATTCGCTACAGGTGAGACGACGACGAAGTATTTTTAGGTAAGTGTCAAATGGATCATCATCATCATACAGAGATGAATCCATCATTCGCTACAGGTGAGACGACGAAGTATTTTTAGGTAAGTGTCAAATGGATCATCATCATCATACAGAGATGAATCCATCATTCGCTACAGGTGAGACGACGAAGTATTTTTAGGTAAGTGTCAAATGGATCATCATCATCATATAGAGATGAATCCATCATTCGCTACAGGTGAGACGACGAAGTATTTTTAGGTAAGTGTCAAATGGATCATCATCATCATACAGAGATGAATCCATCATTCGCTACAGGTGAGACGACGAAGTATTTTTAGGTAAGTGTCAAATGGATCATCATCATCATACAGAGATGAATCCATCATTCGCTACAGGTGAGACGACGAAGTATTTTTAGGTAAGTGTCAAATGGATCATCATCATCATACAGAGATGAATCCATCATTCGCTACAGGTGAGACGACGAAGTATTTTTTTAGGTAAGTGTCAAATGGATCATCATCATCATACAGAGATGAAATCCATCATTCGCTACAGGTGAGACGACGAAGTATTTTTAGGTAAGTGTCAAATGGATCATCATCATCATACAGAGATGAATCCATCATTCGCTACAGGTGAGACGACGAAGTATTTTTAGGTAAGTGTCAAATGGATCATCATCATCATATAGAGATGAATCCATCAGACGTTACAGGTCCAACACAAAGTATTGAGGTGTCATCACATGGATCGTTATCATGAGAGATGAATCTATCATTCGTTACAGGTGCGACGACGAAATGTTATTGGCAAGTGTCACTCACATGTACATTGGATTTTATTTTGTATTCAATTTTTCTTGAAAGCACAAATGAAACAAACATGATACTTTGAACAATGTGTCAAAGTATACAACAGTAGCATTTTCGTAATTCGTGTATGAAACAAGAACAGAAACAGAACACTGCATAGTCAAAATGACTATTAGACGAGCACTACTATTTCATAAACTGCAGTAGAAAGAGTAACGCGTGAAAAGAAAAACCCGCACCATTTCAGTTTCGTATTCTTATTGTGACATTGCGTCGAAAGACCATATATTTCATGACGGTATCAAATCATAGTTATGTTCTGACAGAAGAAAAATAACTGTTTACACAGATACACAATTCCTCGTGCTAAAGAAACGATGCAGTGACAAACAAGCAACACAATATACATCATATAAGCAGACCAAAAGATCATTCCTCATAAGCCAGCTTTTGAAAATACGTTTTTCGCCCACATACGGTTTTTATGAGATAACAAAATGTAGATATCATACTACTTATAAACTGATACCATCAAACCTAGGTTCCTTCACGTGTAGTTATCAAAAATAGTCTACAACAAAAACAATATAACCGGCATGAAACTACTTTCACGTATTGAGTACTTGTTGATACATTCATCAAAAAGAAAACTGTCATCCACACGTTCATATACAGAAGCACAGAGTCTCTCTCTCTCTCTCTCTCTCTCTCTCTCTCTCTCTCTCTCTCTCTCTCTCTCTCTCTCTCTCTGTCAGTCAGTCAGTCTGTCATTCTGTCTGTCGGTCCTCTCTTTCTCCTCCCCCCTGACATTATATTGAAAGCAATTGTGTTTTTTGTACATGAAATAATTATTCACATGAAAAGCATCATGAAATTACGTCCACACACTGAGCTAGTTGTTCAAAAACAATTCTTTAAAATTGAAGCCACCCCCTCCCCCACACACACACACACATACACAAATGAAAGACAGAGAGAGAGAGAGAGAGAGAGAGAGAGAGAGAGAGAGAGAGTTTCATACTTCAGGTGCTTATTTAGTAATGCCACTGACCCATTTGAAGAGGAATACACACAATCATTCACATAAAATGCAAAAAAAAAAAAAAAAAACCCAATGATTATCAGTTATCAGGAAACAAAAACAGAAAAACAACACCATCTAAGACGTCATTATTTATCTGATCTTAGATGCCTTAAACAAAAAAAACATACCTGAATGCCTAATAACCTTATAACTGTTTGAGCTAAGTAGTAACTATAAACGAAACATACATGGGCGACTATAATATTTCTGTGGGATAAACTTTTGACGAATATCTTCTAAAGCTGGACAAAAAGGAACATAAAGTGTATTTCATTTTCCTCACCATGCATACACAATGGACACATTAAGTCATTTCGTCTATATTACCTGTATCTTGGTAATCAGTCCTTATGTCAGAAACACCAACTCTGAATTTAGCAACTGACCTTTTCAGATGCATATCCAAATCAACTTTCAAATATGGCCGAGTACAATGAAAACTAGAATAATATTTGTACAAATCATAACGTCCACTACTTTGGATATGTTCGTCCCACATTTGCGATCTACAGTCAATCAATTATTGTCGGAAAGCGTTAATAGACTGGCTTTGATTTCCAACACCCTGAGACAGCCAGACATCCCCAAAGCCGTGCTTACACAGAAATAGACGCACATTTTGAAACCCAGTTTGTTTGTTTTTCCCTTTACATCCAATTCGAGCAACATTTCATAACACGTATGAGCCAATCTAAAATGCTCCTTGTGTAAACGCTTTCACCAATACCAAACACATCTAATGGCTGAAGAAATAAACAGTAGTAATCTATTGGTCTCCCCATACACCAAATCATTAGAAATACGCCTGTCAAAACCTAGAAACTTCTTCAAAGCAAATAAATGCACTGCCTCATAATGAACAACGGCTTTATCCAAACCCCAAATTTCAGCCCCATAGAGATAGAGAGAGTGAGTGACAGAGAGAGAAAGAGAGAGAGAGAGAGAGAGAGAGAGAGAGAGAGAGAGAGAGAGAGAGAGAGAGAGAGAGAGGGGGGAGAGAGAGAGAGAGAGAGGGGGGGAGGCAGAGAGGGAAGGGGAGGAGAGAAAGTGACAAGTGACAGAGACTCACGTGGCCAGCATGTCACAGGCGGCACATCTCATGGACTGGGGCTGGGGTTTCTGCTGGCCGGGGGGTTTGGGAGCTGGGGCCGACACGGACCGGAACCCCGACAGACCAACTGTAAAAATCCGTCATGCAATGCAACATGCATCAGCACCGGTATGTTTCATCATCTGAAACTTCAACAGCCGCTTAGGACCCACGTCCGAGCTCCCTGAAAACCAGCCGGACGTTTTGTGAATCTATAGGACAGAGTCCGGATGCCTAGGGGAAGAAATATCTGTTTTACTACTTTGGTACCTTCGTTTACAAACAAAAACGAAAAAAGCATAATTATAAACGATGTGTGTTGTTATTACCTTAACCTTAACCTTAAATCTCTCTGTGCCAGAGAGCACATAAGGCTTGGACGTCTCTCCTCAACTGTGTTCGGTCTGCAGCTGCATCGCGTACAGCACTCCATGTTTTTCAGCCTTTGTGGAACTGATTCTGCTCAGTTAGTGGACGTGGAATTGAATTTACATTTTTGGCTGCGGTGCCTAGCTGCTTACTATCCGTTTCGTCCTGGAGTGTGACCAATATTCGGTTTTGATCCGTCGGAGAGCAGTTGGGAAAAAAAAAAACTAGCTGTACACTGCCGTGGCAAAAACCTCTTTTTTTTTTTCTTAATTCGGCGGCATAGTTTTGACTAGACTGTAAGAGTTAGATCCCTAGAATGGGAATACGGTTTCGTTGCGACAAAAACAGCCACTTTGATTAAGCATTAAACTGCTTGTATTCCGGTTTCAAAATCATTCAGCTATATAAATTCACAGGCGCAAATACTTAGACGCAGCTTGGTCCTAAATACTGACTGCTGAGTCCCACTTTGTGAAAATATTTTGAACAAGGAACGGATGCGATTGAAGACATTTCGGTCATTTTACAGAGCACTTCGAAGTCCTACGCTCCCTAGGCCTGTTCAGAGGGGCCATACAACAAACCATGAGTCCACACTTGAGTGGGCGGGTCGTACAAAGCATCATGTGTTCAAACATGTATGAGTAGGCTATACAAACCACGCTGCATCCAGACTAGTATAGATAGAGCATACAGTTCACCACGCATCCATATATACATGGATGAGTCATGCATTATATATTCATATCTACATGCGTGGGCAATTACCTTGCATTTAT
>JADBJO010000504.1:275000-285000 GCA_016801955.1 Conus betulinus | reverse complement strand
ACACACACACACACACACACACACACACACACACACACACACACACACACGTGCACACAGACACAGACACACACGCGCACGCACACACGCGCTGGTATGCGCACGCACACTCAGAGAGACAAAGAGACAGAAAGATGGACAGCAGCCACACACACACACACACACGCGCGCGCGCGCGCGCGCGCGCGTGTATGCACTCGCGCACTCACACACACACACACACACACACACACACACACACACACACACACACACACACACAGGAGCGGGCACATATCTACTGGCGCGCGCGCGCATACACACACACACACACACACACACACACACACACACACACACACACACACACACACAGGCGCGCCCGCGCGCGCGCGCGCACACATACACACAAAGGAAAGATTACCCCGCCATTTCTTTCTGTATGCCGGCTGTTTGGGTGGCGTAGGTGGAAGCGATGTTGTCGGCGGAGTACAGACCAATGGGCGTGTTGTATTGCGAGTGCACCACATTCGGCACCGCCTGCTTCTGAGCACCGAACGGCTGGGCTGCGCGATTATGGCTGCTTCCGATGCGACAGGGTTCCTGGTGCAACCACATATGGCAGTCAAGATGTGTGTGTGTGTGTGTGTGTGTGTGTGTGTGTGTGTGATTGTGTGTGACAAGATGAATCCTTGTCTCCGATTGGACAAGCAAAGCCGGGACACATACTGAGCATTCGATCACTGTTGCGAGGTCCAGTCTTCTATCAAAGTTACCACTACATTTATGCCCCCTCATATATCTCATACGGCGTAAAACGTAACAACACGGCCATTTCCTGGCAAAATGTAACACAGAAGTGGGGGGGGAAAGGAGATAAATTGGGGGGGGGGGGGGGGGAGGCATAGCGGATGTTATAATATTCACACAAAAGTGATAAAATCTGACACGGTTTTTTTCAAGGTCTATCGATCCATATCTTCCCATACCAATGGAATATTGATACTTACTGCTTCTGTATTTGATGGGCAGTAAATGATGTTGTTATCCATCTGACCTCTTCAGCAGCAGTGAAAAGTAAGGTGATAAATTTAAAAGCAAATTACATTTGTTGTCAACATGTACAACCGAAACACTACACACAAAAGACAGCAATGTGTTACATTTGGGAGCAATTGTGAGGCGATAAATGTAACAACTGTTCTATTTATAGTGGAATTCGCACGAAATATATAAACTATGGTTCATTTCAAGAAATAAAGTACCAGAAAGTTGTAATCTTGTGGCATTTTTCGATTGTAGCACTGCTCCGTTTTACTTAACACCTCTTCCGCGACACATCCGAACATTCACACCTTTGTTTTTGTTTGCGCTTCACGCCCCCGCCCACCCGCACGCACGCACGCACGCACGCCCGCACACACACACACACACACACACACACACACACACACACACACACACACACACACACACCAACAACAACGACGACGAAAAAACAACTTGGTTTTCGTTGTTCAGTTTCATTCCATTTGAGACACTTGTCTACTGTATTCGTCGGCGAGATCGTTTGCTTTAAACTTTTTACCTGAAAACATTAACTTCAAAACGAGAGAGAGAGAGAGAGAGAGAGAGAGAGAGAGAGAGAGAGAGAGAGAGAGAGAGAGAGAGAGAGAGAGAGAGTTTAGGTCAGGGAGGGAATAGGATGGTGAGAGTGAAAGAATGATGGAGAGGGGGGAGGGAGACAGACAGAGACAGACAGACAGACAGACAGACAGAGTGACAGTCTGTACCTGCGGGGGAGTTCATAGCCAGAGAGGTCTTTTGCACAGGTTGGAATTCCTCCCCTGTGGCCCGCTCTGATCGTGTTGAGCTGTTGTGGCCTCATCTCCGACATGGGTGTCACTTGTGGTTCCACACCTTCATGGTTCCTCTGTCCAGTCATCAATTCAATCAGGCTATCGTTATTCTACCCATTGATCACTCACATTCACCATTAGTTAGTCTGGCAACATCTCAATTATCATGCCCACTTATCAATACAATCAGCGAATAGTTCCTCTGCTCATTAACTCTCACGATCCAGAAGCAATTCCTACGTTCGTGTATCGATGCAAGTCACCAATAATTCTTTGCACGGTCGTCGATATTACAATCAATCGCTACTCTCGACCTATTGATCAATGCGCTCAACTAGTCGTCCCTATGTTAACTCATTACTAGAATCATCCAATCGTCTTCTGTGCAATAACCAATACAATTGTTGGTCATTGCATTCATCAGAACAACCCACCAACAGTTCCTTCGCACATTGATACATTCATTCAACCAATAGGTCGTCTGTAAATGTCTGCAACAGTTCTGCACATTTATCAATATAATCAATCCAACTGTTCCTCTACCTATTCATCAATACAATCAACCGACTGTTGCTCTGTCCATTCATCACGACAGTCCACCAATCGTTCCTCTACGTCCATTCATCAACAGTCCACCAATCGTTCCTCTGGCCCGTTCATCAAAGTCTACCAATCAAAGTTCCTCTCTGCCCATTCATCAAAGTCTACCAATAATTCCTCTGCCCCATTCATCAAAGTCTACCAATACCATTCATCGCTCCCAATCGTGGCCCATTCATCAAAGTCTACCAATAGTTCCTCTGCCCCATGCATCAAAGTTTACCAACAGTTCCTCTGCCCAATCATCAAAGTCCATCAATCGTTCCTCTCTGCCCCATTCATCAAATTCCACCAATCGTTCCTCTGGCCCAACTATCAAAGTCTACCAATCGTTCTTCTGGCCCATTCATCAAAGTTTACCATAGTTCCTCTGGCCCATTCATCAAAGTCTACCAATAGTTCCTCTGCCCCATACATCAAAGTCCACCAACCTTCCCCTGCCCCATTCATCAAAGTCCACAACCAACCTTCCCCCCCCCCATTCATCAAAGTCCAAACCGTCAACTTTCGCCTGCCCATTCATCATAGTCCACAAACCTTCCCCTGCCCCATTCATCAAAGTCCACAACCTTCCCCTGCCCCATTCATCAAAGTCCACAACCTTCCCCTGCCCCATTCATCAAAGTCCACCAACCTTCCCCTGCCCCATTCATCAAAGTCCACAACCTTCCCCTGCCCCATTCATCAAAGTCCACCAACTTTCCCCTGCCCCATCATCAAAGTCCACAACTTTCCCTGCCCCCATTCATCATAGTCCACCAACCTTCCCCTGCCCCATTCATCAAAGTCCACAACCTTCCCCTGCCCCATTCATTAAAGTTCGCCAACTTTCCCTGCCCCATTCGTCAAAGTCCACCAAGCGTTGCTCTGTCCCCCATTCATCAAAGTCCACCAACTTCCCCGCCCTATTCATCAAAGTCCACCAAACGTTTTCCTGCCTCATTTATCAAGTCTACCAAACAGTTCCCTGCCCCATTCACCAAAATCCACCAAACGTTTCCCCTGCCTCATTTACCAAAGTCCACCAAACGTCTCCCTGCCCCATTCATCAAAGTCCACCAAACGTTTCCCTGCCTCATTCACCAAAGTCCATCAAACGTTTCCCTGCCTCATTTATCAAAGTCCACTAAACGTTTCCCTGCCTCATTTATCAAAGTCCACTAAACATTTCCCTGCCTTATTCACCAAAGTCCATCAAACGTTTCCATGCCCCATTTATCAAAGTCCACCAAACGTTCCCCTGCCACATTCTTCACTACAGTCCACCAATCATTCCTCTGTCCCATTCATCACTACAGTCCACCAATCATTCCTCTGTCCCATTCATCACTACAGTCCACCAATCATTTCTCTGTCCCCATTCATCACTATAGTCCACCAATCATTCCTCTGTCCCATTCATCACTATAGTCCACCAATCATTCCTCTGTCCCCATTCATCACTACAGTCCACCAATCATTCCTCTACCCCATTCATCACTACAGTCCACCAATCATTCCTCTGTCCCATTCATCACTACAGTCCACCATCATTCCTCTACCCCATTCATCACTATAGTCCACCAATCATTCCTCTACCCCATTCATCACTATAGTCCACCAATCATTCCTCTGTCCCATTCATCACTACAGTCCCTGTACCAATCATTCCTCTACCCCATTCCTCATCACTACAGTCCACCAATCATTCCTCTGTCCCATTCATCACTACAGTCCACCAATCATTCCTCTACCCCATTCATCACTATAGTCCACCAATCATTCCTCTACCCCATTCATCACTATAGTCCACCAATCATTCCTCTGTCCCATTCATCACTACAGTCCCACCAATCATTCCTCTACCCCATTCATCACTACAGTCCACCAATCATTCCTCTGTCCCATTCATCACTATAGTCACCAATCATCCTCTCTCCCATTCATCACTACAGTACACCAATCATTCTTCTACCCTATTCATCAATACAGTCCACCAATCATTCCTCTGTCCCATTCATCACTACAATACACACAAATCATCTCTTCTACCCTATTCATCAATACAGTCCACCAATCATTCTTCTTCCCCATTCATCAATAGAGTCCATAATCATTCTTCTTCCCCATCCATCAATACAGTCCACCAATCATTTTTCTTCCCCATTCATATCAATACAGTCCACCAATCATTCTTCTACCCCCCATTCATCAATACAGTCCATAATCATTCCTCTACCCTCTTCATCAATACAGTCCACCAATTATTCTTCTACCCAATCATTCATCAACACAGTCCACCAATCGGTCCTATACCCCATTCATAACTACAGTCCACCAATCGGCCCTATACCCCATTCATAACTACAGTCCACCAATCGGCCCTATACCCCATCATTCATCAACACAGTCCACCAATTATTCTTCTACCCCATTCATAACTACAGTCCACCAATCGGCCCTATACCCCATTCATAACTACAGTCCACCAATCGGCCCTATACCCCATTCATAACTACAGTCCACCACCATCGGCCCTATACCCCATTCATAACTACAGTCCACCAATCGGCCCTATCCCCCATTCATAACTACAGTCCACCAATCGGCCCTATACCCCATTCATAACTACAGTCCACCAATCGGCCCTATACCCCATTCATAACTACAGTCCACCAATCGGCCTATACCCCATTCATAACTACAGTACTACAGTCCACCAATCGGCCCTATACCCCATTCATAACTACAGTCCACCAATCGGCCCTATACCCCATTCATAACTACAGTCCATACCCATTCATAACACAGTCCACCAATCGGCCCTATACCCCATTCGTATAACTACAGTCCACCAATCGGCCCTATACCCCATTCATATCTACAGTCCACCAATCGGCCCTATACCCCATTCATATCTACAGTCCACCAATCGGCCCTATACCCCATTCATAACTACTACAGTCCACCAATCGGCCCTATACCCCATTCATATCTACAGTCCACCAATCGGCCCTATACCCCATTCATATCTACAGTCCACCAATCGGCCCTATACCCCATTCGTAACTACAGTCCACCAATCGGCCCTATACCCCATTCATAACTACAGTCCACCAATCGGCCCTATACCCCATTCATATCTACAGTCCACCAATCGGCCCCTATACCCTATTCATAACTACAGTCCACCAATCGGCCCTATACCCCATTCATATCTACAGTCCACCAATCGGCCCTATACCCCATTCATATCTACAGTCCACCAATCGGCCCCATATACCCCATTCATATCTACAGTCCACCAATCACTCCTCTGCATCATTTCGTCAATACAGTCCACCAATTATTCCTCTACCCCCCATTCATCATTACAGTGCACCCAACTGATCCTCTTCCCCATTCATCAACACAGTTTTCCAATCATTCTTCTATCCCATTTATCATTACAATTCACCAATCATTCCTCTGTCCCTGTCGTCAACATGGTCCACCAATCATTCCTCTATCCCATTCATCAATACAGTCCCGCAATCATTCCTCTGCCCCATTCATCAACACATTCCACTAATCATGAAGCTGTCCCTAGCTGGTTTGGGAGAGAAAAAAAAACGGTCTAACCCCCCCCCCCCCCCCAAAAAAAAAAACAACAACAACAAACAAACAAAAAAAAAAAAACAAACCCCAACTTTCCACACACTCGAAGAAAGTGTGAAATCCGCCTGAATGAAGATGCTTATCGTCTGGTTCACTCAAGATCTAAATGGGTATGTAACTGTTAATTATAATGATGAATTCTCAGGAACTGAAACGTTACTTTGGATCTAGTTACAAAGGACTGTTACCCCCTCGTGACAGGCAGCGTTTAAAAGCTTTTTTGCTATATCCAAAGTTATGTATCCCTGGATTCAAGGCTACCTCGGAACCCAGCATATCAGTTCGTACAACATCTTGAAAAAAAATTCAATCAATTCTTCAATTTATTCGAAATGGAAAAGAAGATAGATTAGTAGAATGACAGCAGTAGAAGTAGTCAAACTTGTTGCTTTGAATATTGCCGATGCACTACGCTTGTTACTGCTTTAAAACACAACACAACAAACCATAAATGGAAAAGTATAGCCGAAGAATCTTATACATAATCGTAAACAGATCAGTGTCGGGGGTCCAAAGAGAAGAGGTAAGAAGGTTAACCCTTTGGACTCAGTCTTTTTTTTTTTTTTTTTTTTTAAGATGAATAACATTTTTTTCCTTTACACCACACCTAAAAGTAAAGCTTAACTAAAGCTGGACCATATTTTATAACGGGAACGTTAAAATAGGCCATACAAGAATTATACATGTTATACTAATAGAAAAGGGGGCAAGTTACATAAAGCATTCTGTCAAAGAAAATAGAGATAATCAGATTTGAATAATTGTTGATAATTCTAGTGTTTGCATAAATTTGGTTAAATTCTGTTGGCTGGATTATCTCAACAAAACAATATGTCACGAAAACAGGAATGGTTTTGAACGATAACCATGGCAATTGTGTAATTATAATACATGTATGGGAAATCATATGGAAATGTTGCTTATACGAAGGAGAAAAAAATCAGTGCTTCCGTTGGACAACTGTGATAAAAAGTGAAATGTTGAACAGTTTTTTCTGCATAAATGAGATTACAGATATCCAACGTAAATGATTCCAGACAAGGAAATGTTTGGGTCTAACAAACATAATACGTACAAAATGTTTTAATATAAGAGACTCCATTGATCAATTGTTATGGGACTGCAAATCTGTCAGAGATTTTTGAAATCCTGATGAGATTTACTTATCTGATGCAATTTGTAATAACTTCACGTACCTCAAGATCTCTTGAAAACCCTGTTCTTTAAGATTAGAAAGGCACCCCAAAATAGATGCAATCTTCGGATACGTATGAATGCTTTGTAAAGGTACACTTTTAAGATGAAACACAGCGTTCCAAAATGTATATTAGTGTGTTTATATGTATACGTTGACCATAAAAATTTGGTATGAAGACCTATTCCGATCTTTTCACTGCTTTTCCTGAATACCTGGCATCGAACAAACATGAGAGCTACACACTCCTGCAGCGTTTGTCAGAGAACTGAGCAACCTTCTCCAGATACATCAGTCACCAGGATGACACTCCACTGTCAGTATCTAATCTTCGTTTTCAGCCCCTGGCACACTCAAACCTGATTGTGTTTCAGATTTATTGCAGCATTTTCTCTCTCTCTGGGGGAGAGCCAACTTCCAGAAGCTGTGTAACTGCCGTGTTGTGTTCAAGCCGTGTTTCTGCTACTAGGAAAAATCATTCTTTGTTTACCTGGAAAGTAACTGTAAGAAAACTCCTGAAATGCAAATTAACCAGCAAAGCAAAAGTAATAAGTACGGATCATTTCCTTCTCTTCTTCCCAGCGTTCGAGGTGACAATTCTATGTATGGCGTTTAGCTTATGGATTTACTAAATCCTTCCAAACTTTTATTCATATTCACGAAAGTCTGTCCACACATTCAACACATATCCATGTCTGCTGCCTGACTGTGTGGATTGCATCAAAGCAACCTACAGACCAAGTAGCCCGAAGACAGAGAGTAGCCATGTCGCACCTCTGAACGAGGAAGTCGATGCCACATCCTCCTCGCACAATCTCCTGCTTGGCCTGCTCATGGGTCAGCTGGTCCGTGCTCACACCGTTGATGCTCAGGATGCCGTCCCCGCTCATCAGTCCGCACTGCTCCGCTATACTGTTGGGCTGCACCTGCAACGCAACATGGGGATGGTGATGACTGTGATGCTGCTGCTGGTGGTATATTGTAGTGGTGGTGATGGTGGTGGTGGACTGTGATGCTGGTGGTGGTGGTATTGGTAGTTGTAGTGATGGTGGTGGTGATGATGCCATTGATGTTAGTGACGTCATCCCCTACCCGCTCCCCAGTCTACACTGCTCCGCTGTACTTAGTAGTTGGGCTGCACCTGTAATGCAACATGGGGATGGTGATGACTGTGATGATGGTGGTGGTATTGGTGGAGGCGGTGACGGTGATGGTAATGATGATGCTATTGATGTTTGTGATGTCATCATCTGCTCCGCTATACTGTGGGCTGAACCTGCATTACAACATGAAAATGATAAAGATGATGATGGCGATAACAATAATGGTGTTGGTGATGATGATGACGATGACAATGATGATGGTGGTAATGATGACGACAACAAAGACGACGACGACAGTGATGACGATGTCATCCTGTCTCTCATCCCTCAGTTTGCGCTGTTATATTGTGCTGTTGGACCATACCTGCATTGACGATGACAACGAAGTTGTGATGATAGTTGTGGCAGTGGTGATGTGTGTGTGTGTGTGTGTGTGTGTGTGTGTGTGTGTGTGTGTGTGTGTGTGTGTGTGTGTGTGGTGTGTTGTTGATGCAATTTCGGCTGCAGAAATCCTTTTCTTCCGGCCGACAGACTTCCACTGACCCGCAATCTGAACCCTGTCACCTTGGATGTGTGAGATTTATATATCAGTAATGTCTCAAAGTAGACGCAGCAGCGCAGTGGTGCGAAACGAAGTGGAAACGATGGGTTCGCAGTATACTACGTTTCTCACTTGTGAGCTCGCGCCCGTCACCGCCAGATTCAGAAATTCAGTTGCCAGCAGTCTCCCTGTCCTTGGCTGATAAAAGATACGGCAAAAAGAAAATATTTCACCCCGGCGTGCAACCTACACATCACGACGCACAAAATGAACTTTGATTATGTTCCAGCAGTCTTCCTGTCCTAGGCTGATAAAAGATACTGCCTGAAAATTATTTCACCCAGGCATGCACTCGACGCATCGCAACGCACGAGATAACCTTAGACTATGTTCCAGGCGTTAGTCTACCTTGGGAATTGAAAAAAAAGTAACATTCGCCTATGGTGGCACGAGTCCAAAACATCAGTTATGGGGTTTTCTCGGTTGGTGGAAAATTCATTCATGCAAGGAAAGCTAAACACATGCACGTAGCCATGCTTTGCGCGATTCTAAACAAAGGCAAAATCTTGATACTAGACATATGACTGAAACGTAATTGAAACAAATCATATGTTCAATGATGACCTGGAAATTCTATTCTTGGGTCAGGGTGACTGCTGTGAACAAACACAGCGGCCAAGGCAGCCTCGGCAATTTCCGAGATTTGTGATGAATCTATTACTGATCACAGGTTCATTGTTTGGAGATGACTGCGTAATATATGAAATCTGCAAACGTTCGCCTAGACGACAAAGCCGTACGGGGGATCAACCTAAAGGCAGCCTTCCAGGTCTGGACAGTTCATTAGCTCAGTTTACATAGTCTGCAGCGCGATAACCTATACCTTAGGAGAAGAAAGGGAGTGGGGGGAGGGGGAGGGGTGCGTTGGTTTGAGCCCTTTGTGGGTTGCTGATTTTTTTTTTCAATCGTACTCTCATAGGCCTACTCCTTAATTCATTGGAAGACAATAACGATTTTCCAATTTCTTTACTATACTTTCCCTACTTTTTACAACAGTTAACAGAATTTGAATATCTGCATATTATGG
>JADBJO010000504.1:262500-270000 GCA_016801955.1 Conus betulinus | reverse complement strand
GTGAGCAGAATTGCGGCACTGTAGGCCTGTCAGGAACACAGGGCCTGGAACGTTGCCCTGCCTTCCTGGCATGGCTCCACCACTGGGCCATCTGAAGGAAACACCGACAGGATGTGGCGCAACGTGCCTGCCTACCCTATTACTCAATTAGGCTTCTCAAAGGGTGACAGCTCTCCTCCAATTATTTTCTGATGTCTTCGTTAAAACTGAACAACTTTTGGACCAGTAAAACAGCAACAACAACAGCAGCAGCAGCAGCAGCGGCACGCGAATAATAATCAACGAAAGTGTTTGCCAGCTATCAATATTCTCTCTTTTTGTACCCCTTTCCACCCTACTTTTTTTCCCCTACCCATACTGTTTTATCATACATGCGATGCGCGTGCATGAACACTCGCATGTCCGAGCAGCCAAGGACGCATTCCGAAATGACATCTGTCGGAGCCTCTGCGGTCGCTTCCTTTTTTCCTTTTTGATTATCTATCGCTGACGGTTGCTGCAGAAGCGCGGACTGGGACATGTCTGATTCATTTCCTTGATGCCGGGAGCACTAACGCAGGTCGAATGGCCAATGTCTCACACTACACCGATATCGTTGAACGCCGACCAAAAACATGGCACCACCAATGATAAGCGCTAAGGACAACCTACTGACGCTCCCAAAAACCGCCCGCAGACACGGCCAATGAACACAAAAGACATTGCCAAGTCGTCATTTTCATTCCTGGTCTTTTGCCTCGTCTTATGCGCGCGCACTCTGTGCAGAGGGGTACAAAAGCAAGTCATTCGAATGAAGACATTGTTGTCAATCCAATAGTTTCAGTACAAACTGATACTGACAGGGGTCAGACCAGTGATCACGTTGATCGGTAATCGCGGTAAAATACCAGCTGCAAAATTAGAATACTGAAACTTCTTTGAGCAACCAGTTCAAGGGATCTGTCTCCTTTTGCTTGGACCGAGAGCTAAACTGGAGCGGAGTTTACTGTGTGTATTATGGTCAAATATATTGTAAATCCATCGCATTGTCCGTTGTGGCAGTTTTTAAGCTGTGGGCCTACTTGACATCGCATTAAGTCTATGTCATACTCTTGATTCGGACACCTGGTCAACAACGCACGCTCTTCCTTCACTGCAACAAATTGTCAATAAATCTGTCGTGGTCTTGGTAAATCTAAGACTGCTACCATGGAGACAATCCGATAAAAATCAATATTTTCTCCTTCAACAAAGAAGCAAAACAAAACAAACGGTATGGAAAACATACAAGGTATGAATCTCCTGTCGACTTTAACACACACACACACACACACACACACACACACACACAGAGAGAGAGAGAGAGAGAGAGAGAGAGAGAGAGAGAGAGAGAGAGAGAGAGAGAGGTGTGTGTGTGTGTGTGTGTGTGTGTGTGTGTGTGTGTGTGTGTGTGTGTGTGAGCGAGCAACGTATTTGGGCAACTATGATCAATTGGTGAACTGTTCTTTTGTACAGATTTTAACATCGAGAAGCCCACTGTACGCTTAACAATAATAATATTTCAAACTGTGCTACCACGTTCCCATAATTTTTCCCTTCTCTTACGTTTTCGGCCGTTTTGGCTCAGTCGTATTTGGGATTAACAGAAGACCCTATTGCATTACTGAATCTCGCCTCAGTGGGATTTCGTACTGAAGTTCCCGTACAGAATTTCAACCGGTACGGACTGTCACTCTGCGAGATATTCAGTACCTGCCGGTCACATATCCAGGTCTATAGCGAGAACAAAACTGTGGCCACTTTTTATGTACGGGTTTTGGTTAGGTTTAAGAGGGCATCTGTATCATTTGATCTCAGTCCACAAGGTGGTGTAGGAACGTATATACCTGACGATGGTTTCCGCCATATTCTGATTCAGAATCTGAAAAAACCACCACCACCACCACACCACCACACACACACTGAAATCAAGGGGGGAAGCACCAAAAGTATTGCTCAGCCAGCACAAAAGTATTGCTCAGCCAGCTACTACTGAAAGAGTGAGTCCCAGATCACTCGTCCAGAAAATAGTAAGGTCATGGGTCCACACGTGTAGACCTAATGTAATGAGGATCCTCCTCCTCCTCCTCCTCCTCATCATCATCATCATCATCATCGTCATCATCATCATCGTCATCGTCGTCGTCTGTTGAAGAGATCGCCATGCAGTCAACACTGAGTACAAGTACAGTCAAGTTTTTCAAGACAAAGGCTTACATTCCTACATCATCACTGCTATCATCGAAACTAACACCGTAATCATCAACGACATGTAGACATTGGTGGTCAAGCTATTTCAGTGTATACACTTTAAAGCCATGCATTTATACCTTCACATTTGGCGACAATTTGTTCAACCGCGGACATAAACATGTCATCTGCCACGACAAAATGTCAACAATACAAGAATGACATTCTGTGTCGCAACATCGAAATAGAATGTGACTGGGTAAAATGTTGTATTGGGGTGACAATTTACATACTACAACACAGACTCCGCTCATATGTACTATCGATTAGAGAACATAATCTTTATCATACCTTGATTCTGCCATATACGTAATTCAATAATTCTAAAATCACTACCTTTTCTTTGCTCTTCGGCAAGCAACAGAATTTCTGAGACATTTTACTCCGACAACATCCATGTAATGTACATACACGTTTCTCATTACGGGTCAGCACAACTTTTCACAGAGGCCAACTATTTCTACCACTTCCCTTTGCGTAACCGGAGGTCCGCCGTTTTTTTTTAATTCAGTCATTTCACGATGATCCCATTTTATGACGATTGATTGAAGAACTTTCTTTCTGTTATATGCTCATTCGATATTATGGTGGCATAAGTGTTTCCGTATTTTGTTACGCCCTAAGCCAACTGTCTACGTAGGTAACATACACTGGATCAGCCATCCTTACAGATACATAGCTCAGACATTTAATGATTTCGTTTTTCAACAATTATCGAAGTCAAAACGTTTTAAGACCAACATGTATTATATCTTTTATTAGCTGATCTCATCGTAATAGTGTTCGCAAAACTGTTTAAACAGTTCCCTCGTAACCCCCTGCACCCCCCCCCCCCCCCCCCCCCCCCCCCCCCTACACAAAACTGGGTCGCCATCTTAGCCTGTCCCATATCTATAATTCTGGTAGGCCCTGCGCAATGACCAATTTACAAACAGAAATTACTGTGAAGATTAATAATACAACATTCATTTTATGCTAAGAAGTGTTACGTATGGTGCGATATGTTCACGCAACTGTCCATGTATCCCGCCCTACTCCTACCCTCTGAGTCAAAAAAAAAAATGGTTGGCCATTTTCTTTCGGTCGGCAACTCAATCATTCTATAATTGTTGCGGTTTATTTTATATCGATTAGCGATGGGGATTTTTGTTTCATTTGTATTTTCCAACGACCATTGCAATATTTCATATCATATAGGCAATTGCGTCAGCTTAGCTTTTCGGTTGTTTTTACTAAAGTCTGCTGTTCGTTTATATATGTGCTTAAGATTAGCTATCTTATTTTTTTCAGCTAATCAAAGGTTTCCATTTCTCTGCAACGATCAGTTTCATATTCTTCCGGTATTACCTGTACCGGGATGAAATATCCTTCTTATCCGGCAGTTCTTGCATGACTTTTTAGGTGTGTTTTTTTTTCCCCACACTGTCTATGAACTTGCAGGGGATCGATTATATCGATCATTTCGGTTCTATCTACTATTCAGTCATTTTAATATTGCTAGCGCTCATCTACAAGCATTCGACAAACGGAATACAATGCATATTTATTCCCTAATGTCCACTGTTTAGACGGTTGTTCTCATCATATCATCATCTAAGCACAGCCTTTCGGAATTTTCTCTGCACACAAAAAGAAAAAAAGTGAGATATTTTCATATGATATGGTATTCAACCACTCTGCAAATTTCAATTTGAAACAGTGTTTAGTTTATTCAACAGAATGACACAAGATCTGTCGTATTTACTTGTCTGGTTAAACATAATGTATGTGAATAAAACAAACAGGGCGGGGATTTATTCCCAGTCGTTAGTGACCTTAACAAAAAATGACAGACTTCATGTTATGACAAGTTACATAAGAGACAATGAATTCTTTATCATATGTGTGAGAAAACGAAAGTGTTAACGTGAATAGTGAGAAAATAAGCCAAGACGTCATACCTTAGGAAATGAACATGTTGATGTTGAATGTAAGAAAATAAACATCCTCATTCTTTGTGTGAGAAAATGAAAATCTTGATTTTATATATGAGAAAATGAGTCTTGAAATGAAAGAATATGTGTGTGTGTGTGTGTGTGTGTGTGTGTGTGTGTGTGTGTGTGTGTGTGTGTGTGTGTGTGTGTGTGTGTGTGTGTGTGTGTGTGTGTGTGTGCGCACGGTGTGTGTGTGTGTGTGTGTGTGTGTGTGTGTGTGTGTGTGTGTGTGTGTGTGTGTGTGTGTTTGTGAGTGTTTGTGTGTGTGTCATTTGTGATAGAAATGCAAACTTGGTGTTGCGTGTGAGAAATAAAAGTCTTCATGGTATGTATGTGCGAGAAAATGAAAATCTCGGTGATAGGTGTGAGGAGAGGAAAATCTTGACGTCACGTTTGAGAAAATTAAAGTATTTGTGTTATGTGTGAGAAACTGAAAAGTCTTGACGTTATTTGTGACAAAATGAGAACTTGCTGTTACATATGTGAAATGGGTAGTCTTGACGGTATGAGTGAGAAAATGAAAGTCTTGATGTTACGTGTGAGAAAATGAAAGTCTTGATATGATGTGTGAAAGAAAAAAATGAAAGTCTTGATGTTAAGTGTGAGAAAATGAAAGTCTTGATGTTAGATATGACAACATGATAATCTCGACACTGTTAATGAAATATAAGAGGAAATATTCATTTCGTGTCTTATAAAGTGGAAGATTTGATGTCAATTGTGAGAATGACAAAGTCTCGATGTCATATGTTAGAAACTGAAACTGATTCTAAATGTAACAACATGAAAGTGTTGATATCATGCATAAGAAAATGAATGAGTGTTGATGTTATATGTGAGAAAAACGATATTACTGCTATCACAACAAACTCTGATGTCATGTATAGAAGTGGTTCTCATGTATGGAATAATAAGAGCACTGGAATCCTGCGTGAGAAAACTGAATTACTGAGCGTAAGAAAATGAAGTATTGATGTCAAGTATGAAAAAGATGAAAGTAGATATGTTGTAAAAAATTTTAAAAAATAGGGCCCAACTGAAATCACACGCCAAAACAAATTGACCATGTGTACAAAATTATAAATTATTGTTGTCATGTGTGAGAAAAATGACAACATGCTTGCCATCTGTGAAAAAAATGACGTCACGTGTGAGAAAACGAAAGCACTGATGGCATGTGTCAGAAAATGAAAATATACATGTCGTGTGATTAAAGAAAAAAAGACGGACGTCATCTGCCGGAAACCGAAAGTACTGACTTTCGATCAATTTTGAGAATCGCTCAAGAGCCCTGTTAAGTCAGCACGTATATGCCAACTGTTTATCATCACGAGTCATGAATTCTACTAGAACAACAGCGATGAGCCAATTACTGGAGACAGACGTGCGGTATTAGGACACGGATGTATGCCAGGTGAAAGCTCGATCATACAGTCGCCCCACGTTTGCCAGGTCAGCACAAAACATGAAGAACATGTTGGGGCTTACACAGTTCGTCGCCCTTTCCAGGTCACTGAAGTCAGAACTCGTTTTCCCTGCCAACCGAAATACTCGGCATTCGCGGTCACGTACTGTGTAGTAGTCACAATACTGTTATTTGTCTTATGTCAGAATCTGGAGCCACGTTGTTATATAACTTGACTCACGATCTCGCTGCGTTTTGTGTACCTTTCGTCAAGACCTGCGTCATGCACTGAATCACATTCTCAATATCGCAGCGTTTTCTGTGCCTTTGACCAGGACTTGTAGTCACGTACTATCAAGAAGTCACGATATCGCTATGTTTTTCGTCAGAACCTACAGTCACGCGCTGTGTGACAGTCACGATATAACTTGAGTTTTCTATGTCTTGCGTAAGGACTTAAGTCATGCACTGTGTGGCGGTCACGATATTGCTGTATATCTGTCACGACTTACAATCATGTCGTGTGTAATAGCAATTATATTGCTGTGTTTCCTGTGTCTTTTATCAGAAGTCTAGTACTCTGTAACAGTCACAATATCGCTTATTTTCTGGCAGGATTCTCGCCATACTGCTGTTTTATGTGTCGTATGTTAGGATCTGCAGTTACGTGACTGTTACAGTTACGACACCTTGCTCTGCTTTCTGTGCTTTATGTAAAGATTTATGGCGCAACAGTTACGGTATTGTTGTATCTTCTGCGTTGAATGTCAGTCTACAGTCACACAAATGTGTGTAACAGTCCTGATCTTGCTCTGCTTTCCGGGCCATGTGGCTTTAATCGTGTTTGCTGAGATGCTTGTTTAGCTTTCTTATCACATCAGACCGTCCAACTTGTAACCCAGTTCTTAGTGTTGCCTTATTTGCCAGTGTGCCTGCCCTCTCATTACCTCTGACACCTGCACGTCATGGGAAGTGCATCCACATGACCACTTCTAACGGAAAGCTGCACCTTCCTACGTGCCAAGCAGGGCAACCCATTCCACTTCTTGAAGCAGGTCCACTGAGTCGGCCAGTATCACGGCTTGTTGAGTTCGGGGCTTGTTGTGTGATGTAAGCTACTGGAGCCCCTGTGTTCATCCTTCAGAAGTCAACATCAAGAGGGGAAATGGCCGCACATCCGGACTAAAAGGAAACGAACGAAAGATTACCAGCCAAACAAATATTGGACTGAATCCAAGATCAACACAGCGAAGACTCCCCCAAACTGTGAAGTCTCATACTGTGATTTTCCAGTGGCAGATGCAAATGACCACTGACACACGACAACTGACATACCATACTTTGAAGCTCACTGGATCCCCTGTTTTATTAACCGCAAACGTAAATGAAATAGTAGTATGCGCAAATGAAATGATACAAATGTGCAACACGGAGTCACTATAGATGTGTGTGTGTGTGTGTGTGTGTGTGTGTGTGTGTGTGTGTGTGTGTGTGTGTGTGTGTGTGTGTGTGTGTGTGTGCGTGCGTGCTGCAGAGCGCGCGCGCGCGTGTGTGTGAGAGAGAGTGGGCGTGTGAGCGTGCGTGCGTGCGTGCGTGCGTGCGCACGCGCGCGCGTGTGTATGTGTGTGTGTGTGTTGCGTATATGTGTGAACATTTAACTGTACTTATTGACTGATATATCTATCGCTTCATATGTTTATCGGATGATGCGTCGGTGGTATTCTATGTAACAAACATAGTGGAGTACATCATATATTCATGGGTGCCCCAGCCTGATAACTGTGGGCTGTTGAATGCTGTGGGTGTGCAGGTGTCGATGGGTGGTGTACATGTGTGTGCTGATGGTGGTAGACA
>JADBJO010000504.1:255000-257500 GCA_016801955.1 Conus betulinus | reverse complement strand
TGTGTGTGTGATTTCGAGTACTGCCAACTCCATTATCACTAATAAACAGTTAGCAAAACTTTCCTTGGTCAGATGCAAAACCAGCAACTTCAGGAAACAAAGACCACCTAAGGCAAGGAACGGTTGGTGACCCAAATTGCCCAGGTGTAACTCAAAGAGGAACATGTCCACTTACCACCTGGACGGCTAGCGCCGAGTTGAAATCCACCCCACCCTGCAGACGAAACCCCCACGGCGCCCCAGTGTTGAGTCGCCTGAGCTGTATGTTGTACCTCTCCCCATGATACTCCACGTTGCTCATCGTCAGTTGTTCAACAACACCGCCAACAATGCCCACACAAAATCAAATCAGCAACCACTTTTTTTTTTTGTCTGCACAGATTCGGGGGAATTGTCGTCTGCTGAGCAGCCGTCTAACCAGGTGATGATGAAGCGGGAGACAACTTGGTTCGGCATGCGCCACGCTGGCTGAAGGTTTGCACACGGCACTTTTGGAGAAGTACTATCTCCTGAGAGAAAGTGGAGGAGGAGAGAAAGGGTGGAGAAACAGAAACGAGAGTGAGGAGGATGAGGGGATAGGAGATAGGGAGAATGGGGGATGGGTCAGAAGTTGCAGAGGAATAGGCGGGAGGAACAGGGGGGGGGGGGGGGGGGGGGGGGGGGGGGGGGGGGGGGGGGGGGGGGGGGGGATCGCAACCCACTTACTTCACGGGCTGGCGTTGCCGGAGTTCGTTGCACCCAGTGTGTCTTCCAACGGCGCCGACTTCACCCTCACGATTTGAACTGCTGTTTCCAGACGGGCCTGCTTCGGTTTCCCACAGCTGAAAGATGTGCCGGTATGTAAACAACAGTAAATGTGCCGTCTACTGTTCAGATCCTACTGGCATTAGACTGACCTATGTGCGTCTGCACGTTTTTTCCTCAACCCATCCCTCACCCTTTTCTCCTTCAGTCCATCGAAGAAGGACTACAAGTTGACTAATTCCCTTTTGTTTTGTTTTGTTGGCGTATTTTTATTTGATGACAAATATACCATTTACAACCAAGACTTCGCGCAGATCAGAACAAAGATGGACAGATGGTCGAGGGGGCCGTACACTAACAACAGAAGCAAGCGATTCCTTGATCTATGGCTCAAATCTCGAAAGGGGCAGTGTTTGTTTTTTGTGTGTTTGTTTGTTTGTTTGTTGTTTTTCATTCCTTTCCACGTGACATTAAGTCAGTGGTAGTATGCTTATATATAAACTGTTTTGGATGAGACGTGAAACCTATTCCTGTGTGTAACGAGGACTCTACACAGGTAAAAGAACCCACGACGTGTTTCCCAGCGGTAGGCTCTAGGGAAATCTCCTCTCTTAGGAAAATGAAAACAGACCAGAAAGATGACAGACATGGTGCCGACTTATGGCGACGTGCTATTCGGGGAGAGAGGGAGAGAAACACTGTTTTACAACCTGATGTAAAGAATAATGTTAAACAGTTAAACAATGAAATACAGCAGGTAGTAACAGGGGCTTGAGAGAGCGGAACAGCAGAGCGTCTTTAGAAGCTATCGTTACATTAAAGTTCCCCCCTTTAACGCCTCATACTCTGAAAGGCCCAGCCACATGCGGATCGTGACTCTCGGATGCCTTTCTGCTATCATCTTTTTCTCTGTCTGCTTTTATTTAACTGTTTGTTTCAACCGCACGCGCGAATGACCAAGCAGATGCGGTTACTTCCCGTTTGCTCGATAAAGCAGGCTTTGTTTAAGGGATTGTTTTCTCTGCCCTTCCCCGTGCTGGCACAGCTGTGCAGTCCCTAAAAAGGTAGACAAACACCACAGGCAGCACACCAAAAAAAATCAAGGCGCCACGGCCTTGCTTAAGGAGTCGAGTGTTTATAAACTGGCTCGATTAAATTGTTCTGAGAACTTTTTATTTTGTCTGAAATTTGATTCTCCTCATTTTCTTTAAAGAAAAATCATGATACCCTCTACAGGATAGTTAACTTATTTTCTGGAAAGAGAGAGGGATGGGGGAGGGGGGGGGGAGAAAAAGTCTTTGTGTGTGTGCGTGTGTGTGTATGTGTGTGTGTGTGTGTGTGTGTGTGCGCGCGCGTACGTGACTCTGCGCGCACTCGTGTCTACCGTGCGCGCGTGCCTGAGTGAGTGGGTGAGTGTGCGTGCGTGTGTGCGTGTGTGTGTGTGTGTGTGTGTGTGTGTGTGTGTGTGTGTGTGTGTGTGTGTGTGTGTGTGTGTGTGTGTGTGCGTGCGTGCGTGCGTGCGTGTGTGTGTGTGTGTGTTCGTGTGTGTGTGTGTGTGTGTGTGTGTGTGTGTGCGCGCACGCGCGCGCGCGCGCCCGTGTGCATTAGTTGTGACCGAGTTTTTTTAACAGAACATATGTAACAATGACTCATCGTCCGTCAATTTCGTCTCTCGACGAGGCACTGCGCTATCCCTTATTAGCCTAACTGATCAACCATAACTGTCAATATTCGTCTGTCAATAATAAGTCAGCGA
>JADBJO010000504.1:242500-250000 GCA_016801955.1 Conus betulinus | reverse complement strand
CCTTCGCTAGTTGCATGAGGAAAACTATTGCAATCCCTCTCTAAGACAGATCTATGTGTCGCCTGCTCCGAGGCCTATGCAATCCCTCTCGAAGACAGATCCATGTGTCGCCTGCTCCGAGGCCTATTGCAATTCCTCTCGAAGATAGATCTATGTGTCGCCTGCTCCGAGGCCTTTCGTTCTCTAGTTCGGACTCATCAGGGAGACACGGCTGATTGTGTTGTGCTCTTGGCGTCAGATAGAGACACACCATAGTCCATAATTCTGTGGTGTTCCGACCGCCAAGGGTTCGAAAAAGAATTCAACAGCACCCCCAAAGAGCCAGCGAAAGGTAGTAGAATTAAACAAAACGAAAGTGTGGAGAGGAAAAAAGTTGTTGAAAACTAAAAACATTACGCAAAACAGTATAAAATGTAAGGGAAATCTTTGAGCCTATGCTTGAGGATCCATTTAAGGATGCAAGGGAGATCAGAAGATATGGAACAGTCTGAGTGGTCAGCTCTGCTGTTCAATAACCCAAGCATTGTCAGCGGCTAAGAATTGTACAGAACAACCTTTCCTTGGATCTCGTAAGAGATGCAATCAACCATTGATTGACCAAACAATATAATGCTGAACAATTAAGTAGTGGGGGAAAACAAGTGCAGGTTAACAATTCTTCCATCATTATAGTAATGACTTGGCAAAGATTTGAATTGAAAGTGAACCCGTAAATGTGGGTCTAGACGAGAAAGAAAATGCAAAGTAAGGGGGAGAAAAAAATGACGCTACAGTTATCAGCTGCCATGATATCCTGCAACGAAATGACGCGAACCTGTCCTCTACCACGTAACCTGCAATGAAAGGACGCACAGTTGTCCTCTGCCACGTAACCTGCAATGAAATGACGCACAGTTGTCCTCTGCAACGTAACTTGCAATGAAATGACGCACAGTTGTCCTCTGCCACGTAACCTGAAAGGAAATGACGCACAGTTGTCCTCTGCCACGTAATCTGCAATGAAATGACGCACAGTTGTCCTCTGCCACGTAACCTGCAATGAAATGACGCACAGTTGTCCTCTGCCACGTAACCTGCAATGAAATGACGCACAGTTGTCCTCTGCCACGTAACCTGCAATGAAAGGACGCACAGTTGTCCTCTGCCACGTAACCTGCAATGAAAGGACGCACACAGTTGTCCTCTGCCACGTAACCTGCAATGAAAGGACACACAGTTGTCCTCTGCCACGTAACCTGCAATGAAAGGACGCACAGTTGTCCTCTGCCACGTAACCTGCAATGAAATGACGCACAGGTGCCCTCTGCTACGTAACCTGAAGGAAATTACGCACAGTTGTCCTCTGCCACGTAACCTGCAATAAAACAACGCACAGTTGTCCTAATCAACACCTTGCTTTAACAGATTCATTTCTATATCAGACACAAGTTCATGTCCTTAAGTCTCTGCCCTGTGCTCATCCCATACATTTATTTCTTTTGCACCTTCCTTCATTTCACACACTTCCTCTTCCATCATTTCTTTCTTTAATTCAGTTCTACTGGTACTTCCAGGAGCGTAAATTGTCACCAAAACGCAACTCATGAGCAAGCTACAATTGTTTTAGATATAACAAAATAACAACAACAAAAAAAAAAACCCCAGTGCTCCCGTACTTTATATACATGTAAAACGGTCACGTGGATCTCCATTCATTCAATATAACTAAATCAGACATTTCAAAACAAAACAAAAGTTAAAGGGGTTTTACCAAAATAATTAACATAGCCATCTTTTGAATGCCATACGTGTACATCTTCAGTTTCTCTCTGTCTTTGTGGATTTGAATGATTCTTATCATGTTTTCGTTAGCTGCTCACGTCCTGTCCTTGCATTTAAATGAACGCAGAAAATGACATATTCATTCTGAATTAAACACTGCAATTTTTTTCTTCTAAATATGAACATCACTTATTACATTCGATGTGGGGAATGGGGTATGGAGAGAGAGAGAGAGAGAGAGAGAGAGAGAGAGAGAGAGAGAGAGAGGCAGATAGACAGACAGACAGACAGACAGTGAGAGAGGAATGCAGAAGAGGGGGAAGTGTAGGAGCACATAGAAAAATCTAGTGCTGAATACCAACAACAACAACAAAAATGTTGAAGACTTATTCAATAAGACACAAATAAATAAGGCAACTTTGCCATTTGACTTAAATGTAACTAGTCGTGCAACAATAGGATAAAAGAGACAGGATCGGTAATAAAAAGGAAAGAAGAATATGGAAACAATTCGCACAAAACTTCAACAATTCAAGTCGATTCAATTCAATCAACTTCATTGTCCATCGAAAACTTTTCTTCAACAACTCGACAACAACCACATAAAGCGTACATTGCTCATAGCACCATCAGAAGCCATCGACTAATCAAATTCTCTCCCGTCTGAGAATATGAATGGACCAGTGTCTACAGCGCTGTGACTCCACTGTTCCCCTTTGCTCTGCTCTCCAGCTCCTCCCTGTCTGATCTCACTCCTTTTTCCTACCACCAGTCCCGTCCCCATCCCCTCACGCTCGTGTCGGCTCTCACTGTTTTGGCCTAACAGCAGCCGTCTGACAAGCCCTGACATGGATTGCCCAGCTCTCTCAGTCAAGGGAATTGCCAGTTGCCCCACATCGCTGATATATAATACAAGTTTTCTTTTCCCCCCCAGCAATCAAGTTTGTTGCTACGAATCTTGCAAAGAGCGAAGACCGTTTCTGGGCTTGTGTCCACAGGATGATAAAACGTAGGCAGTTTTCTGGCCTGGTGCCAAGCAAGAGAAAGTCGTAGCAGTGCACAGTGACATCATCAGTTGTAGGGGGCTCGCAATGTGATAAATTTGCATTGTGCGGCATCGGATGGCTCACACGTAAGCTATTCAAGGAGAAAAATGGGTTGAAGTTTGGTCAGTCACCTAGTGTCTGCAACTCAATTGATCTGTAACAAAATGCGCACAGTGAAATCAACTTTCTTGACTCCAGGCCACAAGAGTTCTCACAGTGGTGGAACTGGCGATCCCCTCTCTCTCTCTCTCTCTCTCTCTCTCTCTCTCTCTCTCTCTCTCTCTCTCTCTCTCGCTCATAATTCCTTTAAAAACAAGACGTTTCATATCAATATTACTGCTGAAGATGGTAATTGCAGGATTTATGGAGGTTAAGATTCAATGGCATCTTCATACATCCATTGACAAATCAAATTCTCACTCTTGAGAATATGAGTGGACCAATGCCTACAACACCATCACGCCACTGTTCCCCTTCGCTCTCCGCCCCTCCCCCACCATGTACCACCTTCCTGCCGATTTTCACTTCATTTTCTACCACCAGTCCCACCCCCACCACCTCACTCCCCTGTCGGCTCTCACTGTTTTGGCCCACCAGCAGCAGTCTGACAAGGCCTGACATGGATTGCCCAGCTCTCTCAGCCAAGGGCATCGCCAGTTTGCCCACATCGCTGATATCTCTCAAGTTGTTTTCTTTTTGTGTGTGCGGAACTACTTTATTGCTCAGAATTTTGCAAAAAGATGCTGACTGTTTCCTGGGCATGTGCCCACAAGATAATAAAACCCGGAAGCTTCTGGGCTGGTACTAAGTAAGGGAAAGGCCTAGCGATGCAAAGTAACATCATCAGTTCAAGTAACGGCTCGCAATGTGAATTTACATTGTGCAGAAGTGAATGGCTCAAAACAAAAACTATTGACGGGTTGGAAATGCGTAGAGATCCGATCGACTGATCATAGTGCTAGTGGCTGCTCTCACGCCTCAGTCTCCTGTGACAAATGAGAGAAACTGCAGCCAATTCCCACTTTCGTGACTTCAACGCTCAAGAGTTCTTGCTTTGGTGAAATTGGCAACCCCCCTCCACCCCCCCCACCCCCCTCCGCCACCGTCTTTGGCCTAATGCGATAGCTCTTTAGGTGAAAAGTTCATCTCAAAACTGTTTGTTCCTTGAAGTTGTGTTCTCAGGTCCTTATAACACATGGCCTATGTATTCCTTCTATGCATCATCATCAGGGTGACGTAACATTTTAACGTGATCGCATAAGGGTCACAATGTAAACCTACATGTGGTTCATTTTTAGCTCATTAATCAGTAATTCATTACGTTGCAGCGTTTTTATAATATCTTCTCACTGTATGCGCGCGCGCACTTGTACATGTGTGTGTGTGTGTGTGTGTGAGTGTGTTTGTGTGTGTGTGTGTGTGTGTGTGTGTGTGTGTGTGTGTGTGTGTGTGTGTGTGTGTGTGTGTGTGTGTGTGTGTGTGTGTGTGTGTGTGTGTGTGTGTGTGTGTGTTAGTGTGTGTGTGCGTGCGTGCATGCGTATGTGCGTGCGTGCGTGTGTGTGCGTGTGTGTGTGTGTGTGTGTGTGTGTGTGTGTGTGTGTGTGTGTGTGTGTGTGTGCGCGTGCGCGCGCACGCGCGTGTTATTTCATTATTCTCATTGTTGTCGGCTAGGTCAGTTTACACCAGCTTCAAACTGATTTCCAATGTCTCCGAAATCTGAGACCGCCTCCGACATTTTGGCGATGAGGTGTATGCTTCTTCAGTTACTGGTTGTGATACCGATTGTAACGCGGTTTCCATCATCAACCGTCTTCAAATAACTCCATTTTTCCAGAATGAGAGTGCTTCAGGATGGCTGATGAAATGATTGGATTTGGATTGGGAACAGCTAGGTTCACTGGGCGTCACCCCTGACGTTTACTCACAGCCGTGTGAATTGAAGATTGCTGCTAACCTCTGAGACCAGTGATGACGACAGATTTGCCATGGAATAGGTCTTTAGATGGGGGCTATATCATGAACAACCGCAGTGGTTCTGTCTGGGTCCGAATCTCAACGAATTATTCATGTGTTGACCAGCCTTCATAGCTTTATGGACAAGCAGTTTTACCCGTCTACCCCCCTCCCTATCTCCCTCCTCCATCTCTACCTCCCCCCTTGCCGCCATCTCCCGTCTTTTCCATTTCATAGATGTTTCCCCATCATCATATTCTTACATGAAGCATGCGGCTAATCGACTGTCTGTCACAAAACTGATCTGCCCATATCTGACAGTCACCATGCCAGATCTGGAGAACATCAGCTGAAAGCTGTATTTGTTTGAGATGCACAATGGCCAATGACACACAACCACTCAAACAGACATATACACAAACGTGCTCTATGTTTTAGACGAGGTCCATTTTTCAGTGATTCAGTGAAAGGTGTAAAGTGCAATGGTACCATGATCAGCAGAGACATCTGACGTCTGTTAAGTCAGTGTTTTGATGTCGATGTAGTTCATGTGCGCGCGCGCGCGCGCGCGCGTGTGTGTGTATGTGTGTGTGTGTGTGTGTGTGTGTGTGTGTGTGTGTGTGTGTGAGAGAGAGAGAGAGAGAGAGAGAGAGAGAGAGAGAGAGAGAGAGAGAGAGAGAGAGAGAGAGAGAGAGAGAGAGAGAGAATTTTTGACAATTGGCAGTCTGACAGTTTTATTGACAATTGCCTAATTGGCATTCATGCCAAGGGGGGAGGCGGGGGGAGGCAATTGACAGTGATCTTTGAAATAGCATACAAAAGCGCAACATATACAAACACATATACAAAAGAATGAAACGTACTGAGAAGGAAACTGCTCTACAGAATTCTTTCTGCAGTCGAAATAATCTAGCTCAATGCGATACAGACTACACATACGTCAATACTGGATCAAAGTAAAAAATCATTAAGGACCATCCGAGGGTAATCATAAGATCGTCAGATATTTTGATATTATAATTTGTAGCACTTTATATTACAGGCTTAAAATTGTCTGCTTCACGAGGAAAGAATTCTGTTCCTTCGATTATGTGTTTCGGTGATAAACTTCGCAAGCGATCTGATAGTATCTCCATCCGCTGATGAAATTATTCGAGCAAACATGTCTTTTCATATCATATTACTGAAAAAAAACGATTGATGTCAAATGTAAAGCTTCATATTCCTTACAGTCAAACAAGAAGTGGCCTTCATCTTCTACACCGTTTGAACATAAAGGATACATGTTAGAAAAAATTGTATCAAACCATATTCTGTTCGCATGAAATCCTAGGGTTCTAGTTCTAAACCTTGCCAGATTATCCCTGTGCCATTTATGTGTTACTTCGTCAAGGTATTTCCCTGGTTGGAATATGTCTTTAAAGGAGTTGTACCACGCATGTTTATCTGTCTCTGTTACATGAGCATGCCAGTTTTGTTGAAAACAGTCAGTAAGTCTGTCGGAATTCCGACACAAATGCTTCATCATTACCTATCATCTGGGCAACCCAAACCATTCCAAATCCATTTTTATCAGAATGTTCTGTGTCAGACACCCAGTTGCAATATCGAATTTGATATTGTCTGAAGAGCATTTCATATGCCTGTCACATACACGTTTTTCGGATAGTCGAATTAGTTTTAACCAGTACCTAATGCATTTGACGTAGCTTATGATAAGCAAAGGGAACCTACCTGATTCTCCATAGCACATTTGTTTTTCGAAGAGTGAAGGGGCACATTATGAAACACTTCAAGTGCACAGTCATGAGAGCGTTTTATTGCAGACTCGTGTCTACACGGGTGTTTCTGTAATAGACTGTTCGTGATCCGTTTAATGGTTTATATCAGTTCAGTCTTTGAGTTTTTAACATTTGTAATCTCCCTCCCTCCCGTCCTCCACTCTCTCTGGCATCCACACTGCATGCGTGTGTGTGTGTGTGTGTGTGTGTGTGTGTGTGTGTGTGTGTGTGTGTGCCTCTCGTTTTATCGTGTTACGGTCTTGAAGTGAGAGGGAGAAATGAGCCTGTGTCGATCTGTTCATTTTCAAATCGAATGTTATATAACCCCGAGTACAAATGCACACGCGGGAGAACGCAGACCCTTGTCACAGTCGAAGAACCCTGTATCCATCCTTTGAGTCAGTATGTGTGAAAACTCAATCATTCATGCCGTCAGAGAAAGCAATACTTAATACTGATTGACAGTGTAACACACTCACCGATCATTCTTGATAAGGTATGGAAGGCACAGAATTTCGACGTTTAGAAAGCTTTGAATTGCGATGAAAATACTTTTTTTTTCATCAACAGCCAGTAATTCTTAACAGTAGCTTTCAATGTCAATAATCAGAAAAATGTAAGAATTTTCATACATATTGTGAATAAATATTTGCACAAAAAAAATTCTTTAAAAAAAAAAAAATAGAGGCGTACAACAATTTATTCCGTGACGAAAGGAAAAGCCTTGTGTAGCAGCGCACATGAGTATAAGTTTAATAACCGTAACATTGTGATAATTCAGCTCACTCACTTCTACACAATCAGAGACACACAAAAAACAATGCACGCAGCAGTAGGTTCTATTGCACATTTACATAAAATACCGTAAAAACTCATACGCACAAGCCTTTTCTCTGTACACACACACACACACACACACACACACACACACACACACACACACACACACACATATACAC
>JADBJO010000504.1:202500-215000 GCA_016801955.1 Conus betulinus | reverse complement strand
TTGGCCTAGGTCCATAAAGTAACCTTCAGGTGGCAGAATTAAGCTGTCAGCATCAATGTCTTTATTAACATGAGAACCGTGGCCGATGTTTATGAGGCAGCATCTGACGAGTCGACAAGAACTTCAAAGCGTCAGGTATCTTTGTTTGCTTGTCTATTTGCTTTTTTTCTTTCCTTTTGATAGTTGTGATATGTGAGGAGGAAGATCTGAGTGGAGGATTGTGTGTGTGTGTGTGTGTGTGTGTGTGTGTGTGTGTGTGTGTGTGTGTGTGTGTGTGTGTGTGTGTGTGTGTGTGTGCGTGTTGTGTTGTCGTCTGTCTGTCTTCTCGCTCTCTCTCTCTCTCTCTCTCTCTCTCTCTCTCTCTCTCTCTCTCTCTGCGCGGGTGCGTGTGCATGCGCTATGTATGTGCGTGTACGTGCGTGAGTGGGCGCGCAAATGTGTGTGTGTGTGTGTGTGTGTGTGTGTGTGTGTGTGTGTGTGTGTGTGTGTGTGCACGCGCGTATATAGTCGAGCGCGCGTACGCACGCCCGCTTCGTGTTATTTAACGTGGTGCCTGTTGGAGCAGTCGTAGATCACGCAAAGTTTCTATTGAGGTGTTTGACGGCACATGGGAGGAAGACGTCACTAGGCACGGCAACCCCTCCGCCCCCTATCCCCCCCACCCACCCGGGCTATTCGCTTGACACCAGGCAGCGGCATGCATGATTACTGATGGGATTTGCCTTGACCACAAGAGACACCCAACGACCGCCCAGGGTCATTTAAGGGGACGTGTGCATCGTTGTCTACCTCCTGTTCATTTATTATAAGTCCAATATACGTTGACTCATTGACCTATAATATCATCGTCAGAAGACTGACGTTGTTCGTTGTGTGTGTGTGTGTGTGTGTGTGGGTGTGGGTGTGCGCGCGCGCGTGCGTGTGTGTGTGTGTGTGTATGTGCGTGTGTGTGTGTGTGTGTGTGTGTGTGTGTGTGCGTGCGTGCGTGCGCGCGCGCGCGCGCGCGCGCGCGCGCGCGTGTGTGTGTGTGTGTGTAGCATGGGATGCACCTTTAATATTTTGGAATATTTTGCAGAACAAAGGAACCGGGACGTCTTCATGTTTGAAAAAAAAAAAAACCCTGACTGTTATGTTTTGTGTTATGGGTTAAGTTAAAGTATGAATAGTATTCTGAAAAAAAAGGAGTTTACAGAAAAAAGTAAGGAGCGATCGTGTCGCATTGAGACTTTCATTTGAATATGATAAACTTTAAACCAACTGGGCTGCTTTTCAGAATGGACTGAAGATCTCTCACGAGCAAAAAAACAGAAATGGCGAGTAATTCTACCCTTGAGAAACACCCATTGGTGAGAACGACTCAAAATCATACCAGATCATGCAACGTTTCGTAAGCTCCACAGAACTCTTGAACAGTTGAGCCGTCAAGGGGAGGGACTTTGGGGCGACCAGTGTGACAGAGGAAGAGTGATGCCCCTTTCTACTCTCCTGGTGACCCTTCGCCCCGGCACAGCCTGCACGGATGAACTCTCTGACAGGCGACGTTCCTGCCCGCACTTTCCTCTCCTCCAGCGGGAACTCTTCACGTCGCATCATCAGCCTGGACGGCAGCGTTGTCTCCCTGCCCATGGATCTCGATCTGCAGGCGGTCAACAATAGCCTGCGACCGGCCGAGCCTTCCTGGCAGGGCACCTGGCTGAAGATCACGGACGTGGATCGCCTGCTGCACCCTCACTGCTGGGCTTCCAGTCCCCGCCTTACGCCTTCCACCTGTGTGTGGCTGTGGCGGTGATGGTCATCACTGTGGCGTCCTTGGTGGGCAACATTTTGGTGGTGTGTTCCATTGCTAGGTGAGTGTGGGACGTCGTCGACGTCGTCGTTGAAGCTGTTGTTGTTGTTGTCGTCGTGATCATCCTTTCCCCTGTCATTTCTTTCTTTCTTTCTTTTTTTTTTTGTTTCTTTTTTCTTTATTTCTTACTGTCTTTTTTTTCTCTTCTTTGCAGGTACGTTGGTACGTTCGTTCTTGCTGTCGGTCTGTTTCTTTTTCCTCTTTCGATTTTCCTCTTTCGATTTTTTCTTTCTTTTCTTTCTTTTCTTTTTTCTTTCTTTCTATTTTTCTTTCTTTTCTTTTTCTTTCTTCTTCTCTTTCTTTCTTTTCTTTCTTTTTTTTTCTGTCTTTTACTTCTTCTTTTCCCTATGCAACCACATCCCGGCCCTGCCGTCTGTTTTCCTCCCTTTCTTCTATCCTTTATTATGCCCCCTTCTTCTCTTCTTCTTCATCTGCAGCTCCCAAACACATCTCTTTCGTTCTCCTCCTGTCTCCTTCCTTCTGTCTCCTTCCTTCTGTCTCCTTCTCCTGTCTCGCCGTACTGCTCATCCTTTTCTCGTCCATTTAACCCACTACTTTCTCCCCCACATGAATGAGATAGCTTTCGTTTGGGTTAGCTCTCAATGGTACGTGGTTTGCACAGCTGCTGACACTATGGCTTCATTTGTCGTGACCCTTCTTCACTTGTCTAGAAGGCGATATACAAATGAACATTAAAACGGTTATTCACGGTGACAATTAGTCCTATGTGCAAGAGAACGCTACTCAACAGTCACGATATCGAGTGCTTATTGTCGCGCGCTCTTTTCTGGACTGTCCTGTACCAGAATTGAACCACCACCTCCAGTTCTGCCTTTCCCCCCTATAATTCGTACCACTAACACACACACACACACACACGCACACACACACACACACACACAGAGAGAGAGAGAGAGAGAGAGAGAGAGAGAGAGAGAGAGAGAGAGAGAGAGAGAGAGAGGCAGAGAGGCAGAGAGAGAGAGAGAGAGACACACACACACAGAGTTTCTTGCCTTTGGCTTCTGTCTCGGCACTCCAAAGACCTGTAGGAACAATGATGTTAAGACGATGCCTGCTCATTGCTTGTCGTTGTATGTGTGTCATAATCTTCAACTTTTCTAGACTAGTACCTGATGCACGAAAACGTAGATGTTTAAACTTTGAATTTGGGCACGTGCACCTTCCATCTCATTTTCATTGATCAAAATAGACGCATGTAAGCCCATAGACACGCACGCACAAATGCAGACGCGCTCACATGCACGCGCGCACTCACACACACACACACACACACACACACACACACACACACAGAGAGAAAGAAAAAAGGCTGACAAATATTCCATTGTCCTCCAGACACTCGTTGACAGCCAGACAAATTATATCTCTCCCGCAAACAAAAATACTAAACATACATACAACGAGGTGACAGTCCTGAGATAGCTCTTTCCGATCGGCTGGGATGTGAGCAACATTCTCTCTCTCTCTCTCTCTCTCTCTCTCTCTCTCTCTCTCTCTCTCTCTCTCTCTCTCTCTCTCTCTCTTCTTCAACCCACTCTCCCAACACACATACACGCGCGCGTGTGCACCTCCCACATCTTACACACAGGATCTGAAACACACACACACACACACACACACACACACACACCCAGGCCTTTTCGGTTTTAAGAAGAATGCTATCCCAGAAAAAGGCTGGTGTGCAATACCTAGTATGTTTGTTGAGTTTTCGAAAAACCAACCAAGGTGCCACCTAAGAAGCAAAAGAAAATCATGAAAGATCTTCATAAAACCGAAAAGGAAGAGTAGTCAAGCTACCACTTTCCGCTGTCACTGAGGTGAAACAATCAGGTTTCGAAATACCGGTATCTGACCAGGAGTTATATGTTAGTGAGTTTCCTCCCCATTGGAGATTGTCTCTCCCTTGGAGACTATAAACTTACTGAAAGCTCATTTTGAGAAGTATTTGTTAATCCCCATTCACCCACTCAAGCACATACTGTTAGTTAGGCAGAATTATCTACCACTGCAGATATGAATGCTTATCTCCCCCTATTTCTTCAATCTAAGACATAAGAGCAAGCTTTGTTTGTAATTGAATATTTCTTGCAGTCATTGCAACACCAACCTGCCTCTGTTGCTGGAATGGTGGTCGGTACTTATCCTTGGAATTTATTCGTTTATTTTATATATATATATATAATATATATATATATATATATATATATATATATATATATATATATATATATATATATATATATAATGAAACAATGAATTCCAAGGATAAGTACCGAGCACCGTTCCAGCAACTTACAGAGCAGCTAGGTGTTGCAATAGACTGCAAGAAATATTGAATTATAAACAAAGCTTGCTCTTATGTCTCAGATTGTAGAAAATAGGGTGGGGGGTGGGTGGGGTGATAAGCCTTCATATCTGCAGTGGTAGATGATTCTGTCTAACTAACACACCAGCCTTTTTCTGTGATAGCATTCTTCTTGAACCCCCCCCGCCCCCCCATTTCTACAATCTGAGACATAAGAGCAAGCTTTGTTTATAATTCAATATATATATATACGGCTGTTTCTGGCTAGAAAGATTTTTTCGATAAACATCAAACAAAATATGCTGAAGGGGAAACATCATTTCTCGTCATTAATTTCCATCCAATGTCCCACCTCTCACACACGTACAGAAATAACAACAACAACAACAAAGAAAGATTCCAAGTATTTGGAACAGCCTTGAAACGGAACGAAACGCCAGCAAAGCATTACTCTCTCAACACAGCAAATTTGGGATTTATTTGCTACTTTCTTAACTAAAACAAAAGGTATCGGCCTGGTTGTACGTAAATCACGTTTTATGCTACAACAAACATGGAAACAGATATGGTTTAAAATGAGAACAGCAACACTTAAAAGAAGTAAGCACTTTCCCTGTGCGGCGGTTCTTTTGATTGCATTTCCCATCCTAAAACCCTTCCAATGGCCACGCCGTCGTTCTGTTTCCAGATAGTGTACAATCTCTTTTTGTTCAAAATGTATTCACCGTCCCCCCCCCCCCCCCCCCCCCCCCCCCCCCATCTCCGCACGGAATCTCCATGAAGCACAATCACAGTTCCCTCCTTCGTATAGCAGTAACTACTGACATTGATGCATATCACGTATCCAGACAGCTGTCTCTGCGTGCTGATCTTAGATCAAGAGTCACGTGCCGTGCCCATCTTCCCAACGAGTTCCAGATTTTGACCGACACTCTCGAAGCCTGAGAGAAAATAAGATGTGTTCAGATGCTATCACTTTCCCCTACATGTTTCTACCGGTGTAACGAAAGTTTTTGCTCCCCGAATAGTTTAACTCCTAGTGAGTTAAACTGTTCATTTGTAAATTTTAACTCCCTGGGAGTTAAACTAGAATATAAAAAAAAACTAACTCCCTCTGTGATTCAGTTTGACTCCATGGGAGTTATTCTGACATACCACCAGAATGACCCACCACCCACCACCCCCGCTACACCCGCATCTCACAACACATATATATATATATATATATATATATATAAGTATATATGTGTGTGTGTGTGTGTGTGTGTTTCTACACTAACTTTCCAGATCAAGACTTGTCAGTTAGAATTGTTTCCTTCCATGTTATTGGTTTCTGTGAATTAGTCACGTGTCCTGAATTTTATTGAAAAATGTGTGTGTGTGTGTTTTTCTGATTGGCTGGCCGACTTTCGTGTTTAGTTTGGCACACGCACGCCCCCACACCTGTGACGAGTCACTTGACAACTTCATCAGATCGGTCCCAAGCAGCCACCCTCTTGTACAAATTGTACAAAACAGACACCATCCTGCTCCCCCTTCTCTATCCCCTGTGTCTCTCACACAAATTTCTAATCTATGCCAATCCTTTTTCTCCTTCCTTCTCTTCCAGATATAGGGAGTTATACAAACAATTGTACGTCACGTCGCGACTACTCGTCATTCTCTCCCCACCTTCCTTACCCTCTCAACCCCCATCCCCTCACTCCCTAATTTGGCGGCATGACACAATGAAAAATTGAAATTTTTTCCCATTTCTACACCATTTGAGTGTAATGGCCTACACTTATGGGTGACTGTGTTTGATAGTCGCATAGATTCCATGAGAGAGAGAGAGAGAGAGAGAGAGAGAGAGAGAGAGAGAGAGAGAGAGAGAGAGAGAGAGAGAGAGAGAAGAGAGAGAGAGAGAAAGCCAAAGACTGAAGGTACAGTATTTCTACCAAAGGCATCAAACCATTAATTGATGTATATACAGACTTTACACACAGATTATGTACAAAAAGGCATAGTAAAATGTCAAGGACATGCATAGGTGAGCAACATGAATATGTACACGGACATTTCCTTTCCCTATGATAATGATGATCATGAACATTAAATCCCCTTCTCCATTCTCTTACAGAAAGACATTTATGAATTGGTGGGTGGGGAGTCATCTTAGTCATGATCAGATTAACTCTCCCCTCTGTTACAAAGTAACTCCCTGTGAGTCAGAAAACACGTGTACACATTAACTCCCGGGGAGTTATTCTAAACTGTGAAAAACTGACCCCCCTTAGTGGGCAGGGAGTTAAACTTTTACACACCTGGATTAACTCCCGGAAGTTAATCTGGATATAGTACGGACTAACTCCCAGGGGGGTCATTCTGTTACAGGGTGGGAGTTAAGTCTGATATGTGTACAAAATGACTCCCCCTTAATGTTTTCAAGAATTTGTTGAGACTTGTACAAAAAAGATTTTAGAACATTTTTTGAAGTTTTACTGAGTGGAGTTATTTTGGCACAGGGTGGGAGTCATTTTAGTTTAAACTCCCGGGGAGTTAAAATTTACATAAGAACAGTTTAACTCCCTCGAGTTAACCCATTCGGGGAATTAAAACTTTTCGTTACACCGGTTTTTATTATTTATTTATTTATTATTTATTTTTTTTTTTTAGAAGAGTGCATCTTTCAGGGATTATACAGTTTGGCCCACTTGTCTTATCTCATACTGTTTATTTGTAACGGAAAAATGTTACTTTTTCACCTGTTTTTTTCTTTTCTGCGGTTAACTGACCTGTTGTAAATTGTTTATATGTCATGTAATGTATGTTTTTAGTCATTACGTGTTTTACCTACCTCTCCTAACTTCAGTTGTTTGTCTGTTATCAAATGCACTTTTCCATCGTTATTTCATTTTCTGTTGTTCCTATCATAAATGCGTGTCTGTCACTATGTTTGTCTGTTCTTCAGTGTGTCATCCACCTCTTTACTTCTTTTCCTCTTGTCCCGTTTTGAAATGGAAGAAAAGTTGTCTTGCTTATCATCATGTGCTATTCAATGTATATTGTAGACGTTACTTCTGTTCTTGCTGGTCCTATTGGTAACTGTCTATCTGTCACTAAATGTATAGTCCACCCTTTACGTCTATTTCCTGTTGTTATCGATTCATCTGTTATTAAATGTATTGTCGACAGATGTCCTAGCTGATGTGATCTTTGAATTTCCGATGGAGATTCACATTTTTTATCTGATCTAACATTTTACGGAGGAAAGATTTTTAACGAAATTCCAGGTGTTTTTTTTTTTTTTTTTTTGGAAGGTGTTTTTAAAGAGTTGTGTGAATGATTAAAAAAAAAATGTCTTGTGAATTAATTTCAACGCGGTGACATCCCTGATACGACCCGTTGCGGTCGGCGGGGCCATGAGCAACATAAACCATTACCATTACCTTCCATCTTTTCCTGCATGTCTTGTTTTTTTAAACTATTCATCTATAATTAAATGCACTGTCCACCTATGACTTCTTTTCCTGCTGTTCTTATCGCTATCTGTTCATCTCTCACTAAATGCATTCTTAAGCCATTGATTCTTTCCTCCTGTTCCTATCGTTAACTAAGCAAGCATCTATCACTAAGCTTACTGTTCACTCGTTACTTCTTTTCCTGTGTATTATGTTACTACATGCACCCATCATTTCTGCCCTTGTTTTCATATCGTAACTGTTTATCCAGAACTGAATGTATTTTTCAGATGCCACTTCTTTCTCTCCTTTGACTACCATTAACTGTTCATCTATTTCTAAACGCAGAACATCACTCTGATGTCATCATCACTGTGCCTGATTTTTGTTTTCAGCCATATGCTCCACCATTTTTTTTTTTAAAGACATGTCGTCATTCAGGTGGGGAAAAAAAGTGTCAGGAGGGTCAAAACAGGTCACAAGCCTGAGTGCTGACCCACGCCACTGCCCATCACAATGACGCTGACGCTAGTCAGCATAAAACAAACCTTTACTGCCAAGACATGAAACTCCGCCTCGGCTGACGTTATCACTGTACTAAACAAGTGAGTAGTAGACGGAAAGTATACAGAGGCAAACCACTTCCCCATCGGAGTAAAATGACCTACCATGAATTTCTTTTTAAAATTAGCATATTGCACACGCACACACACACACACACACACACACACACACACACACACACACACACACACACACACACACACACACACACACACACACACACTTGAAAATGAAAGCTTTACGTAAGAGATTGTGAAACAGTTTACAAGACTTCTATCGCAGGTAAGTAGTGACAAGCACTTCTTCTGCGTCTCAATATGCAAGTGACTAACCACACGCGCGTGCGCGCGTGCACGCACACACACACACACACACACACACACACACACACACACACACACACACACACACACACACACACACACACACACACACACACACACACACACACACATACACACACTCACACACACACACACACACACACACACCACACACACACACACACACACACACACACACACACGCACACACACACACACACACACACACACACACACACACACACACACACACACACACATGCACACACACACACACACACACACACACACACACACACACACACACACACACACACACACACATACATACACACACACACACACACACACACACACACACACACACACACACACACACACACACACACACACACACAAAATCAGCCCTAACTCGCAGTTTAACTCAAAACAGCCTGAAGAATCAACTCACAATTTTACATGTTTGTGGAGCCCTTTTTCACTGTGGCGTATCAACGTCACTTAATTTCATATTCACAACTGCACGTATCTACGAATTGCTTTGGTCTAAGTACGTTATTTTTTTTTTCATGAGGATAGGCTTGGGTGAATGTGTTGCGCTAGGGGGTAGGAGGGGAGTGGAGGTATGAACAGCATGGGAGTGGTTTGGAAAATACTCGTCTGGCATGCGGCATAAATAGCCCACCCACCTGACTCGCAAGTTTTGGAATATCGCCTTTCATCGCCATTCTCTGGCATACATCTAAATCTGGAACTTCTTCCTCCCATTGATATATGCTGCAGTCTTCTAAGACATGAGAAAGGAGTGCAGCTGCCTCACACACGTCGATTTGTACAGAGTCCCTGGCTTCACACGTGTACTGCAGGACAACCGCGTGCTACACTGTCAGCATTGCCTGTCCAAGCTGTCACCGCACATTCCGTGCACGCATCGGATTGATAAGCTACCTGCCTATTCACAAATCATCTCAACGCCCCCACCCCCATCCTCCACCTCCACTCCTGCCCTCGCCCTCAACCCCAAGATGATTCAACATGTTCTCGCCGATTCGACAGACTAACAACAGCAATACTTTCAGCTGGGTCAGCAGGCGGATTGTTCTCCTGTCCCACAACCTTTCTCAGAGTCTGCTGAAGAGAAAGTGACCCTTGACTATGTCTGTAGAAGACGTACTCATCAACTTTGCAGGAGCATGGCAGCAAGCTGTCGAGGTAGATGAATGTGTGTGCTGCTGCCATCTCCTAACCATTGTGGTGCTTGGCTCTGTGTGGGGCATCGCAGGAGTGTCAGACCTGCCATTCAATGTTGAAGGTACCCATCGTGAGACCGCACTCAGTGCTGTGGATGTGCGCTGGCATAACCCTACATCTAAAGCAGCGTCTATGCGTATTCGAGCTTTAGAAACAGTCCTTTGAGTGAGTATGTATTACCTGAAAACGGGAGAGAAAACGAAATGAAATGATATTTTAAACGCCTGACAAACAACAGCCCTCAAATCACTCGAAACTTTCCTTTTTTTCACATGGGGATGTCTGTTGCTAAGCTGACAGCACAGACAACTTCGGAGTCACGATGCTAACAGAATTCAAGAAAGATGTCGACAAGGGAACATCATAATCGAAGAGTTTGTCCCTTATCCCTTCCCCGTTTACAAGAGGGGAAAATCAAATCATGGCGTGAGAAAAGGCACGACAAAAGAGACCTCAGAGAACATGTGTTAAAGCACGTTAATAACACTCAAGATCGTCTCTAAGGAAATGTTATACCCTCTGTCAAAATTCACAAAGGACATATACTTATTCTTCCTGTAAATCCTGCGCAGTGTGGTCTCACAGCTTAGCACTTGTGGTGTAGCGTATTGGGACTAGTCCGCACGCAATGACACCTTGACAAAACTGAAACTGAAACTGAAACGGAGCGCCTGATTCTCACCCCCTGATAATCCCTGAATGATTATCACCCCTGAACGATTTACCAACACAACGTGTCACCAGTGATAAAAAGACAAGTTAAAGGACTTTGATACAAAAATATAATTAATAATCCAGTGCAGGTCGTCCACTCGCAATGGATATTTCAATATTCAAATTTTCGTCTAACAGAGGCTTTGTCAGAGTCATTAACGAAAGGGAGGGAATACACTCAAACAAAACATGACACATTTGCTGGTAAAAACGAGGGCTGCAGCAGAAAACTGCCGTAACCACATAGGCATGATAATATTTCATAAGCAACTTCATATATGGTGCATCATATTTTGTTATATTTTGACAGTGCATGTGCGTGCATGAGTGCGTGTGCGTGTGTGTGTGTGTGTGTGTGTGTGTGTGTGTGTGTGTGTGTGTGTGTGTGCGTGTGTGTGTGTGTGTGTGTGTGTGTGTGTGCGTGCGTGCGTGCGTGTGTGGTGTGTGTGTGTGTGTGTGTGTGTGTGTGTGTGTGTGTGTGTGTGTGTGTGTGTGTGTGTGTGTCTCTCTCTCTCTCTCTCTCTCTCTCTCTCTCTCTCTCTCTCTCTCCTGCCAGTACTGTGTGAGGTGAGGAAATGTGGTAATGTTTATATATGTTTCTTTTAATGCACTGGCACAGGAATGGAAAGTAAGACGCGTTGGTTTAGGGGAGGTGTAAATTAGTGGTAGGTGGGAAGGTGGGGGCGGACTGTATGTGTAATCAACCTGTCTGCCTACCTACCTGACTGCCTCTCTCTCTCTCTCTCTATCTCTCTCTATCTATCTATCTATCTATCTATCTATCTATCTATCTGTGTACTGTCTTTCTGTTTGTTTATCAGTCTGTGTGTCTCTGTCTTTATCTGTCTTTCTGTCTATGTTTCCCCTGAATGTTAAAGACAGTTTAGTATTCATGCGTGAACTACTGTCCTTTGTAAACGAAATTCGGTTGTTCGTTCGTTCTGTCGCTTGTACCAGCTCATCTTGTAGTCGTACAGGTGGCATAACTCCGCACTGACTGAGGGGGTGAGGGGAGGCGGGGAATGGTAAGGGAGGGAGTCATGATTTTTTTTTTTCTCAGAGATTCATACATCTGCTTCTCAAGTTTATTTGTTTTCCAAATCTGAATTTAGTATGAATGTTACAACCTAACTGTACAAAAGAGATGTCTTAAAAATATCAGATATAGCGATTATGCATCTTTGAAATACGGTATATCTTATGTTTACCAGAAACAGGGGTTATATACTATGTTTATCACAAATGGAAGTCACAGTTTTGTGTCTGCATCAAGTTGCATTGAAGATGATCGTCTTTCCAGGATGCCTGTCGTTTATATAGTCGTAAGATGTCTCCTAGCGATGCTGTTGCCACTGAACAACTGGTTCTGTACAAATAATGGCTTTGGCATCCCGGATGAAAGGCAGAATAGGTCATCGTCTTCGACTTATACCAGTTTCTGAAGGTGTTGAACGATTCCATCAGATTCGTGACAAGTGCCTTGCTGGGTTTTGTCTTTGATAAATTCAGTTCGTGCTGTGGTTGGCATCGCTCCAGACATCTCGCACACGACCTGATATGCACCAGTAAAAGTACGTAGCAGTGTTGACCCCACATTTACATGCAGCATGTTTGTTGATCATCTGTTCCATTGTTAGATGGACGTGGGATTGTTTGAGGGAGCGGTTGAACAAGGTACACTAGATCCTCCTTTATAAGTTGTTCACCATCCTGTGCACTGTGCCTGAGGTTCAACAAGCTTAAAAAGAACTCCTGTGTGTACCACGCATAGATCTGGCGGTCCACTGAAAAAAAGACATCTTCTCTGGACAAAAAAGGTCACAGTCACAGTCATTGCAGGTCGCTCATAGGAGACGAAGCACGAATCAAAATTTCTTGCTTAGAGCAATCACATCCGTGCGGCAGTTCCATGCATTGCGCCTTTCCTGTTTACAGACGTATTGTGTATTGAATCCACAGACAACTGCGTCTTCGTTTGCCCAAGTAGCTCAGAAAATTCTAAAAAGACGGCCAGCTGCTATGTGACACGAACCACT
>JADBJO010000504.1:190000-197500 GCA_016801955.1 Conus betulinus | reverse complement strand
ATAGTCAGTGATTACTGAATGTGTGTAACCCGGTTGCCTTTACATTTATGGCAGTTTGGGTTAAAACACAAGCTGTCCAATGAAATCCTCTTACTTCTTTCTGCTGCAAGTTTCTCAGCATGTTTGTTCCTTTTGACAACGCCTCTTGGCCGCCCTTGCGTCAGTAATAAATGTGCATCGTCATGTCCAGGCCTCTGCAGATGTCCCCCCCCCAACGTTTCACCACTGTCTTACAGCATGGGGATGGGTAGATTTCACAGCACTGATTACAGTATTTTTTTTTGGGGGGGGTTGGTTTTAAATAATTTTTTTTTTTTTTATTTTACTTGCACTTTCTTGTCCACTTTACCTTTCCTTACCCCCCCCTTGACCCATGGGACTTACTGGGGCAAACTGTGGGGTAGGATGGGGGGTGAAGGGGTTGTTGGTTGTGGGGTTTCGTGGGTTGGTGTTGTTACCCCTTGGAAGTGGTAGAGTACGGAAACAAATCATAAGATTGGCCGTGTCTGTCCATTTGATCCCCAAGTGTGTAACAACACACATTACAACAGTGGTCTTGCGTGATAGTGACCGGGGGGGGATATCAAGTGGAACGAAAGGCCTCGTAAGCAGCGCAATGAATGGATCTGTCTTAGCAGAGGGTGTGTGGTTGCTATTTGTGGTTAGGTTGTGGGGGTGCGGTGGGCGTGTGTCAATACGTTTTTACAGGGAGGTGTTTACATCGTGGGTTTATTTCCGGGTGGTGAAGGGACAGACCCGGAGGGGAGGTTAGCGATTTGGGGGGGGGGGGGGGGGGGGGTGTGTGGGGGGGGGTGGGGTGGGTAATCGTTAGACTGAGGACTTCGCTAGTGGAGGTTCTATCGGGCGGGGTGGGTGGCGCGTGGGGAGAGGGGTTGGTTTGTGAGGGGGGGGGGGTGAGGGGGAGAGCGGTCCCCCGGCCCTCTTATCTTCTTTTTTTTTTTTTTTTTGTTTTTCAGTCTTTTTTTTTTTTTTTTTTTTTTTTTTTTTTTATTTTGTTTTTCAAAATGTTCTTTTCATTATATTCCATTCCTCCATCATTCTGGCCCCATCGCTCGCCCCCCATCGATCGCCCCCCCGTTTGCGCCTAATGCCAATCGCGACTTCGTTCGTTTCTTCTCCCCTCTCACTCTTTTCTCTTTTCTGTGCTTGTTCTTTGTTCATTCCAGTCCAGTTGGTCCCTTTTTTTTTCCAAGCTCTTTTCAGCTCTGCCTCAGTGTCTCGCCTCCAGCTTGTTGCGAGGTCGGCCTCTCTTCTTTCCTCTTTTCCTGCGGGTTTCCAGGTCAGGGCTTGGCGTGTGGTGCTAAGCCAGGCTATTATGTAATGACAGATGAATTGCTAGTCTGCAAATTTTTTTCCCTCCGGTATCAATCGTTTCACAACTACACACCACCACACACAACACACACAACATCACACACACCACACACCACACACAACACACGCACACACACACACACATGCATAGATATCTATATCTATCTCTCTATAACATATATATATAATATATATTATATATATTTTTTTTTGTTTTTTTTTCACATGTCAGTCTTGTGACATTGTGACCAGGTGAAAGGTGGACAGTCGGAACAACGCGGAGGCAACGAGGGAACACCTCCGGTATGGGACAAGTCTGCGTATGACCTTGGTACATTGAGGTGACGGACGGAATGTTGGGAACTGGGTCGGTCTAGTGTATTTAAAGTGGGGGCGTGGGCCGATACTATCCACCTCAAATCGATTAACCTCATTTTAAAAATAAAAGGTTACGTTCCGTTGTCTTCTTTCCTCTCATGCGCCTCTTTGCTACTGTCCCCTCCAGGCCTCACCGTATTAGCACCTCCCTCCCTTTCGTTTCCTCTCATCTATCTGCAAGTAACGACATGCTCGTCTCTCGTCGCGCTCCCGGTCTGGTCTGTCTCACCACTCTTCTAAACCCATCTTATCCCTTGTCAACTGATCAGGTGCTCGAATTCACTCACTGGAAGGTGAATCAGATGTGGGGCTGGTGGTTGGGTGGATATCACTTCAAATGCGACACGCATCTGCACACCGGACTATGCTCTCTGGTCCCTCTGGCGTGAAATCTTCAAATAAGGGCAATGTCTCTCAAGCTCAATCTCTCACAACAGATCTCTCTGCCAGTGCAGCTTGTGTCTCTCATCATCGCATACTCACGAGGATCGGGGGGTGCAAGTGTACTCACATAAACTCTCAATCTCTGCATGTGCGTTCGTGTCATAAGTATCATCTCCGTACTTCACATCTTGAATCATGTCGATTTTCACATAAGAATAGGAATATAGTAGTGACCACGCTTTATACATAGACTGAGTAAAGTATATAGCTATTCGTTACGTGTCATGAATTTAAGGAGTCGTCAGAAAATTTAAGACACCTATCAAAATTTACAAGTTGACCATCAGCGCATGGTCTTACTTGCCGTTGTTGGAGGTTTCGTTTTCCAGAATCATCACACACAAGAGGTTTTTTTTTCAGCACGACAATGTATAACTTTGCCACATTCACGCGACACGACACTTGAACAGACTACATTATGAACACGTCCAACAAGTGTCAGATTCATTCAGTGATGTCTTCAGTAATCAGAGCTACGTAACTTCGAGGTGGTAAAAGCACGCAGCACAGACGGGAGGCCGAAGGAAAGGGGGGGGAGAGGAAAAGAAAAAGGGGAAGGGAAACCCGAAAAACACGAGCGAGAAACGAGAGAGGAGAAGGGGGACACAACAAAAAAAAAAAAAAAAAAAAAAACAAAAAAAACAAACGAAAAAAACCACACCAACACAAACAACACTCCACACAGCCGAAAAGAAAGGGAAAAGAACGGAACCGCAACCGCAAGGTACCGAACGAAAGCAACAAGAAGGCAAGCAACTGACGCAACATAAAACATATATATTCTCTGTGTGGTGGAGTTAGTGATGTGGATAATGTGCGTGCGTAAGCGGATGGGGTAAAGCGACAAAAGCGAGCGTGTGTCTTACTGTGTGCAATACCTCCCCTAAGCGCGCATAAAGTAATCCTGATCTCAATTCAGACCGTCGAAGCCAAATGCCATGTTCCAAACATGGTGGGATAATTCCGTCTATATAAATTTAATTTTTTTAGCCAATTAAAGAGCCGATCACGTGAACCCAACACCAAAAAATAAGTTACTAAAACATACTACCAATGCCCAGACAGCCATGCTGACCCCGAACTCACGCAAAAGGATTGTGATCCTGTAATATCGGAGTCGTGTGTAGATGTGTTGGTGTGTGGTGTGTGTGTGTGTGGTGTGTAGGACTGCGACTAGCGTGCGTGCGATGGTGTGGTGTGTTGTGTGTGTTGATGGTGTGGTGTGTGTAGATGGGTAGATAGTGTGTGTGTGTAGAATGAAGTGTTGTGTGTGTGTGTGTGTGTGTGGTGAATAGGTCATAGACTGATTAACAATGAAATTGACAGTATACAATAGCACATAAAGCACCCCTCCCAGAAACACCCGAGCAAAACCTTTTTAACGGTGAAAAACAGATCCAACTTAAACAACAAATGATGTAAAACTAAGAAGCGTCCTTTTGCTGAATTTTGTTCGAAGTGAATTCAAACGCATTCTGTGCATTAAGCTTTGTATTTCTCTAGGTATGGAGGCAAGGTCGGTCTTGATGAGGCCAATAGATTTTTTTTCCAGAATTGGGTTTAATACAGTTGTGGTAATAGTTAATTTCTGAGTTCTCTAATACATTTCTATAATATTTACTGGACGCTTCGTTTATTAAAGAATTGCATTCACTTAAATCTACGGGAATGTCAAGTGGTATTGATCCTTCGACATTTCGGGCTGCCTTTCTTGCAGCCTGATCGACCCTCTCATTTCCTGAAATTCCATAATGAGAAGGTACCCAGCAAAATGTAACCGTAATGCATTTAGCTGACAGAAGATGTATGACATGGTTTTTTCTGTTATTATCTCAACACGTACTTTTGGATTGGAAGACTGAATAGCGCTAAAGGCCGATTTAGAATCGGTGCATACTAGAATTGACAAGAAAGAGTCAATAGGAAAACTCAAGACGTGGTGTAGAGACATCAAAATGGCAACAAGCTCAGCACTGAAATATGAAAAATGTCTACCAAGATTGTACAACTTTTCCTCTTGTGCATACACACACACACACACACACACACACACACACACACACACACACACACACACACACACACACACACACACACACACACATATGCACGCACGTGTGTGTGTGTGTGTGTGTGTGTGTGTGTGTGTGTGTGTGTGTGTGTGTGTGTGTGTGTGTGTGTGTCTCTGTGTCGCGCATGCGTGTGTGTGTGTGCATGCGTGTGTGTGTGTGTGGATACATGTGTTCGTGCGTTTCAGTGTCTGTGTCTTTGTTCTAGTATGCGTTCTACGCCATAAGCGAATTTCCTGTGCAATCAATAACAGTAAAAGGTAACCTGTGTGACTTGTTTGCGTTTGCGCGTGCACGTGTCTTCACACCTGACAATGTGAATTTGAGGGTCTGCAGGCACAGCTGCGCCTCTATGTGTCCGTCAACTAGGATGCGTGATATAGCGAGACATCATGGATGAATTCTAAAATGAAGTCGACGGCCTAGCCGCTGGAACTGCGTCCGTAGGTAGGTGGTGCACAAGGACAACTTTCTCTCATGGCCATCTGCTGCTTGTCATCAGTCAGTGAGTCCTTGGCAGATCACGACATTCAGTAGATCGATTCGGTGGAGTCGTGTTGTCTCGTAACAGTAGCAGATGTTAGGCAGTCCTACAGTGACCCGTTCATGTTTCTTGGTGTCAGGGTTAAATCGAAGCCTTCAGATAAACTATGCCTGGCTTCTGTCTGTCTGTCTGTCTGTCTGCCTATCTATCTGTGTGTGTGTGTATGTGTGTGTGTGTGTGTGTGTGTGTGTGTGTGTGCGTGCGTGCGTGCGTGCGTGCGTGCGTGTGTGCGTGTGTGTGTGTGTGTGTGTGCGTGCGTGCGTGCGTGCGTGCGTGCGTGCGTGTGTGTGTGTGTGTGTGTGTGTGTGTGTGTGTGTGTGTGTGTGTGTGTGCATGTGCGTGCGTATGTGTGTGCGTGCCCGTTCCCAGACGTATTGCAGAGAATAGCATCAACCAGAAAACAATCCTCTAAGGGATTATGAGCCGAGGGTTGCACATCAAACCCTAGTAAGACATGCACTCCTTGGCTACAGCGGTGCTTACGAACCCGATTCCTTCCATGTCGATTTCCCACCATATCTTACCTACACCGCATGCTCCTTTTACATTATTCATGGTCAAAACCATAGCCTGAACAGAGAGCCTGTTTATTTTGCACGCCCTGTTTACATTATTCATGGTCAAAACCATGCCTGAACAGAGAGCTGTACATTCTGCAGACCCTTTCCATCCCACCAACCCACCCACACCCCCACACTCTCCCACCCACATAATGTGAACAAACACAGAGGAGTCTACACCCACCTAACCATTTCAGGCTTATTCGGCAGATTGTTTGTTCTAATCAATATTCCCCCCTCCTCCTCCCAGACTTTTATCATCATTCGGCTTCTAAAGGAGGTTATGTTTCATGCCCACGCTACTGATTGTGCGGCACAGCGTCAAAGTTTTTATCCGAGCAGCATTCGTTTGTCGTTTTTTCTTATCCTGGTAATGTTTGCCTGCGATTCTTCATTAAGGCGCGCGAGCGCGCACGCTGTGTGTGTGCATTCGTGTGTGTGTGTGTGTGTGTGTGTGTGTGTGTGTGTGTGTGTGTGTGTGTGTGTGTGTGTGTGTGTGTGTGTGTGTGTGTGTGTGTGTGTGTGTGTGTGTGTGTGTGTGTGTGTGTGTGTGTGTGTGGTGTGTGTGTGTGTGTGCTAGAACTGCCGAGTTCGGTACACATTTCTGGATAGAATCTGATTCGGAAGAACTTTTTTTTAAATTGGCAACGTATTTGGATTCCCGTGAACCTTCCAGAAAGTTCGTAAACATTATTTTGAAACTTTTATTTACACTTTGTGCCTTTGTCAATTTATGAATCTGTAAATTTTCATCAATTTTCTGTAATGCATTTTTCATTGCATTACTGTTTCTCTCATTCCAGCTCACCTCAAAAAAGGTTTTTTTTTTTTTTTTTTTTTTTTAAACTGTTCTGTCAGACTGCCCTGTTGATATGTTTCCGTCTGGTTTGTATATTACTTATCCTGGCTAACTGTATTTATTATGGCAAGGGGAAGTAATCGTTGGCTGAAAGGGGATGGGGCACGTCAGTGTCAATCGTGCGGTTATTAAAGAAACCGAAACATCAGTCCCAATTTCAGGCAAGCTCCCATATCTGTTCGCAATCACATCTATTCAATTATATCTCTTACAGTGGTATCTTAGTACCAGGTTCCAGCGCTGTTCGCAGAGATCCTAAAGAAAGCTTGGAAACTGGCGTTGTCTTTAGTAGTCATTAGTCAAACATTCAAAAGGATGAAAAGTATAACAACTAAACGTATATAGTATTTGGATTAGAAGTTAACGGAAATTTAGTATGCCAATACAAACATATCTCCTGTGCAAGAATCCAGATGACAATGTTGATTGCACAGACCGTTTCATTCTAATGATGGGAATACGTAAGTGAATTTTAAATTGTCATGATGTCACGGCATTTCAATGTAGATTTAATTTAAGTAAATAAACACCAGGACTATGCTTTTGAGTAGCTCGGTCTCTTGCAGCTACTGAAGAAATCTGCAAGAATGACAGATATACCCAAAGCACCGACAGATAATTTGTATGCTACAAATCCACACTGTTCTCGAGAGAACTGTTCCAATATGTGGATGCAGCGATCATTTTCTAGATTTGTTAGACGTAGTCCAGAAATATTATTGAAACTAAAGTCAAACCATATTCGAAATTATTCAAACTTGGCTTGAGATAAATTTCTATTACAAGTTCTAAATTTACCTTTATATGAAGTACAATATACACACCGGGGTCAGGATCTGAAAGCACGGGGCACCATTCTTATGTTGTCTACATCAAGCAAACACCGCTCCTCCGCTCCAAACCGACAAAACCTTCTCTGCTGAAAAAATGAGATACAGATCATCATATATCTAGCAAATCAACTGTTGAAACATCGCCCTCTTAAAGAACACAAAAAGGAAAGCACTAAATAGATCCTCTAAAGAACACAATAGGGGAAAAATAAAGATGCCTCTCTCGTAAAAGTCGAGATAAGGAAAGGAAGGATCGATCAAAAGGAAGACTAAAAAGGGAAGGCCATTCACGGGTAAACGAAACAAATCAACTTACCAACCAAACACCTTACCTCTATTTCAAACTGAAAAGAAACAATATCATATGATTCCACCGTCCACCGTAAAAAAAAAAAAAAATACATCCGAAGGTGTGCAGCCCCATTCCATACTGGCGCAGGACCATGGAGCAGGTTAAAATTACAACAAAGCCTGTCGA
>JADBJO010000504.1:182500-185000 GCA_016801955.1 Conus betulinus | reverse complement strand
AGACTAAACGCTAATTTATTGTTGAATGTGTGTGTGTGTGTGTGTGTGTGTGTGTGTGTGTGTGTGTGTGTGTGTGTGTGTGTGCGTGTGTGCGTGAGAGTGAGCGCGCGCGCGCGTATGTGTGTAGGCAGGCGCCTGTGTACACGCATGCATACATGTAAAAGTGTATTGTTTTTTTTTTTGTTTTTTTTTTTTTGTATATGTACATTCGAGCGAGCGTGCATCCAGGCGTCTTATACAATAAACAATTTTCCTTAACAGGGTACTTTCAAAGTGAGGCGATTGCAAGCGTATATTGAAACAAATCAAAAAGAAAAAAAAAAAAACACTGTGCCGTCGAACGAACGAAAGAAACAACAAGTTACAAGACACACACGATGCGTTTTGATCTGTTTGGTCTTCCTCAGCAAGACAAATAACATTCAAGACACTGAAAACGAAGAACGAACAATCACTTATCTCCTGAAACGACGCAAAATGGATGTGGAATGGAAACGAGGCTGTTGGGAAGGGAGACAAAGCAGATTATAATAATAATCATAATGATAATGATAATAATGATAATGACCATAATAATGACGGTGATGATAATAATAATGATAACAATGATAATGATATTATTATTATTATTAATATATAATGACAATAATATGATAATAATAATGACAATAATAATGATAATAATAATGATAATAATAATAATAATAATGACAATAATAATAATAATAATAATAATAATAATAATAATGAGTTAACAACGATAATTGTAGTGATAATAGTAATTAGACTGACAGAAGGGCCAAAGAAGAGGAGTTACAGGATAGTAGTAGTAGAAGGAGGAAGAAGAGGAGGAGTACTTTAACCCGCATCATCTCCCTTCCCAGCATCCTCGTTACCATTTCATTACATGTCCTTGCATTTTGCACCCAGTTTGAGAAGATAAGTGTATTTCTGTTCGTACTTCGTTTTCATGGTCTTGTTGGTCAGAAAGCAGGAGTAGCCTACGCTGTCAGAGACCCAAACATTCCACGTATGAAACTCGACTGTGTGGTTCCTGTCTTCCTGCTGTGTGGTTCCTGTCTTGTCTTCCTGCTGTGTGGTTCCAGTCTTCCTGCTGTGTGGTTCCAGTCTTTTCTGCTGAATGGTTCCTGTCTTCCTGCTGTGTGGTTCCAGTCTCTTCCTGCTGTGTGGTTCCTGTCTTCATGCTGTGTGGTTCCTGTCTTCCTGCTGTGTGGTTCCAGTCTTCTGCTGAATGGTTCCTGTCTTCCTGCTGTGTGGTTCCTGTCTTCCTGCTGTATGGTTCCAGTCTTCCTGTTGTGTGGTTCCAGTCTTCCTGCTGTGTGGTTCCAGTCTTCCTGCTGTGTGGTTCCTGTCTTCCTGCTGTGTGGTTCCTGTCTTCCTGCTGTCTGGTTCCAGTCTTCCTGTATGAGATCACAGGAATATGAACTGAGGGAAAGTGCCTGCCTTGACCGAAAAAACTCACATATGCAAATGGCTTTGACGGTGATCTATCACACAGCCCCCGAGCCCAGAATCTGCAACGTTAACCGCTGAGCCACGTTGAGTGATCGCCCGTCATGTTTGTAATGAGTCTGACCATCGCGGGCTACACGTAGGGCTACATTGTAGCGTCACCGCGAATGGGATGACTTGATATTGATTTCCCCTTGCGGATTGTAGCACTGCTGTCTCGACAGGATAAACCCTGTTTGTAGGTGTCTAGGCAGGAGTCAGAATAAGGGTAGTAAGGGTAAGACTACACAGGGATCGTGATATAAGAAAGGGGGAAATGGGCTGTTTTGAACTGTGTATTGTTGTTGTACTGTACTTCATCGCGTTATGGTATCATAGTGCTCTGCCCGTAATCTTCTTCCATTGCCTGTGCGGTGTGTGACAGATTCCGCTGTCTCCGGACGTCGTCCAACATGTTCGTGGTCAGTCTGGCCTTGGCGGACATCGTGATGGACTCCCTGTCCCTCCCACTCTTCTCCGCCGCCAGCTTCGTTGGATACTGGCCGTTCGGCTACTACGGTAAGACAGAGAGAGAGAGAGAGAGAGAGAGAGAGAGAGAGAGAGAGAGAGAGAGAGAGAGAGAGAGAGAGAGACCCAAAGACTCAATGCATGAATTCAAGAATCATACACGTAAATGCAACTAAAAGGAGAACAAAATCACATGAATACAAGAAATCAAACATTCAACGCAAAGGAAAGGAGAACGATATCAATCACGCACAGCAAATGGAGCGGATTTTGAACGCCTTATACAAATAGATGGCAAATTGTCTTATAACATCTTCGCGAGCAGAAGTGTGACCAGTAAGATAAGCCTAAATACAGAAGGGTGTCTATGATATTTTGATGGGATGAACTGGCTTCTAAGTGTTTCCAAGGCGGGACAGCAAAACACAAAATGAACCTCGTTTTCACGAGCCTCTTTACACAAAGGACAAACAAGTTCAATCTCGGTACACTCTTTACGATAACGATATCGATGAACATT
>JADBJO010000504.1:175000-177500 GCA_016801955.1 Conus betulinus | reverse complement strand
GTAAAAATTGGGAACTTGAAATTAAGAAAATATATCAGATATGAAAACTCTTCACTGGCTGCATAAGGGAACCATCTCAATCACTTTTAAAGGCAGATATATTTGTATTGCCTGCTCATTTCGTTCGTTCGTTCGTTCTCTCTCTCTCTCTCTCTCTCTCTCTCTCTCTCTCTCTCTCTCTCTCTCTCTCTCTCACACACACACACACACACACACAAACACACACGCACACACATACACTTACACACATGCGCGCGCGTGCTCGCTCACATACACACACACACATACACACACACACACACTCATACACACACACACACACACACACACACACACACACACACACACACACACACACACACACACACACACACATACAGACAGACAGAGAGAGAGAGAGAGAGAGAGAGACACACACACACACACACACACACACACACACACACACACACACACACACACACACACACACACACACCGCGCGCGCATGCGCTCACACGGGAGTCACACAGACAGACAGAAATACAAAAATCATTGCCAGTCTAGCTTCTTCTGTTTCTTATGCTGTACCTTGGTATCTTTAAATCACGCTTTTCTAATGAGATCTATCTATGTAACTGTCACTCAACTTGAAGGTGAAACAGCTGCACGTACATAACGCCAAACTCATGTCCCCTGCCGTAGCCATCAGTTAGACCAGACGCAGGCGTGAGGAATACAGAGTAAAGAGAAAAAGTTCCCTGACCTTTAACGGTTCCTTCTTCGCCTCAGATTTCCTTCCTGTCATGATCAGCATGAACTTAAGAAGAGATACTGTACGTCGAAGATGAATAGCTCTTGTCTTTACTGTGGAGGTAGGTCTGGTAGAGTAATATCATATAGCTGACAATTCCTTCGTCTTTCAAAACAATGGCGAAAATTTATACAAACATAATAATTACCAAACAGAAATAAAACGGGGGAGGTGAGATGAGGTAGAGAGAAAAAACGTGTACAAGTTAGATTTTTTTTCTTTTCTTTTTTTTTTTTTTTAGACCAAACCATTTGTATCGCCTGTATGGAACATTTACATATAAAACAGAGATTAAAAAACAACAACATACACACACACACAGTGATGAAAAGAACAGACATATTTCCAATATTTTGACGTTACCAAGGTCTTCCTCAAGGGACTTTAAAGACAAGAATCATATATATCATATCATATCATCATCATCATCATCATCATCATCATCATCATCATCATCATCATCATCATCAGATAGATACCTATCTTCTTCTATGTATCTATCTATCTATGTATCTATCTATCTATGTATCTATGTATCTATCCATCTATCTATCTATCTATATCTATCTATATCTATCTATCTATCTATCTATCTATCTATCTATCTATCTAAAAGAGGAATGAAGGGATGGAGGAGGAGGCAGTGAGAAAATAGGAATGAAAAAGAGGGTCAGGGTTTTACAGGAATGAAGAAACGGGTCAAAGTTACTACCGCTGCTGCCATTGCTGCTACAGCTGCAACCATAGTCTTTTGTCACTGCAGCTAATGCTAGTACTGCTGCTGCTGCTGCTGCTGCTGCAACAAATGTTTTGTCACCGCAGCTGTAACTACTAATGCTGTTGCTGTTGCAATGGAAATATTCTATCATTGCAGCTATAACTACTAGTTCAGTTACAGGTTGAACACCTGTCGTCTTTCACCAGAGTTATTACTACTACTGCTGCATCGAATGTCGTCTATCACAGGAGCTATAACTACACTGCTGCTGCTGCTGCTGCTGCGTGATATGTCATCTATCACCGCAGCAATAACTACCACTGCTGCTGCTGCTGCATCAAATGTCTTCTATTAACAGAGCCATAACTGCAACTGCTGCAGCAGCAAATGTCTTCTTTTGCCGCAGCTATAACTACTGCTGCTGCTGCTGCAACAAATGTCTTTTAGTTACCACAGCTGTCACTATTACAGCTGCTGTTGCTTCAACAGTTATTTTCACTATTGCCACTTCAGTTACTATTTTTACTTCTGCTGCTGCCGCTACTCATCCTGTCTTCTTTCTATTACTGCTGCAGTTATTTGTATCGCTATCCATGTGTGTGTGTGTGTGTGTGTGTGTGTGTGTGTGTGTGTGTGTGTGTGTGTGTGTGTGTGTGTGTGTTTGCTTTGCATGCATGCGTGCGTGCGTGCGTGCGTGCGTGTGTGTGTGTGTGTGTGTGTGTATGTGTGTGTGTGTGTGTGTGTGTGTGTGTGTGTGTGTGCGCAGGGTGCCAGTTTTATGGAGTCACGACAGCTACCGTCGGGCTGGTCACGATCAACACATTGGCCGCCATTTCGTATGACCGTTACACCGTGGTCGTGCGGCACATGTGTCCCCGCCAGCACGACTTCAAGGCCGTCAACCTTCTGTTCATCCTCATCATTTGGGTCATGTCCTTCCTGTGGGCGTCCGGACCTCTCCTGGGCTGGGGTCACTATACCCTGGAAGG
>JADBJO010000504.1:165000-170000 GCA_016801955.1 Conus betulinus | reverse complement strand
CCGAAGTTGGAGTATGGCTGCCTTAATGGCGAGATAAAAAAAAAAAAAAAACGGTCATACACACAAAAACTCCACTCCCTTTGTTGGGTTGATAGGATTAATCCTTGCCTTTCTATACAGGGGGTGTCTGCAGGAGTATCAGCCTGCGTACGCAGAAGAAGAATAATTACGTAATCTTGGGGAAAATATCCTGTGAATCACCTGATTGCTAACTATATTATGTATGCATGATATAATATCTTTTACCTGTGCATCACCTGATTGCTAACTATATTATGTATGCATGAAATAATATCTTTTTGAATTATGTATCAGTCTTCACTGACTCCATTTATAAGAAGGAAGGTACGTGTCCACACCGAGGGCATTTCTGCTTGGTATTAAAAAAAAAAAAAAATGGAATGACGCCATCTTTGACACGATTTATATGGGCATCATCAGGTGTGTAATGATGTGATCTTAATCATATTTTGTGTGATAGAACACGTCACATGTGACCAGCTCTTGTATTTGTCTACGATGAAGCCATATTAAGCTGAATTATACATGTGTCTGTTTCATCGGGCTGACGTCTTTGCCCTACAATTCTAACGAAGTCGAGTTGCGACAATTTTTTGAACGTATCACACACACACACACACACACACACACACACACACACACACACACACACATTGCCCGTGCACACCCAAAGAGAGGAGAGAGAGAGAGAGAGAGAGAGAGAGAGAGAGAGAGAGAGAGAGAGAGAGAGAGAGAGAGAATTTCGATCGTGGAAGCTTCAGTGTAAAGCATGTTTTCCTTACGACTGTGATCAAGAGAGGAATCTCAATGTGATGATGTTTTCTCCTTTCGCTGGCGAAGAGGACGACGAATTCTGCCCAAATCACTGGAGGTGGTGTGAGCGAAGGTGTGTTACCAGTCACTGGACTGTCTGTTTCAATGGGGTCAGCCGATGGCGGGGGGCGAACCAGACCCGGGAGGGGTGGCTCTTCTTTTTTTCTGCGAACGTTCTTGTTTCTGCTCCTCTGATGTCATTTATATACGTACCGATGTACACGGGGCTAAATCAATTCATATTCATTTGTACAAATGCAGCCCATGTTTGATTACAGTCATGTTTCAGAATGTATAATGTGAGTTTGAATTAGTTGTACTCAATTCCATGAGAGTCAGCTAATTGTATCTTGAAGTTGTCTAATACGTTTATTACCTTCATTAGTGCTATTGTTATATCAATTGTCCTTGTTGTCAATGTTGATGATGATGATGATGATGATGATGATGATGATGATGATGATGATGATGATGAAGGTGATGATGATGATGATGATGATGATGATGACGATGATGATGATGATGATGGTGACGATGATGATATGTGATAACGATGATGATATTTATAATAATGATGATGATACACAACAATATTGTGAAGATGACGACGATAATGAAGAATGTTGATATCATTTTGGGGCCGGATTATCTCACCTGTTAGAGCGTCCAACCAGTAGTCCTGGTGATGCTTGGGTTGCGAGAGGTCGAATCTCTTCCGGGCTGGTTCAGTACAGGGGAATTGTTTGCTGAAAGTGACATTGGTTCTGACTTCATTTTCGAGACGTCCTTCGAATGAGATTGCAGTTCGAAGTTTAGTGTGTGAATGCATGCATAACAGCTCGTACACCGTGAAATCTCATCACCAGTTGTCGTAAGAGAAGGCCTGACTGGCTGTTGGTCTGGATAATACGTTACACATGGCATGCCACCACTCCCCCTCCCCTCCCTCCCTCCTGTATCATTAAAATCGAAAGAATGAGGGAAGAAAACAGAGTGACTTATATTGACTTGATGACCGGGAAACGACAGAATAAAACGCCAGGAGGCAGCTCTTCAGTTGGCTCTACCCAGGTAGGCAGCCGATGTGTAAACAAGAGCGCTATTTAGAGCATTTACAGCTTTATCTCTAATTGAGGATAGGTGCTGTTTAAGAACTCTTAATGATAATAACAATATAATAATAATAACAATAATAGTTATAAAAATGATGATAATAATGATGATGATAATAATGATAATGATAATAATATAATATAATAAACAATGATAATAATGATGATAATAAATCGTTTTCTATCATATTGTTATCATTCGTTCAGCACCCTCCCCTCTCCCCTTTCTTTTTTTTTTTTTTGTTTTATCCCCTTACGTCATTTGAAGGAAATACTGATACGACCAAATCGTTTATTGACTGGATTATTGAGTTTCAGAAATCACGTCGCATATACATTTTTGGCATCGAGTGTCGGCCATATTTTGTTCTGTTCCACACCAACCCCCGCCTCCCCCCCCCCCCCCCCCCCCCCCCCCCCCCCCCCCCCCCCTGCGAGACACACAGACGCTCTCCGATGGTCGACGGCGGTCTGAACAGATGGCGTGGTCATCTCTCTGTCTCAGGTTTCAGATTTCCAATCAAGGTTCCCTCCTACGCTGTCAGACCGTTGAAGCCGCTGCTAATAACGTGGCGGCTTCAACCACCCCGATACCTTTACCAGGTCTGGCATCAGGTGAATCATCGCCACCGTGCAGTGCATAGCAGTAATTCCAGGAGAGCGCGTGGGAGAGTGCAGGCCTTCGCTACACAATGGACTTTTTTTTTTTTTGTTTTCACCTCCGCCAGCGGAAGTAATCAGTGAACACAGGACTATTTATATTTTTTGGGTAAATTAATGTTTCAACCCCCTCCCCCCCCAAAAAAAAACAACAAAAAAAACCGTTTCCTTCTCCCACTCTGTATACATACATACGTACATATATATATATATATATATATATATATATATATATATATATATATATATATAATATATATATATAGACTATCTAACCTGTCATGCAACGAGAAAGTATTCAACAGTGCAGCAGTTGAATACAAGAGGCGCTGAAAAAAGTGGCTACAACTACAAACTACATACAACCCAGATAATAACATGAACAGTATAAGAAAAACAGGAGAAGGAAGATCATATGGTATAATCCCCCATATGATGGAAGAATAAAGACTAATGTAGGACAAGAAGTCTTTAAAATTCTTATAACATCATTTCCAAAAGAACATGTACTATCTAAAATATTCAATAAAAACACCATCAAGCTATCATATTCATGTATGCCCAACCTCAAAAACATAATTGACTCATCTAACAAAACTAAAGGCAGCACAGCCAAAAAGGGTAACAAAAGGACATCTTGTAACTGCACTAAAAAAGATCAGTGCCCCCTGAATAATAAATGCCTTTACAATAATATTGTATACCAAGCCACAGTAACAACTGATAGTGACAAAGAAACATACACAGGGATTACTGCAAACCATTTTAAAACTAGATATGCAAACCATAAACAGCTCTTCAAAAATGAAAAATATAAAAACCAAACAAAACTAAGTAAACACATTTGGAAACTTAAAGATAAAAAAATAGACTACAATATATCATGGAAAATTATAAAAAAGAGCAGCACCATACAATAATATCTCTAAAAAATGCAACCTTTGTTCTACAGAAAAGTGGGTGATATTATGCAAACCTCATCTAGAACTCTGAATTCAAAAGTAGAGATCATAAACAATTGCAGGCACAAATGGAAATTCTTGTCAACACACCATTCCTTAACACACCCCCCCCCTGAACGCCCCCCCCCCCCCCCCCCCCCCCCCCCCCCCCCCCAAAAAAAAAAAAAAAAAAAAAAAATTGTAAAAAAAAGCTACAGGCCACGTGAAACACATGCAGAACTCACGCTTGCACACACAGTATATAACACCGATAGCGTGCCCAAAATGAACACCCTGACGAGAACAAAGAGCTCGAAACAAGTTTTGTTGGTTTTTTTAATCTCCTTTTTTAATCATATTTTTAAACTTATATATATAAGACAGTGCTTCTCTGGGTCCTCCCCAGCACCTTCGGGTGTTTCTTTTTCTTTTCTTATATATATATATATATATATATATATATATATATATGTGTATGTGTGTGTGTGTGTGTGTGTATGCATGTATATATATATGCCATATATATATATAGAATATATATATATAGCTATTCATCCATCAGACGGAGAGAATGGAAACTGTAGCTTTCATCCTGTAGCGGTTGAGGACTTAACGTACTTGTCAATCTCCTAGTTGTGGCAACCTTGTCAAAGATGATAAAGATCGGAGCAACTTTTTTTTTTTTCTCCATTACGCTGCTGTCAGACAGAGAGGACAGAAAAAAAAACACACTTCAATTAGTAGTAGTAGTTGAGGGGGGTATTATCATCTTGTCTTTTCCGTCACCTTGTCAGTCGTGGGTTCAGGTCTGGCATCCTGTTTCCGAGTGAGAAGAATGATGGCAGCAGATTATTCCGATGCTCTGGTCATCGAGTCTGCTTTTTAGTTCACTTTAACGCCCGATCGCCTTACAAGTAGACAAATGCGTGTAGTAATTATACAGAAAGATCTAGGCAAAAAAGCACGTACCCCCCCCCCCCCCCCCCCCCCCCCCAACAATAAAAAGGTAAATGCAAAAGCCTGACAAGATAAATGAATTAGATCGAAACATGCGTATTTGTATCAAATCCTTGTGTCTGTGGACTCGACATGTTTTCAACAAGAGGTGTGTAACCAGCCCACTGTGTCAACACCATCCTCATGCACGAAATCCAGTTTTCTTCCACTCGTCATTTTCAAACAGGATGGGGATAGGGATGGGGGTGTAATAATGATAATAAAACTTGTGACTACTCAGTGATTAGATTTCCACCAAGCAGACCATCGAGCCAGCCAGGCTCTTAAGCTGAGAAGAAAAAAAAAAGCCCCCCTCCCCCCCCCCGTCTCCCGCCCCCCACCCCCCTCTCCTTTTTTTTTTTTTTTTTTTTGTTTTGTTACGGTCTCTTGACGCGTTACTCTCAGAAAACGTCGCGCATAACGGCTGCGACAATCGGCGTGCGGAAAGCAGACCCAA
>JADBJO010000504.1:147500-152500 GCA_016801955.1 Conus betulinus | reverse complement strand
CAGATTTCCTATTGTACTTTAAACGGTGCACCACATCTGGTTCGGGAGGACACAAACCTACTTCCCTGCACCTCACCATCCCAAGAGCTTTGTTCAGCTACAAATCGGATTGCTAGCACACTTGAGCACGTCGACGTTTCTGTCCAAGACCCATGCGCCCAGCGTGCGTCAAAGTGAACAAAGAGAGTCACTGAAGCTCAAACAAGCCCTTCTCAGTAAACCTTTAGAACTGTCCAGGCACAGCCCCTTTTTACTGAACAAAACCCGATTATTATCCAGTCCCAAACAGGTTTTTTTTTTTTTTTTTTCCCAACAAGGTTCAATCATTATTTATAAAAGGTCTTTGGGGGCATGACACTTTTATGATTATTAAGACTACTTTACCATTTCTAGACGGAACCCAAAAGTATTCCGTGCCTTCGCTGGCAAATCTATATCAATGAACACAAAACATCTTTTTAAATTTTGATAGTTATTCTTAACAATACAGATCTGTTGTTATTATGTTCTAAAATATTCAGACACAACGGAATAGTCTCAACAACGCTCACTACATATTCAGATGTAACAAGGTTTTCTTCACAAGATTAAAAATTCGCACGCATGTATTTCCTAAGACTCGGTAATTATCTAGATGTAGAGGGATCCACCAACAAGACCCACTAATTATGCACTAATTACACGTCTTTGTTAACAACATTTGACTCTAACCCAGGAACAAACAATTCTTTCAACACAATATTCAGTGATCATCTCATTGTAAAAAAATTGTTTTCTCCAAGAGAATTCGATAATTGTCCAGTCACAATAAGGACTTGGCAAGGACTATGCCAAAGCCATCTCACCACGAACAGGTCTTTCCTCACAAGACTTGGTAGTCATCTAATTATGAAAAACATTTCCCAAGGAGACTTGACGAAGTCACTAGATACAGTCAGGCCATAGGCAACAAGTTCAGTAATCATTCAATCACAAAGAAACTGTTCGAAATACGATAATCATTTAGTCACAAATATATTATTTTTAATCAGAAGCAGAATATGTCCAGTAGATCTTATTTATGTTCAAGGCACAATGTAGTCTTTTAACCCATAAGCCTCGATAACTGTCTAGCCACTCACACGCCGTTCCGAACAGGCATGATTCAGATGGAAACAAGATGTCCCCAGTAAGACTGTTACAGGTACAAACCGAACTTTGCCAACACAAGTTAAATACACAGGTACAAACAATTTTTTTTTCTTTTTAAAAGCACTACCGACGTACAATCAGATCTCTTTGAATAAGACATATTCATGTGCAAACAGACATTTGCCATCAAGAATGGTTAAGGTGTAAGCAGGTCTTTTCCAACAATATCATTCATGTACAAAAAGACACATCCCAGCACGAATCATTCAGGTGCAGAAAGGCCATTCCCAAAGACATTTTTTCAGGCACAGACTATTCCGGGCGAGGATTATTGAGGTACAGATAAAAAAATCAAGGAAAACTAATCTGATGCATGCTTCGCTTCTAAACCCACCATGGGCCTATTATGTCAGTGCATCCTTGCCGATGTGCCGCCATGTACTCTGCTGATTCACTTATCTGAAGGTGAGTCCACCAATGCGCACAATGTTAGATTTCAGTTTAAAACAAACTCTGCATGGATGTTCACCCTAAAGACAAAGGCTGCTCTATGATGCTGAACTCGACAACAGTGCATTTACTAACAGTCAAACCAGAGCCCCTTGTGAAGCACAGCTGCAGTCCACACCATCTGTTACACCATGCTGCGACCTCCTTTCACGACTCTGGCCAGAAACCTCTACCACACGGAATGAATTTCTCCTTTTAGGAGCAAAGCACATTTCACACCAACCGGCACCAAAGTTAGGGAAATGAGCAGAAAGTTGAGAAAAAAAGAATAATGATAATGTCTTAGGCATGTGGGTGGGCTGATGCCGATGCGTTGCCCACTGTCTGCACTCAGGAGAAGGAATGAGGAGAAGAAAACAGTGCGGGAGAAGGGGGCATGGGCTGGGAACATGAGAAGGAAGGCGGTGGGGGTGGAGGGAGTGCTTGAAATCCTATTGGCTGTGTAATGCGCGTTGGCCACCTACTGCCAGGGTGAACTTCTGGTCGGGATGAAGGTCACAAGGAGCTGATGGCAGGGTATGGATGTGGGGGAAGGGTAGACAGGGGGAGGAGGATGAACAGAGGGCATGGCTTTGGTAGAGGTGGGGATGAATAAGAGAATACATTTGGTACTAAAGCTAACACAGCGATAGACACATTTCAAATGGCATTTTTCACTCAGCCAGCTTTAGCATGTTTTAGGGAAGATTGCTTTACCAATAAGAGAGGTGTTTTGATTTTACACACTCCTCACTGTATGCAACTTAAAGGATTGCCCATATTGCACTACTTTCACACTCTCACAATAAAAACAGCATCCAGGAAAGGAGGGGAGAGGGCAGAAAGGTGGAGGACCAGAAGTTCCAGTACAAACTTGTTCTTCCCATTTCTAGGCCCCCATATAAAAAAAATACCCAAAACAAAAACCTCTAACAGCACTCTCTTTCCGGCATTCCACGCAAAAAACAGAACGCATGAGCATGGCTGCAAAACACAGCCTGAGCAAATACAGCCTCTGAGCAAATACTTTCTGAACACGACTTTACGATTATCTAGTAAAAGTGTGTGGTTTATAATGAAAAACACATTATTTTGAGTCACAATAGTTGATGTTCAAGGCATAATCTGGTCATCTCCAACACGCCATCACAAGTATCCAGCTCAAATGTCCAGCTCAGCACGGGCATTTCTAAATATGCATGATTTAAATGGAAAAAAAAGATGATTCCCAATTAGACTCATTCATGTGCAGACCGAACTTTGCCAACAACAGTTAGATGTTCAGGTACCAGCAAACATTTATGAAGTAAAACGGTTTTTTTCTGAATAATAATTATTCATATGCAGACAGACGTTTGCCAACAAGAATAATTAAGCTGTAAACAGTTCATTTCCAAAGAGATCATTCATGTCAAACACACATGCTCGTACACACACACACACACACACACACACACACACACACACACACACACACACACACACACACACACACACACACACACACAACATCACTTTTCATCTTGGAAACAATCTAAACACCAGGTTGATGTGATACTTTTTTTGTGAGACATGCGGCTTTCTTTCTTTTCTTTTTCTCTTTCTTTTTACATTGTCCAACTGTATGATTGTAGCATAATCCTATGATAGGTGGAATGGGATTGAATTCATTTTTGTTTGTGCTATTGTTTGCTTGTTTGTTTATCATTTGGTTTTCCCAATGCAAACATTCAAACATGGGCCTTTGATTGGCTTAAAACCCACTGGAAATGACTTGTAAGGAACAGAGTGTGTAAGGGTGTTTACTTTGAGAGACAAAGGCTACGCCCACATGGCTGAAATTGAACCCAGCAGGTTTTGAACCCAAGGTCTTTGGATGTTGATAAAAAAAATACACGCATTGAACCGGAACATCAGTTCCCCATGTGAGACATAGCTGCATTCCACAGCATCTGTCAGACCATGCTTTGACCCCGCTACACGACCCTGTTCGACTGAAAACACCCTCCACAAGATGGAATACATTTCTTTTTTAGCAGCATGTCTCATCCGACACCAACAGAAAAAGAAAGTTGGGGAAAAGGGCAGAAAGTTGAGAACGAATGGCTTAGACATGTGAATGGACAGATGCTAATGTGCACTGCCCGGTGCCTGCCGTCGGGGGCAGGAAGGGGAAGGGGAGCAGAAGGAACAGTTGGGGGAAGGGGCAAAGGGTAGGAATGTGAGAAAGAGTGGTGGGGGGAGAAGTAGGGGCCTATGTAAATTCGCATTGGCTCTGTGATGCGTGCTTCCCACCTTCTGTCAGTGTCAGATGTGGTTGGGGTGATGATCCGAAGAAAGAGATGGTAGAGGGTGGGGACGAGTGTGTGTGGTGTGTGTGTGTGTGTGTGTGTGTGTGTGTGTGTGTGTGTGTGTGTGTGTGTGTGTGTGTGTGTGTGTGTGTGTGTGTGTGTGTGTGTGTGTGTGTGTGTGTGTGTGTGTGTGTGTGTGTGTGTGTGTGTGTGTGTGTGTGTGTGTGTGTGTGTGTGTGTGTGTGTGTGTGTGTGTGTGTGTGTGTGTGTGTGTGTGTGTGTGTGTGTGTGTGTGTGAGGGAAGGGAGAAGGGGAGGAGGGAAGTAAGCAGAGGTCGTCAGGTTGGCAGGGGTGAAGATGGGTGAGGAAGAACAGTCGGAGCTAAAGCTGACATAGCCACAGACATATTTTGAATTGCAATTTCCACTCGATTAAAATTTGATAACAGCTTTAGTCTGATTTTAGGGAAGACTGAACCACCAATAAAGGATAGAGATGCATGAATGTCATCTTCAATGTGTGAAACGTAAAATGACTGTACACATTATACGATCTTTACACTCTCACAACAAAAGCAGCCTTGAGGAAAGGGAAGGAGGTGAGGGATAGATGGTGGAGGATAAGCAGTTCTTCGCCCTGTCAAAAAAAATCACACACACAAACAAACAAAGAAACACGATACCACACACACACACACACACACACACACACACACACACACACACACACACACACACACACACACACACACACACACACACACACACTCTCTCTCTCTCTCTCTCTCTCTCTCTCCTCTCACTCTCTCTCTCTCTCTCTCTCTCTCTCTCTCTCTCTCTCTCTCTCTCTCCCGCAAGTACTCGCAATTCAGCATTCCACAAAAAACATCAGTATCAGCGTGGCTGCAAAACACGCCTTCAGTAATTCTGATGCAGCCACGATAACAGGTCTGTTTCTTTGCTTCTTCTCTCCCCCACCCCACTCCTTTCCCCCGAGCTCTCTGCGCTCCTGCTCCTTTCCTCTACGCCGCCTAGTGAAAAAAAACGTCCCTTTGCTGAACGAGGCTAATCAACGCCTCTGATTTTTTCC
>JADBJO010000504.1:135000-142500 GCA_016801955.1 Conus betulinus | reverse complement strand
GGACAAGAGAGCGCAAGAGGAGGTGTGGGGGCGTATGTCGTTGGGCACATGGGGTTGGGAGAAGGCGGGGGATGGGAAGGGAGGGACAGTAGGTGGTGGCACTGCAGCAGCAGGATGGGACAGGGGTCGCCCTTCATTTCCGTTGCTTCCGCCTATCGCTTTCGCACAGGATGTCAGCATCACATGTCATGCAACTTCTCTCTCTCTCTCTCTCTCTCTCTCTCTCTCTCTCTCTCTCTCTCTCTCTCTCTTGTGTGTGTGTGTGTGTGTGTGTGTGTGTGTGTGTGTGTGTGTGTGTGTGTGTGTGTGTGTGTGTGTGTAGAGGGAGCGGAATATGTTTTCATGGCACGGATCTTTTGAACTGTCTAGACTCTCGCTGTATTTGATGTTCTGGTTCATACTTATTTCGTATTTTACACGTGATGATTGTGAATTTTGCAATTTTGTTCATACTCTAATAGACATGTTTGAGGGCATAGTGTACAACAAAGCTTTCAGCTTATCGGTTCTGTTCCCCTCATCAGAATATTCGTATTCATATTCGCATTCGTATTCTCTCTCTCTCTCTCTCTCTCTCTCTCTCTCTCTCTCTCTCTCTCTCTCTCCTCTCTCTCTCTCTCTCTCTCTCTCTCTCTCTCCACTCTGAATCTCAGACACTGATCCAGATATAACATGCAGTTCGACTCTTCAACGTCTTACTTTCTAGATGAGCGCTCGATCCATCCCAAATATATTCCTCATGGAACATAGAACTAAAATTCGCCCCAGCGCTCAGCAAAGGAAGAGAAAGAACTTCGAAAAAAGTGCATCATGAAGAACTTCGAGCAAGTGCAATATGAAGTGCCAGATGTCTATGTTTAGACTGATAGCCAAAGTTTGGTTTGGTTTTGGTTCTATTTTTTCTGTCAAATAGTTTGTCTGGCTCTGCATTATGATAATGTAAACCCCCCCCCCCCCTCATAATCATACCACACCATTGCCTATGGGTATGATGGGAGCAGTAATGAGCACAAGGACAATGTTTACATGTTGTGATATAATAAAACAATAAATACAAATGAAAAACACAATGCAGAATGCATAACAATGAAAACAATCAAAATGGCCACATGTCCCCTATCTACATTAGTGTAGTTGAGTGTTTTCGTCAAATTTAGTCAGTCGGTTGACGACAGCCCCATCAATTATCCTTGAGCCCCTCGTTCCAGCTCTTCCCCTATGCATCTTCACTGATCTATGTAAAGAGCTGTGACTCCTAGCCATCGGAACCTCAGATTTTAATAGATGAAGTGTAAAATACATGACAGAAATGACAGTGCCTTTATATAACTGAAACATCGTCTACAAAATCAACGCTATACTTCCTCCATATCATTCAGCAGCACATTCTTTTTCCTCTGTTTTCTGTTGTTTTGTTTCATGTTACCAGGGAGACGGCGTTCTGGAAGAGAAATCGATCGACTGATCGGCTGTCTTGCCTCTCACCAAGCTTATGTGCCACCATTATTCAAGCACTCCGGCAGACAGATAAGTGATTACTCGTTTTCATTGTCCTGAATGTTGTCTGTCTTGCCTGAAGAATACCTACGAGGTCGAAACGCGTCGTGTTTTGTCTTGTAATTTGTTAATTCTTGTTAACTGGCAGAGTTGCTTAGAATTCCTTTTAGGATTTAAAACAAAGACAGAAAAAAAAAGTCAAAAACAAAACAAACAAACAAAAACAACCATACAACAAGCCGCCACTGACATAGCTTGGGTCAAACCCCAGCATGTTTTGAATCCTACATCTTTGGATGCAAATAAAAATGCTCTATTCACCAGGCAAAAACCAGGCCCCTGTGTGATGCACAACTACAGTTCACACCATCTGCTAGTACTCATCTCCTTTCACGACTATTTTCGGCCGATAGCCTCCTCTAGATGGAATGCATTTTTTTTTTCTTTTAACAATACAGCATATTCTACACCAACAATGTTGGAGAAGAGACAGAAAGTAGAGAACAAATGGCTGGGACGTGTGGATGAGCTGATGCTAATGCTCTTTGCCCAGTATTTACAGTCAGGAGCAGGGATGGAAAGGGGAGGAGTAAGAAACAGTTGGGGAGGGAGGGGGAGGGCTGGGGTGTGTGAGAAAGGGGTGGTGGTGGTGGTGGTGTGTACATGAAATCCTATTGGTTTTGTGACGAGCAGTTTCAACCCACTGTCAGTATCAGGTTAAAGATCAGCAGGAGGAAATGGTGGGAGATGAGGAGGTGGGGGAGGGAAGGGGGATGGGTAGAGGGTATCTGGATGGCAGGATGGGAGATGGGTAAGAGAAGACATTTGGGACTAAAGCTGACCAGCCATGGACACAACTCAAACTGGAATTCCTATTTTGATTGGAGTCGGATAGCAGATGTTGCCTATTTTCAGGGAAGAGTGCACTATCACAACAAAGAGACTTGTGATGTTTGATATTGTTTGACATTATCCATAAAGAATACCACGAAAAGAGATTGCACAGGCTACAGCATCTTTACACTCTTACAATACAAATATCATCCAGAAAAGAAGTGAGGAAGGGAGAATGGGGAACCCAGTGGTTTCTGGTACGAACTTGGTCAAAACAATCAACATTGTCCTTCTTTAAGATACAGACCGCAAGACACGTCCTCAGTTTATATTCTAATGCAGACAATGTCCAGACCGTTAGAGAGAGAGAGAAGAGAGAGAGAGAGAGAGAGAGAGAGAGAGAGAGAGAGAGACTCAGCCGCCGTGGCGAAGTGGTTAGCGTCGCGGACTCGAATCCCGGCTGGGAGTCGTGGGTTCGAATCCCATCAGAGTCATGTGGGGTTTTTTTCTGCCCCGACCGGCTCCTACCCAGAGTTGAGTTTGCTGCGGACTCAGTTGGGAAGACTGGGACCACACAGTCGAGTTTCATCCCTATCTCCACTTAATTGGATGCGTTTCTGCAACAGTGTTGCTCAAATTCATCTCTCGACCAACACTGCATGGTGCCTGTATCTCTCGGGCGGCCTGGTTGACGCCGGGATATATTATGAAAGGACTCAGACCGAAATGGAAATCCGTAGCATCATCTTAATCATCCTCATTCTCATACGATCAGCATTAAAAAAATGTCTCAAATTCTGTGGCCCTTCATGCCCTGCTCTCATGGTGACCTCAGTTTCGATGTCCTCTCCACGTCTGTGGCCTTGGTTTGGTTCCGTCGGGGTCACCGGTATCGGCGAGTCCATGGGGGCTGTCGTTGGACGGACGTGGTGGCGCCCTCCGGAGGGAGAGCTCACTCACGCCGGCTCCGCGACTAAGCAATTATTGTCGTCAGTAGGGGGCTTAGTAGGTGGTGTCCTGCGTATGTTAGATCAGAACAGGCGCCACTGAACACCACCGAAGTGACTCGGCGCATGCAGTGTCTCCTCCGTGGTTGCCTCTTGACGACTTGACATTGACTGCTCCCTGTGGATTGCCGGGCCGGGGCTGGCGGCGGGCTGTGGACGGGGGTTGTCCGGAATGAGCGGCGTGGGTGCACTGCCTTCTGAGACTTTAAATCTGAAAAGACATCACACACAGACATGCCTGATAATGGTAGTAAAACGACATTGAAGAGGTAAACAGTCAAACAGCAGATGCTTGTTGATTATTCTTCGTTCTCCCAAAATGCATTTTGCTTCGTTTGTATATTTAGTTTTTTGAAAGCATCAAGTTTTTAATTTATGAAATATTGAAATGAAAATATCTGTATGGTACATATTTTTCACTTGTAAACGAGGAATGCTGTTTACATGTTCATAATTAATTCAATGAGTATTTTTATCAGCCCGCACCAAGCAACGTATTTTTGTAGTGTTTTCTGAATCGGCAGTCGACGGTTTGCTTTTAATGATTGATTGACTTCAGGTAAAAAAAAAAATGATAAATTCAGTACCGTGGCGCACTTTTCATTTCTGGCTCCTCTCTTTGCGCATCTATCAGCTAGCTCATTACCCCAAATACCACAATGCGATGGAATCCAACAGAAGGTGATATCAGTTCCTTTACATATCAAAACTTGAATAAGATGGCATGTTTCATTTACAAGAAAGTTGTTCGAATTGGTATTTGGAAATTCTATGGTTTGCAGAACAGACTTTGAATCCACACAAAATAACTAATTTAAATATTGATTGTGGTAAGTCTGTTAAATGTGACAACACCATAATAACAGCTATCATTTCGGCGACAAATATTGATCTGCCTTTTCCGATGGAATATATCTTTTCAACATTTTGTGATGGTTATAACAAAAGCAGAACCTGACTGGGTATTAGACAAATCTGAGAGCCATCTGTGTAAACATTAAGATGTTGAGGGTATTTCTCTTGCATATGCATCTTTACAGAATAAGATAAATATTTGGTTGTGTGTGTGTGTGTGTGTGTGTGTGTGTGTGTGTGTGTGTGCGTGCGTGCGTGCGTGTGTGTGTGTGTGTGTGTGTGTGTTGTGTGTGTGTGTGTGTGTGTATGTGTGTGTGTGTGTGTGTGTGTGTGTGTGTGTGTGTGTGTGTGTGTGTGTGTGTGTGTGTGTGTGTGTGCGTGCGTGCGTGAGTGCGCGCGCGCGCGTTGTGTGTGGGTAAACTGTACAAAAAGTACTGAAAAAGGCAACAATATCAAAAAGAAACCAGTCGAAACTTCCTGAATGAGTTACTTACATATTGTACCTGCACTGGAGATGGTGGTGCACGGGTGGCTCATGTCGTCCAGATGCTCAATGACACAGTGGACAATTTCCCTGAGACCCCCGACCACTTTCAACCCATCTTTTGCTCTTGAGCTACAGGGATAGCACCACTCTCACATGACTGTAAATACCATCCCATTTAGCTGTCCAGACACAGCCCTTCATTCTGGAAAGAAAGCAGCAGGCAGCAGAGAGAGAGAGAGAGAGAGAGAGAGAGAGAGAGAGAGAGAGAGAGAGAGAGAGAGAGAGAGAGAGAGATCTGTGTGTGTATGCATATGTGTGATTACATGCGTGCGTGTGCTTGTGTGTGTGTTGAGAGAGAGAGAGAGAGAGAGAGAGAGAGAATGTGTGTGTGCACACACATGTGTGTGTGTGTATGTGTGTGTGTGTGTGTGTGTGTGTGTGTGTGTGTGTGTGTGTGTACAGAGAGACAAAGAGAGAGATAGAGAGAGAGAGAGAGAGACAGACAGACAGACAGACAGACAGACAGACAGAGACAGAGAGACAGAGACAGAGAAAGGGAGGCATTTCAGCCACATTATATAGATATTGGGAGGCAGAAACCTATCCTTGCTGCCAGCAGAAATCCTTATGCTACACACTCTAGAGCGGACGTGTATTTTTCGTGACTCCCTGTCCAAAACTATCTAGCGCGGAACACTAGAGGGTGGACGTTTCGGTGACAGACCCGGCAGGTCTCTCAGAACACAGTCATTAGGACTGGTTATACGCTTACCTTGTTGCACAAGACTAGGGGCTGTAGCTGTGGGCATTTCTGGTTTCCTCCAGTTATCATCTCCCTATTTTCCTCATGGTAAGAATGAGGATGACAAACGGAAAACTTGCAATTGCGCTACCAAGGAGCAATGCCCTCTGAACAACCAGTGCCTCTCTGACAACATTGTATACCAAGCTACTGTGACAACAGATAATAGTAATATAGAGACATATATAGGGTGTGGACTGAAAATAAATTCAAATCTAGGTATGCCAACCATAAGCAATCGTTCAAGTATGAAGAATACAGAAACCAAACGGAACTAAGTAAACAACGTATGGTATCTTAAGACAGCAAATATAGACTTTAATATAACATGGAAAATAGTCAAAAGAGCAGCGGCGTATAACAACAGCACCAAGAGATGCAGCTTGTGCACAACAGAAAAATGGATAATCTTGTGTAAGTCCGGTATGGCAACACTAAACACAAGAGTTGAAATGACAGACAGTTGCAGGCATAAAAGGAAATTTTTGTCAGTAAATATAAATAGCAGCCCTAACAGAGCCCCTCATGCAGCACAATTAGCAAAGAAGATTTCACAACCCTGGTAGGGTACCCCCCCCCCCCCCCCCCCTTGCACAACACGTGCAACACAATTCTTTCTTCCTTTCCCTGAATACAATTCACAACTCCTATATATATTGAGGCCTATGCAATATTGGGATAGGATCTGAAGAGAGTTGGTAGCTGTGGTAGCTTTTATTATATATTCTGGTATCTGAGAGGAGAATGCTCGAAACAATTGTAATCCCGGGTTGTTCTTTACTTTTTATCATATAATATATGAGATCCAAGGAAAGGTTGTTTATGCACAATTCTTAGCCGCTGACAATGCTTGGGTTATTGAACAGCAGAGCTGACCACTCAGCTGTTCCATATCTTTTGATCTCCCTTGCATCCTTAAATGGATCCTCAAGCATAGGCTCAAAGATGGTCTCTTACATTTTATACTGTTTGCGTAATGTTTTTTAGTTTTTCAACAACTTTTTCCTCTCCACACTTTCGTTTCGTTTAATTCTACTACCTTTGCCTGGCTGCTTTGGGGGTGCTGTCATTCTTTTTCGAACACCTTGGCGGTTGGAACACCACGTAGAATTCGGTGGACTGTGGTGTGTCTGTATCTGACGGGTGAGTTTGCAGACAACAATTTCCCGTGTCTCCCTGCAGTTGTTTACGATCCAGCGGACAAAGGCCTTGGAACAGGCGATACATATAGATCTGTTTTTGAACATAGGATTGCGATCTTGTTTGAAATGTTGTTGTATGGGTGATGCCCCTTTTTTCATAGTGAGATTTTCCAGGAGCTATGAGTTTTCATAGTTATTATTTTTCCATTTACTTCTTTTTCAAAAAATATTTTTCTCATTACAAGAATGAGAAAAGAGAAGGCCTGCACTTGAGAGACCCCACTACTTAATTGTTCAGAGGAGAGATAGATATATATAATGTATGTATGTGGAGAGAGAAATGAACTGTTGTGGGGGGGGGGAACAAATGCATACTAATAATTCCTCTGTTACTACATTAATGGCTTAGGCAAAGTTTTTGCACACACAAATTTTGGGGGTCAGGGCGGGTGTGGGGGTGGGGGTGGGGGGTGCTGAGCGAGGGAGAGACGGGTTAAAGAAAGAAAATGACAATACAAAATCAGGGAAGTAGATCATAAGTTAAAAAAAAAAATCCTTCACAAGCAACACATGGGAATCCATCCTGATTACAGAACCATTAATATCGCCTGCTCCGAGACCTTTCATCCGCTGGATCGGACTCGTCAGGGAGGCACGACTGATTGAGTCTGTGCTTCCTTGGCATCAAATGGAGAAACCACAGTTTATAATTCTGTGGTATTCTCACCACCAAGGGTTCAAAACAAAATCCAACAGCACCCCAACGCAGCCAGCGAAGGGCAGGAAAGCAAATCGCAAAGGCAGGAAGCAAATGGAAGTAGGTAAGGAAATAAGTTGAGGAACAACTAAAATCTCATGTAAACAGTACAACATTAA
>JADBJO010000504.1:125000-130000 GCA_016801955.1 Conus betulinus | reverse complement strand
ACTCCTTGGCACGTATTTATACTGCGCTAAGGGCTTTACAAGCACATTATGATTAGACAAATAAACATGCTTGGCTACATATTATTTGAAATGAAATTTGAGTCTGCGACTTTGACTTCTTCTACACTATAAACGTTGTAGAGTTAAAATATAGCTGACACATTATAACCTGGAAAATACCAATGGAAGCGTAAAAGTAATTATGGAAGGAAAAGAATGATATCAATGAAAAGATAAATTAACCAAATGATCAACTGAATTATACGACATTTTATAACACACTTAAGTATCCAATCCAAAAGAAAGAGACATTCCTATGTGCACCCCGTTTCTGCCTCAGCCTCTTCTGTCCATCACCCAACTGAATTCTGGGAATGAGGGATACATACATCTAAGAATTATAAACAGAAAAAAAAAATCCCCCCTGACCCAAACCAAACTAGGAATCACATTTTAACACAATAATAAAATTACTGGTACACTTCTTTAGGGGCAAAAGCTATACAAGGCATCAACATCCAACAATAACACAAATATACATACCCGCCACTCCCACACCAGTCGGCATAATCTTCCACTAACACACACACACACACACGTACACATACACACACCACCACCCATAATCCCTACTTCCCACTGCATACAGAAGATGCAGCCACCCCCACACCCCCATTTATTTTATTTTATTTTATTTCATTTTCAGCTTTGTTCATTTTATTCTATTTCTTTATCTATTTGTATTTATCTATTTATTATTCATTTATTATGTATTCATTCACTTATTCATTCATTTCATTTGACTTATTTACTTATTTTCTTTTAAAATCAACAGGTCTGTTTCGAGCGCTCGCTCTCCTCAGGAGGCTCATCCTGAGGAGAGCGAGCGCTTGAAACAGACCTGTTGATTTTAAAACTTCCTTTTACCATCCTATTTTTATATAGATGTTGCTCTCCCAAGGGGTTGAGCACTTTAAGATTTTATTAGGCATTTTAGTGGTATTTTTGCGTCTGGCGGCCATTTTCAATTTGGAGGCGAATAGGAGAAGCGCAGCTAAGTGGCTACATGTTCTTCTTATTATTGTCCTAAATATTGTGTTTTCGCCTGAAGAAGACCAAAGAAGTCGAAATGCATTGTGTCTGGTCCTGTGCTCCTTGTTTGTCTGTGTCCTTGGCGGCAAAAGCTATACAACTGAATAAACCTGCAAAAAAAAAAAGAGAGAGAAAAAAACTATTTGCATTGAATGGACAAGTACATGATTTCTAGATAAACAGCGCTTACACCGAGTTCAGAGTTAGATGACACAGGCTTTATAAAGAAGAAAACAATAACAAGAGGCTTTTGAATGATCTACCATTTCAGACACCAAGCCCTCTGGATCACACACACAACAAAGTCCGAATGAACGCGAAATACCAACTATCATCAGTCAACCGTGCCGTCGTCTCTTTCGTCATGGCTGAATCAAGTCACCGGTGCTGATGCGTCCATTAAAGCAGAAGAAAACAACTGACTTTGAATTGCCTTCTGACTGTCTGGGCTCGACGGTGCAAGTGCCAGAAACGAATCGATCAGAATAGCTCCAGCCTACCACGGGGCACATTTGTCACAGAGGATACTGAGCACTGTGCCAGACAGGCAAAGTGAGGCAGACACGCCTTGAGGCTGGCCACCGGAAGGCACCACCATCCATCATAGTACCAATTCACGGAATCAGTCATGATACGTATCTACTTTCATCCCCCGTGGTGACAGTTCCTATCCTTTCCACACAGGCTTCTTCAAGGTGGCGTTTGCTCTGAATGTATATACACTGGGCCAACTCAAGATTGATGTGAACACACACACACACACACAACACACACACACACAGGCACATAGACACAGACAGACAGACACACACACACACACACACACACACACACACACACACACACACACACACACACACACACACACACACAGAGGGAGAGAGAGAGAGAGAGAGAGAGAGAGAGAGGTGTGTGTGTGTGTGTGTGTGTGTGGTGTGTGTGTGTGTGTGTGTGTGTGTGTGTGTGTGTGTGTGTGTGTGTGTGTGTGTGTGTGTGTGTGTGTGTGTGATATACTCAAAACACTCTCTGTGTGACATTTTTAACTTATCAGTTTCAACTAGATGAGATTGGACAAATATTAAGATGGAAAACTTAATGATTTGTAATTGGGCTATTCTGGTTAGGATTCTGAGATCAGAAGCTAAAGCTTACAAAGAGTTGATTGTTGCATTTGCATTGATTTGTGAGAAACCAAGCTGACAATGTCTGATGACAAAACTCTTTTCAAGATGGCAAGAAACTGATGTTACCACTTCCGTTTGTTTTGTTACTCAAACGAAGACAGCAGTGGCAACGGCGACTGAAGATATTCTTTTCCGCTCATCATGTGAAAGAAACACTGTAGATGATGGCATTAGTTTGCCATTTGTATCAGCTGCTAAGTATTTGCAGGTCACAGATTTGCTTTCTTTCGTTTTAAAATTGTTTACAATTTCAGCTTTGATAATAATGTTCACGCTATGGCGTCGGACAAGTCAGAAAAACCAATCGGAGACACCATCTGATCTTTTTTAAAAAAATCATATTCTGTTTATGTGATGGCGCAATAACAAGTCACCATTGTTTAATTTTGGAAACCAGGTCTTAGTTAGTGGACCGCACAATGCCTTGTTAATTTTTGCTCATAACTTATACAAATCTGATTTTCTTCTCCCCGCATCCAGTGGGACCAAAGTCTACCCACTCTTCGATCATTTTCAACATCAAAAAATCTCTTCTACGAAAAAAAAAAAAAATCAGCACTGCCACCATCCTCTTGGAGAAGTGAAGGGCGGGTAATAATCCCTAGCCTTTGCTCCATCAGTCATCCATGTGGTCTTTTCACGCATCATGCTTGAATCAGGTTATAGATACTGATGTGTCCACCCAGGCAGAAGAAACAATCGACTTCGGATTGCCTTCTGACTGTCTGGGATCCCTGGTACCGGTACCCAAACCCAATCTATCAGAATGGCTCCAGTATACCCCGGGCACATTCATCGCAAAGGGTACCAACCGCTGGGCCAGACAGATCGAGTGAGACAGAGAAGCTGGACGACCGGCGACCGGAACACAGCGCTGTTCATCATAGTATCCTTCAAGCTAGCTTATCATTGTAATGCATCCATCTCCCTCCCTCTCCCTTCCACACATTCTTCAAGACGGCGATTACTTAGATGTACAAACACACGAGATCAACTTCAGATCGGTGTGTGTGTGTGTGTGTGTGTGTGTGTGTGTGTGTGTGAATCAGAGAACCATGACTGCGATACATACAGGGAGCAATGGCTGCTGTGAATCGGTAACCATAAGTGAAGGCAATCAGAAATTTTCACAGCTGACTGCCGCTTGTCTTTAGCAATAGAGAAGAGCATACATCTGGCGTTAGACATCTGACCTTTTAAGCCAGGATGTGCTTTGTACCTAGCTGTTACATATTTGGCATTTCAAACCAGGCTTTATTTATGTACTGGACTGATACAACTGTGAATTTTTTTAATTATCAGAATACTTCTGAACTGACGCTCACACACATGATGATTTTTCAAAAACATGCTTTGTTTGCTATATTTTACTTATGCGCAGTTAATCTTTCAAACTAGGATGTGTTTCTGTTTGCTATTTCTCACTTATACATGATCAATCTTTCAAAGTAGAATGCGTTTTACAAATACTGACGCGTCATGGATCTTTCAAAATACTACTATGTTGTATACTCAACTACTACTTCTAGTGCTTTTTGTGCGCACTCTGCCTATCAGACGAATTGTGTGTCCATTGTTTCACCACACTTGCAGCTTCCTCACGTTATCCTTTAGCTACTTTTGCTAATCCGATATTTTTTTGCAATTTTTTTATTATCTCAAATATTTTCCTCCTTTTTGAGTACTTCATTCCTCCCCCATGTTTTTGATAACTTTGTATGAACAACTGCACAATCAAACAACGACACACACGTGGCTAGAGGAAGGGAGGTAAGCTGGCCAGTCACACTGCTAGACGGTTCCAAAATGTCAGGAAAATTTGGCCCCCTGATTGATGTACAGAGGGGTAGATGTACACTTTTTGGGGCCAGACAAATCGACCTACTTGTCCACATATCTTGTTTTGTCAGTGCTTCAGTCATACAAAGAAGAAGACCATTGTTGAAGAGTTGAATCGTTATGGAAAACACAGAGAAAAATAAAAATATCTGTTTTTTCGCGTCCACATGGTCAAAAAAGACGGGTGTCCTTTGAAAATACTGCTTGGAGCAAGAAGCTCTACGAAACAAGGACATAAAACACATAATCAAAGGCTAGGCAAGAATAAACAAACAACAAACAGATATTGAATATACAAACATTCATGATGGATGCTAATCCAAATAGACACATAATATACATTTTCGATAAATCACTCCGCCCCCTTCCTTCAAGGAAAAAAAATTTGTGAAAGTGATGGAAAATTGGCATACAAGTGAACATTTCTTGGAATATAAGTGGACCCTGAACAGACCAGAAGTACCATCAGATGAAACAAGAAAACGGCGGGGGTGGAGGCAGAATCGAGGGGATTCGGAAGAGAAAAATGTCAGCTCTACAATAAGTATTTTTTTTTCTTGGAAATTTTGTTTTGGTATACAGAGGGAAAACAATCAGAAATGAGTTGTTCCATGTGATTTGCTGATAAGGCTAGAAGCCATTCAATGAACAACACCAAACAAGACGTACCAGTTTATGCACTTCCCCTTTTCAACATAGATTATATCTGAATATTTTTTACGAGTATACTAATGCACTCTGTGCCGAAAATCGTATTAAACAGTTCATATATCACCAGCATTTTAATATTAAGCAAAGGGAAGAAGACGCTGACGCATTATCCATGATTTCAATTTCAATATCCAGCCTTCATTGTTGGGAACCCCGGTCCCCGCCGCCCCTTCA
>JADBJO010000504.1:107500-120000 GCA_016801955.1 Conus betulinus | reverse complement strand
AACTGGTGTCACAAATTAAAGTGGAATATGATAATACAATTGTCCTTCGCCTTAAAACTTCAAACCTAGATATTCTTTTAGTTGGGGTATATTTGCCACCTGTAAACAGCATTTACTATGCACATACTGAAATGATAATGGGGTTACACTCCTTGAACAGTGCATAATGGATGTTTATGAAGAAGTTGGGTGACTGTCCCTTGATCATTCTTGGGGATTTGAATGCAAGGACAGGGGGTTTGAATGCAAAGGAGTTATCTTTATATGATGGAGATGTCAACAATGAGGATGATAATTTCCGTGACGACACATCTTCTCGTGTGTCAAAAGATTACATTACAAATGATTTTGGTCAATATTTGATTAACATGTGTCAACACTTTGAATTAGTAATTCTGAATGGTTTTCTACCTGGTGATGAGAACGGTAACTTTACGTACATAGCCCAAACGGTTCAAGTATAATCGACTACTTTATTCCTCCAGATGCTTAATTTCATTGTGCCGTGAGTTGAAAGTAACTCCACGAATAGAATCAAAGCATATGCCTGTTGAATTGAAACTTGCATTCTCAAACCCGAGTCAAAACATGATAGTTCCAAAGATTATAAAGTTCCAAAAGTGTGTGGGGATCCAGCGAAGGAAAATGATTTTTATTGTGCGCTTAGATCTGATGCTGTTACTTCAATTTTTGATGACGCTTTTGAACATATTGATACTGATATTGAACTTGCACTGGACAAATTTAACGAAGGTTTATATTTGTCTCTGTCAATGCATGAGTAAAGAAATTGTCATAAGCAACACCAGGCGCAGTCCATGGTTTGATTTGGAATGTTCTGTTAAACGTCGCCAGGTGAGGCAGACACTAGATTGTTCAACAGGGTGAAAGTCAATAATAGCCTTGGTGCTGCTGATCTGAGACTTAATTATTGTCAGTGCAGAAACCAGTACAAAGATTTGCTACGGGATAAGCAGCGGTTACATAGACAGCATGTTCTGCGTATTCTGAGCGAAAACGCCAGAGACTCCAAGCAATTCTGGAGAACTCTGAAGTCTTTGAAAAATAGTTCTGCTGTCCCGAACTCGGTATCGAAAACAGTCTGGTTTCAGCACTTTAAATGTGTTTTTAATGATGATCTCACTGTATCTGATCTAAGTTCTCCGGAATGTCAATTTGACGATGATTATTTGCAGGATACTGTCAGTAATGTTGATTTTCTTGACCAAGACATCACTGAACAAGAGGTTTTGGATTCTTTAAAAAGGCTTTGAAGAGAAACAAAGCAGCAGGACCTGATGGATTAATTGGAGAATTTTATAAGTATGCTACACCTACTATTATCATTTTTCTCAAAAAGCTATTTCAATAAGCTATTTGATTCTGGAACTTTTCCGTCTTCGTGGTGTGAAGTAGTGATCCATCCTTTGTATAAGAAAGGAGATGTAAATTCCCCGACAACTACAGGGGTATTCTCTCTCCTAAACATTAGTGCAAAATATACAGCTACATATTAAACAAACGATTGACAAAGTGGATTGAGGTAAATGGTGTGTAATAAACGATGCACAGGCTGGCTTTAGAAAGCATTATAGAACTACTACTGACCATATATTTACACTTCTTTCTCTCGTCCAAAAGCAACTTTCTAACCACAGGAAACTGTACGTTGCTTTTATCGATTTCAAAAAAGCTTTTGACCTGATAGAGAGAAACAAACTTTGGTCAGTCTTAAAGAAAAGGGGTGTAAAAGGAAGGATGTTCAACGCAATTAAAAGTATGTACTCTGTTGCCAAGGCTAGGGTTAAGGTTGATGGAGATTTAACCGATTCTTTTATGTGTCCCCGGGGTTTAAAGCAAGGGTGAAATATGCAGTCCGGTTTTGTTTTCACTCTTTATCAATGAACTCGCAGAAGAAAAATAATTAAGAACGGTAAACATGGCATTCCTTTATCTCCAGACTTAATAGAATTGCTGATTCTACTGTTTGCTGACGACGTCGCACTGATGGCGTCCACAGTCGTTGGTCTCCAGACACACAACTAAACATACTGAACAGAACACAGCAAAGAAACTCGATTTAATAGTAAATTTGGAAAAGTCTAAAGTTATTGTCTTTAGAAATGGGGGGGACATATTGCTTCAAAGGAAAAATGGTTTTACAATGGTGTACAACTAGAGATAGTAAATCAGTACAAATATTTAGGTGTTGTTTTTCTCTACTGGTCTTACTTTTTCGCATTGTCTTGATGATTTGGCATCTAAGGCAAAAATCATCAGGCTATCAAATGTGCTGAAACTATTGTGGAAATATCAAAGTTTGTCCCCAAAGTTATTCTTTAAAATTTTCGATTGTCAAATCCAACCAATCCTTACTTACGGCGCTGAAGTTTGGGGTTTAACTGCAAAGCATCCCGTCATTGAAAAAAATTCACCTGTTTGCACTCAAAAGATTCTTGAATATATCTATAAAAACGCCTAATGCATTAGTTTATGGGGAAACTGGAAGGTTTCCACTTTACATAAACACGTATACTAAATGTATAAAATATTGGCTACATATTATTAATATGCCAGACTATCGTCTTCCAAAGAAAGCATACAGGATGTTATACGAGATGCATTGCCGTGGTAAAAACAATTGGGCTTCATTAGTGTGTTCTACATTAAACCGCTATGGTTTCGGCTATGTTTGGACTAATCAAAGTGTGTATAATGTAAAAGCTTTCCTTAAAGAATTCAAGAATCGTCTCGTAGATTGTCATTTGCAGGAATGGCATAGATATATAGAATCAAACGAACGAACGTTTCTATTTTATTTTTACTTTTAAAACAGTTCTGGGGAATGCCGAATTATTTGTTTACTTTAAATAACGTAAGCGCTCGTAAAAATCTAATACGATTCAGACTTGGTGTGTCTCCTGTCTGAATACTCATAGACTACGGCATTCGGATGTCCCCTGTGAAGCACTATGTTGTCCGTTTTGTCCGGGCGAGCTGGAGTCCGAGTATCATTTTCTATTAGTATGCCCTAAATATAAAGATCTCCGCGAGCATCACATACCTCCCAAATTTTATACGCGAGCGTCAGCCTTTAAGATGTCGTTACTACTCGCTAACGAAAAGCAGTCCAACAATGTGCTGGCTGCATTATTACAAGAGCTTTCGAAATGAGAAGTTAAAAGACAAATGTGACCAAAAAAAAGGAAAAAAAAAAAAAAAAAAAAAAAAAAAAAAAAAAAAAAAAAAAAAAAAAAAATTTTCGCTAAAAATAAGTTTGTATTTGTCGTTTTTTGCAACATTTTTTCTGTAGTCATATATTTGTCAAGTGTGTGTGTGTGTGTGTGTGTGTGTGTGTGTGTGTGTGTGTGTGTGTGTGTGTGTGTGTACCGTACACCTTTATAACTTGTGTATGAGAGCAACGAGCATAAATGCTATTTCATATAGCTAGGAGAGTTAGCACTGAAACATTGGTGAGAATGAACTGGACACATTTTGTATGATTTTGTGGGTCAGTGTTGATGCAACAAAGTATTTATTCAAGGCATGTTGCCAGATTGTGTTTACGTTGATTCATCAGGGTATTTATTTATTGATTTATTTAAGGTTTTTTTTTTTTTTTTTTTTGTTTTTTTTTTTGTTTTTTTTTCCCCTCCCTCTGTTCCTATTGACACGGGCATGTGGCCCAGCTCAATTAAAGTATTTGTCATTGTCATTGTCATTGTCATTGTCTCTCTCTCTCTCTCTCTCTCTCTCTCTCTCGTTATCACTTACAACATTCCGGTTTCCATATGCAATGTGTAGACTGCACAGTGACTCTGTGGGCTCTGCCTAGACAGAATATCAGCCGTCCTCTCTGCACATGTTTACGCATGATGCTTTTTGATGTTTCTTCTTTATTGTTCTGTGACGTTCTTTTTCTTCCCTTTCTTCCCCTTCTGCCCATTCTTCTTTCACCTTCTTCGTCTTCATCTTGTTGTTGTTGTTTGTATCGCTGTTGTTATCATCCTTCTTCTTTTTCTTCTTTCTTTCTTTCCCGTTCATCTTATTCCTGCTCTTCTTGTTTTTTCTTGCTCTTCGAGTTGTTGTTGTTGTTGTTGTTGCTGCTGCTGTTGTTGTTGTTGCTGTTTCTCCTTCTTCTTCTTCTTCTTCTTTGTAATTTGAGGGCAAACAATTAAACAGAATAACTGCCACCCTCAGCACAGCATGATCTGATTTTGGTTCATCTGTCAGTAAATCAGTATCACGTTTAAATTGGTGTGATGATATCGCAGATGGTTATGCTGTATTTAGTTTGCCTTCTTCGTGAGAGAGAGAGAGAGAGAGAGAGAGAGAGAGAGAGAGAGAGAGAGAGAGAGAGAGAGAGAGAGAGGTTGTTTCAGTGTACGGTGGTTGCAGGCGAATTTTGAAAACACAAGAGCAAACACTGAATCACTAGGCCGCTGAAGTACAGAACATGTTATTTCTGTCTTCTCTGCTGTTTTCTTCACTTTGCATATTTTCTTCTCAATCTGTTCTTTACCTAACTATCTCTTACGCCCTTTTCCTATCCTAATTTTCTGTTCAAATACATTTGCGTCTTCTTTTTACGTTTTTTTTTTTATTGTTTTGTTTTCTTTCTATCTCTTTATTTCTAACCATTCTGTTTTCACAGTACGTTTTTGTTTTTCTTTCTCTCTCTCTCTCTTTCTTTCTCTCCATTCTGTTTTAACAGCACTTTAAGCTTTTCACTTATTGATCATATTCATTTTTTTTCCACCTTCTTCTTCTTCTTTTTTTCTTCTTCTTCTTCTTCTCAATTATTGTCCGTGTTTGATGTTGTTGTTTTGTTGTTGTTTTTGCTGCCGTTCTTTTGTCGTTGTCATCACCATTGTCGTCGTTGTCGTCGTCGTCGTCGTTGTTGTTGTTGTTGTCGTTACTTTTTATTTGATGAATAGCTTCTACCCTTGAACCTCTTCCCTTTAGTTCCATTTTGCGGTGTTGGTTTTTTCACTTATGACCACATTTTGCACTGAGCTGAGGCTTTTGTAGCTTTTTGTCATCCTTTTCATTGGTTACAAGATGGACTACCCTTTTGTGAGGGATGTACCAGGATTTAGCATGAGTGCAAGTTCTGTTTTATGCATGCATTCACAGGACTTCGCTTTTGAATCTCACCCAAATAATCAGGAGAGACTGAAGTCTCTATAGATGTTTACCCTGACGAAAACAAAAATGTTCACTGTCGATGGCTGAGATTGATTCCATCAGGCTTTGAACCTTGGGCCCTCGGATATAGATAACTGTGCTTTGTCCATCAGGTGAACCAGTCCTGCTTCAATATGTAATCTCCGTTGACGCCATGCCTGGATCTGGGTTTCAGGACCCTGTTCAGCAAGAAACCTTCATTTGTCGGGATACATTTCTCCTTTCAGCAACACTGCTGCGCATTCCACGCCAACAAAGTTGCGAAAAAAGGCCAGAAAGTTGAGAACAAAATACCCTGGACGTGAGGACAGGCTGATGCAAATGCTCTTTGCCCAGGATCTGCGGTCATGAGTCGAGGATGGGAGGGTAGGAGAGGGAAGAGTGTTGGAGGAAGAGAAGAGTATGTAAAGGAGGGGGGGGAAGGAGGGGGATGTTAGGGTCAGTAGGGTGGAAGAAGTACGCGAAAGCCTATTTGCTGTGAGATGCGCATTGTCCACCTTCTGCCAGTGTCAGATGTTGGCTGGGCTGAAGGACAATAGGAGAAGATCGAGGGGTAGTGGTGGTGGTGGTGGTAATGGTGGTGGTGGAAGGCACAGGGAAGGGTATGTGGGTGAGTAGACAACATGACGATGGAGAGAATGTGCGATGGGTAAGAAGACACCAACAGAAATAAGGAAGACCTAACCGTGGACACATTTCAACTGCGTTTTCTACTTGTGCAGGATCCATGGTCATTCAAACCAGGTTTTGTTCTGCATCTGGCTGCTAGGTCCTTTGCATTTTAAAGCAGGCTTTTCTCTGCACCTGACTCTTACATCCCTGACCTGTCAGACCAGGCTTCGTTGGGATACCCCGACCTTTTGAACCAGCTGTTGTAATGTAGCTGTTATAGCAATGACCTTTTAAACCAAGTGTCATAGTGCAGCTGTTATACCCATGACTTTTTAAACCAGGTGTTATGTTGTAATGCAACTGTTATAGCAATGACCTTTAAAGCCAAGTGTTGTAGTACTGCTGTTATATCCATGACCTTTTAAACCAGGTGTGTTAATGCGGCTGTTATATCCATGACCTTTTAAGCCTGGTGTTGTAGAGCAGCTGTTATATCCATGATCTTTTACATCAGGTGTTTAATGCAGCTGTTATAGCCATGACCTTTTAACCAGGTGTTTTAATGCGGCTGTTATACCCATGACCTTTTAAGCCTGGTGTTGTAGAGCAGCTGTTATATCCATGATCTTTTACATCAGGTGTTTAATGCAGCTGTTATAGCCATGACCTTTTAAACCAGGTGTTTTAATGCGGCTGTTATATCCATGACCTTTTAAGCCTGGTGGTGTTGTAGAGTAGCTGTTATATCCATGATCTTTTACATCAGGTGTTTAATGCAGCTGTTATAGCCATAACTTTTTAAATCAGGTGTTGTGAAGCAGTTGTTATGTCAATAATCTTTAAGCCAGGGGTTCAAATGCAGCTATTACATACATCACCAGTTACACAAGCTTTTGTTTTGCATCTGACAGTTACATTTTGAGCCTTTAATTAGGCTTTGTTTTGTATTTGATGTTACACTCCCGACCTTTCAAGCCTGTTTTGCACCGGACTGCCACACTTTTGACCTCTTAAACAAGGTTTTGACCAGTACTTCCAACTGGTGGACACCTGACTGTTTAAACCAAACTTAGCCTTAGTTCAGTACAAGTTGTTACATACCTGACACTGAAAGCCAGGCTTCATTCCTTACTAGACTGTTAGAGTAATGACTTTTAAATCAGAATATATTTCTCTACCTGACGATGATACAAATGACCTTTAAATCATGCTTTTTGGTTATATCTCACTGATGAACTATTCATTCACTATTGAAACTAAAATGCATTGTATTTATACATGATTAATCTTTTAAAGCAGACTGTGTTCTATACTCATTACTGTTTCTATTACTCTTTTGTTCACATGTTCACAACTTTCATTCTGCAATTTCCTTACGTTTGTTTCTACCTTTCCCAATCCGACTCTTTTTATGTACATACAGTCCCACACTTCAAATGCTCCCTCTTTTTCAGAGTAGTTCGTTCCTGCCACTGTTCCTAATAACACCGTGTTAACAAATATCAAACAATGACACACACGTGGCTGAAAGAAGGGAGGTAAACTGACAATGTCACACTATTCGACAAGACTGAGTTCTCGGCAAAGCCTGGGTCCTAGATTGATTTACACAGGAGGAGACGAACTTCTTCTGGCGCCACGAGAGAGAGAGAGAGAGAGAGAGAGAGAGAGAGAGAGAGAGAGAGAGAGAGAGAGAGAGAGAGAGAGAGAGAGACAGACAGACAGACAGACAGACAGACAAAATACAGAGAGAGAGAGAGAGAGAGAAGAAAGAAGAAGAAAGAAGAAAGAAGAAGAAGAAGAAGAAAAGAAGAAGAAGACCACATACCACGTCACAATGTTTTATCAATGTTTAAATCACACAAAAGAAAGCATTGTCAGAAACTGAAATGAATGGAAATCCACAGGCACTAGAAAACAACAACAACAACAACAAACAACAACAACAACAACAACAACAACAACAACCCACTTAGTATAACTTATTTCGTGATGCGTATACAATCGAAGAGACAGGCGCCCATTGGCTATACTGCTATTGAGTGAACGCAAACAAGGATGGAACAGATCGTTATGGACAAGTATGTGTACGGTCAAACAATGAAAATATATCGAAAATACAAACGTCATAATGGATACTGATAAAATCAATGCACTGCAATAAAAACGTTCAATGAATTACCACCCCTTCCCGCCCCTCCCACCCCTATCCCCAGTTTGAAGAACAAATCATTTAGCGTTAGAAAATTTTTTTAAAAAAAGTAAGTGTACGAGTGAAAAAACGCCAAGGGTCCAAATTGGAATCAGAATGAACACTGAAAAGACCAAATGCAACATCAGAGGTAAAATTAAAAAAAGCAGGTTGAGGGATGGGAGGTGTAGGTGGGGGTTATTGCAGATATCCGACTGAGAAAGATATCAATTATACAGTAAGGGTATTTATATTTGTGTGTCATCTTTCATTCGGGAATATGGAGAACACCTCGAAAAAAGTGCTGGCTCCAGATGATTTGCCGTTAAGACCAGGAGTCCTTCTGTGAACAAAGCAGACGCTACAAGAGGCAGACCTTTTATGTACGTCCAGTAAAACCAGCTTGATAGCATTTAATCCGTCGTCAAAACTTCGTTTAGGAAGTTAAGATTTTGAAGTTCTACATCTTGTTTTGTGATGCAAAAAAAATGTTTCAATCTTAGTAACAGCTGTAATGTATTCTTGTCTCTTAATCAAATCAAATAAAACACTGTAGATGACGTCATTCGTTTGATTTTAAACAGGCGGTCTAGTATTTTCAGTTCACAGTTTTTGTCTTATTCTTTTCTACTACTTGTGTGGAATTAAAGGTTCGATAACAATCTTTCTGTTTTCGTGTGCAGTAAATTGTTTGCGTGATGGTACAATGATACAGTTTGTGTAACAGCTCATTGATATTAAACCAGTCGTATATTCAGCACATAAGGCGTAGAAATTTCTTTTATCCACAAAGTCCGTCCCATCTTCTACCATCTAAAACTTTTATGATAAAGATACCACATAGCCATGATGCCAGGGAACAAATTCATTCATCTGATCCCCTGTCACCCCCGAGAAGAGGGTAGGTATGGAGAAAGGGGGGGGGGGGGGTATTTAAGCATTCATCCCATCATAATAACGTAGTTGGAGGTAGGATGAGAAGCTTGTTGCGAACTTCAAGACAATAGATGGGCTGCTAGGCAAGCCTAACCAGTTTGATTTACTCAGGGCAAGCTCAATATCTGTTGAAGAGACGCAGATCTTTCCATTTTATTCTGAAGGACAAAGTCTTCACTTTGTCATATCATACTGCTCAACAGAGTCCACACCTTGGAAGGGGGATTGAGAGAAAGCGACTCTGGACATGGAACCAAGAGCTTGTTTTCATCTACACGGCATGGTGATTTCTCACAGGTGAAGGTGCCATGTCAGTTTTTAAAATAAAGCTAATCCCAAAAGGAATGAAGCAGAGACGACCACAGTACAAGTAAATGATACTGGTTCTACGTCCCACTGGTGTACAATTGGCCTTTGAGACAGATTCTTTTTCCTCATCACTTTGAAAAAAAAAAAAAAAAAAACTTCCCAGATCAGTGGTTGTCCTGTAATCTATCTCATCCATACATCTGTCACTATGCAGACATATGTTATTTCACTTCTCACTCACACACCATTTAGTTTTCAATCAATGTTTGTGTCCGTACCTCGTTTATATTCTCACTAAACAATTGACAAGTTGCAGTAATGTGAAGATGAATGCTTAAGCTGCCCAGTTGATGTGTATTCGGTTCCCAAAAAGGATGTTTAGTTGACGTGCTCTGTGTGTCTGATTTCAATTTAGATAAAATGTTTGAGGTTGGGTGAACGTATAAGATTTAAGTAATATATTGCATACGATTTAAGTAAAATGTTTTCTCTGTCTGGTAAGGATTTATACAGACGATATCCCTTAGTGATAACATTTCACAGAGCCCAGTCCTCTGTCTCTTTAGATTTTCATAGGTCTAAGCTTGAGTGTTGTTCTTCTGAACATATAAGAAAGTTTAGAAAAGGAACAGTGATTTCAGATGTCCAGTTAGATCATCAATGCAAAATAACCAGTCAGTTTGCTTAATAAGTGATGAAGAATAGAACTGTCGATCTGATCTCTGAAGCAAAGCAGCATACACAAGTAGTAAAATTACCAGTAAATCAGATTTATCTATATAGCCCACTAGCAAAATGTATGAATAAAAAATCAGATGCTCACACGATTGTTGATGGAGAAGATAGGATGGTGGAAGAAGAAACATTCAGATCAAAATCACAGAATGGCGAATCCAAGATCTTTTTGAAAGACAGTTTCAAAGTGGGGTGACTGCAGGCTGAAATTGAAACATCTTTTTAAAGGAATTTAAAACAAATCTTCCAATTAACATGGACAAACAAATTACAAGAAAAAAAACACGACGCGTTTCGACCTCTTCGAATTTTTTTTTTTTTCGGGAAAAGAAAAACAATATCCAGGACAATGAAAGCAAAGAACGAGCAATCACTTATCTTCTTTAATTCGGTGAGGTGTGGGGGAGGGAACCATATGGTGACATGAGATTGGTGACTCCTCACAGTTTTTTTTTTTTTTTTTTTTTTTTTGGAAAAGCAACCACGCGTCAAATTGTTTTGTGATTGTTCTAATTCTACCTTATTTATACAACTTTCACTCTTTAGGCGTGCATTATTCCATACCTCACTCATACACCCTTCGCCTTGCACAGCTGCATTTGTTTTGTAGCTCCTTTATATATGGTTATTCTTAAAGAATTAGTCAGTTGCAATAATGTGAAGATGGATTTGTACAGCTAACCGTTTGATGCGTATATGGTTCCTGAGCTTGGGGCGTTTGAGTGAAGTGCTCTGTGCATTTGACTTCGGTTAGGATAACATTATCGAGTTTGAGGTGAACGTCTGTTATTTTTGGTAAAAATATTTCTTCTGTTTGGTAAGGATTTATAACGAAGGCATCCCTTTGTGGTAACATTTAACGGTGTCGGTTTTCTGACTCGTTACATTTCTGTAGGTCTCTGTTTGAGCTTTATTGTCCTGAACATAAGAAATGTCTGAAAAAGGAGCATGGATCTCAGATGTCGTCAGATAATTTACACGAAATATGTTCAAGTGATTGTTGATGGAGAAGATGAGATGGCGGCAGAAGAAATATTAGTCAGCGCAAAATCACAGAATGACAAACCCAACTTCTTTTTGAAAGATGTTGAAAACATACAAGATAGCACCCCGAAGGTGAAAGTGTAGAATGACCATGATAAAGATATGAACCGTTCTGTCTGCCTTTTTATGTCTTTCTTTCTTTTTTTTTTTCTTTCCTTCCTAGCGTCTTTCTTTCTGTCTGTCTTTCTTCCTAAGTACACAAAGAGACAGATGCAGTAACTTGCTCAGGCAAGAAAGCTGATTTAAAACTTACACAGATCCGGTCCTGCGTTTCACGTCAACTATGACCTTTAAGGCAAATTGAAACGTACTACTTAACAAGCTTTTTGCAGGGAGAGAGAGACACGGTGCACAGACACGATTGTGATGCTAAGCCCAGCAGTTCAAAATACGTGGCAACGTAAGGAGGTGGACACCTCGCTTCATAGTAAATCTTGTGCAGTGTCTGCTAGGATGTTGAAATTGCCTGATGATGACATAACTGTCTCTTTTCAGATCGGTGATTGTTCTATAACCATAACTGCCTCTTTGAGGAAGTGAAGGAACCCAAAGAACTGAACTGATTAGGCTCAAAAACATCACATTTGATGGCCGCCGGAAGAGCTCGGGCTCGTGTTCACCGTCATAGTTAAGGGGTCATTTTCGACCGGGGAAGCTAGTTCTAAAGTGTAAGGATTAAAAGCCATACAGAGGGTCAATACAGAAATAATGGACCACTTCCATGGACAAACGATTGGCCTTATGGGCCAGAAGAGTCAGCTCTCATATCAGCAGTTGAGAAGCGGATATATTAATTTGGCATTTTTGTTAAGCTTATTTGTATATAAAGAAAGTTAATATTTTTAAAGTTTTCTTTCTTTCTTGTTCTCTCCATTTTCCCTCCCTTCTTTTCTGAGTTGGCAGATTGATGATGTACGCGGTGATTTTTAAAAGAAATGGTATCTGACCCTAATATTTTTTTTTCAAAGATTGTCAAGACTGAGGTTACTTGCACAGGCAATTCCCGCATTGCTGTCTCAAAGCCAACAAACAGAATGAATGAACGAGAGTGCTATCAAAGATAGTAAGACAAAAAAAGCTTTTAATGGGGTTATTTCTGCATGTCTGCATGGAAATGCATTTCCATTTTTTAAAAACTGGATTCAAAACGATGGCTCACGCAGAATGATTTTAAACTTAGAAATGTTACAAAGCAAGCTTTGTATGATTACATTTTTTGCCATTTGTAAGTTCTAAATGGCCTCAATCAGATCTATTTTTTAGGGTAAGGCTTGTTTAATTTGGATTCATCTTAGATGCAGACTGTCCTTACTCTCTCTCAGTAGTTCACCACGAGGTTTAAGACCACTTCATTTATTCTGTGGGATGTGTGACTGGATTTTCAGAACAGAATCTAACATAGGACTTTTTCAAAGCAGAACAATCCCTTGCTTTATTGATATATGATTGGGTTTTGAGAACCGAGTTGTGTTATACTCACTGATAT
>JADBJO010000504.1:100000-102500 GCA_016801955.1 Conus betulinus | reverse complement strand
GAAAGTTACGCCATTGTTCTCCACTTGAACGTTGAAAGAAAAAAGATACACCCCAAGGTGCGGGTGGGACCCAGAGAAGTATTGTCCTCAACTGCCGAACAAACCAGATGGGGGGGCAATTCTGCACCACCTTTGGTAGCCTGCGCTGTCTTCACATAGGGTGCAGGCACGCACAGGGCATTGCTTTAAGACGCCAAGGGACGTAACTGCTTCCTGGCAGATGCCATTGTGTAATGGCCTCTGAATTGACACGACAGAACCCCATGGGTGTACCAGCCGATATTTCATGACAATTGTTGTGCGCGTCCCGCAGCCTCACTCGCTGTTCTACGGACAGATCAGGACAGTACAACTCCAGACACGGTCAAGCTTTCGCTATGACGTCTTACGTGCTCGCTGATGAGAATCCCAGGTCAAATACTGTCCCGTTGTCGACAGGACTTTTCCTGCCGTCAGTGAGTCTTTCTTCACCGTGACTGGACCTCTCCTTGGAGTCGGCCAGTACGATACACCATTGGGGTCCACTTGGACTTTGTCCTCTACCTGGCTGATACAACACTGACCCTCACATTAGACTTAGTGCTTACTTTACTAGTGCACAATTTACATTTAAGAAAGACACTATTGTGTACCTCACTCTCAAACCACTGATCATCTATATCAGACATCACTTATGTTACACCCTTTCAACATACCCTTGACATTTCAGACCAGATTTTCACATATCTGTGGAAAAATATGACATTGCTAAAACCTGGTATACCGGTATAGCTAAACCAGTAACCTTTCAAAACATACTATTTAATACTTCTCTAATACACTGTTCATATTTTAAATCTGAGTGTGTCCCAAATCTCATTGACACCTCACTGTGCTTTTTATTTACATCAAATTTTGTTCAATGCTTAAATTTCTTTTTCCATTATTGTTTAGGACACACCCCGGCAGCGAAATGAATCGTTTTTGTTATCTGCTTCCCTGCAGTTGAAACTGTCTATGTCCACCATCTCCCGCATTCCCATCTACACATCCAAACCGGACCTCAATTATTTTCTGATTCCTCGGATGATTTATGCCTGGGAGCTGTTTGTAATAAAGTTTGTATCAACACCTCCCCCAACGATGACACGCACGTGGATGGAGGAGAGAAGGACAGCGAAGAAAGTCACGTGATCTGTCGGACAATGAACGAGCTGTCAGGAAAGCATGGCTGCCAGACTGATTTATGCAGGGAGATATGAACATCTCTGTGTGAGAAAAGACCATGCCCGCCTCAGACACCGTAACAGTGTTTTGACAATGCTTCAGAGTCCAGAGAGAGAGAGAGAGAGAGAGAGAGAGAGAGAGAGAGAGAGAGAGAGAGAGACAGACAGACAGACAGACAGACAGACAGACAGACAGAGACAGACAGACAGACAGACAGAGAGCAAGAACGATCAGCCCTATGAGGGCAAAACGAAAGGATCCACAACGTGCGGACGCTCAGCAGAGGATAAAGACAGGATGTGCGAAGGCACAGCAACTGGCTGTCTGACACAGCTCGGCCATTCCTCACAGACGGGGATGGAATGGATAGCTGGGGATGGGGGGTAGGAAGGGAGGGACAGTAGGTGGTACACCAGCAGGATGGGGCAGGGGGTGACCCTTCATTTCCCTTGCTTCCGCCTATTGCTTTCGCACAGGATGTCAGCATCACATGTCATGCAACCTCCGCGCTTCTCTCTCTCTCTCTCTCTCTCTCTCTCTCTCTCTCTCTCTCTCTCTCTCTCTCTCTCTCTCTCTCTCTCTCTCTCTCTCTTCCCAGACCTCGTTCTCTTTGCATCTCCACCATCCATCCTGTACCCCCAGCTCGTCTTTACAGATTGGCCGGCTGTGTCAGGGTGGGCAATCAGTGCAATTTGCAGTCATATGAGAGTGGTGCTTTGTGTGTAGTTTTTAGGGATAGGGATTGGGCAAAAAGAGACTTAGGATTGCAGAGAAATGGTTGGCTGTGCAATCTGACGGCCATTACACGTACATGGGCTATTCGGCTGTTCTTCTTAGCCATTGTTAGTACTATCATGAGGTCAGGTGTTCAATACTTTCTCTACAAGTTCCTTTATGTGCAGTTTTCTTTTTTTTTTTTTATTCATCGTATGTACACATAAACAGATATATTCATGGGCGCGCACTCCACACACACACACACACACACACACACACACACACACACACACACACACACACACACACACACACACACACACGCACGCACAAGGGTAGGGGGTAGGGCTGGAGGTAGGGATAGGGTAGGGACGGGACTGGCAAGAACAGGTTTAATGTCAGTTTTTAATGGTAGCAAATGGGACTGGCCAGCTGTCTTCCTCAAGTTCCTTTTTTGTTCAAAGATGACAAATTGTTTCATTCAGTTTTGTATGAACCTGTCATAGTTCAAGACATTTGAGTTGATTCGGTCAATAGGAAAACACTCTGGGGGAACGCTTGACAGTGGAAGGTCTTC